>CM045467.1:3668116-4058913 GCA_024666655.1 Dascyllus trimaculatus | reverse complement strand
GTCTAATTGAAGGTTTTAATCACTTAGATATGTGTAAAAGTGTATGGACAGTGGAATCGATCTGCTCCGGTTCAAAGAGTGTTGAGGTCAGGTTTTGATACGGGCCAATCAGACTCTTCCAAACCCGAGCGCCACACAAAAAACAAAAATATCGAGCGATTTGGCCAAACAGAATACGCTTAGGCCAACTTTTTGGATGTCCAATCCTAACATCCAAATTATTGATTGGTTAAGAACATGGAAGGACTAAATGGTAAATGGTCTTCACTTATATAGCGCCTTTTCTCTACCTTAGTGATTCCAACGTGTTTCTCATTCACACTCCAATGGCGACAGAGCTGCCATACAAGGCGCTAATCTACCATTGGGAGCAACTTGGGGTTCAGGGTCTTGCCCAGGGACACTGGGGGGCAATGTGGAGGGGCCGGGGATTGAACCGCCAACCTTGCGATCAGTGGACAGCCCGCTCTACCACCTGAGCCACAGCCACCCGAGAGCAGGGTCAGGATCGTTATCAGGCTTCTGCAGAGCTTAACAATGAGCTGATCATTCGAATCAGGTGTGTTGGACGAGGGAAACATCTAAAACAGTGGTTCTCAACTGGTGGGTCGGGACCCAAAAGTGGGTCGCGAAGCCATTTTTAGAGGGTCGCAGAAGCAAAAAGTAGTGGTATAAAGTCTTTTATTTTGAAGGACATGTTTGTTATGACACAGTTTGCTTTCAGTAGCAGGATATTTAGTGGTGGTGACACCAGTAGCAGCCCATTAGATTTGACTCTGACAGCTTATTGGACAAATTTAAGCTAAAACGAGCCAAAAATAAACCAAAATGTGCTCAGAACCTGTCAAAATGGGCCAAAACATGCTCAAAGCTTGGAAAAAGTGTCCAAATATACCAAAAATTAGCAAAAAAATAAGCCAAAATTTTCCCAAGTTGTATCAAAACGCATTGAGACTACAACCAAGTAAACTTTAATTTGTTAACAGGAACAGCAAACTTCAACAATTTGGGTCACGACTGTTATTAATAGAGACATAGTGGGTCCTGAGGCTGGACCAGTTGAGAACCACTGATCTAAAACATGCTGGATAGTGGCCCTCGAGGACCAGGGTTGGGCAGCCCTGGATCTCACTTTGTGGATGACGATAATGCACAGTGTGTCTGAAATAGATGCTGCAGCATTCAGGTTTACTTAAGGGACCAAGAAAAACCACAGACCACTGAAGTCTTCATGCCATTGAACATGTCCACATAGTTTGGATCTAAATAGAACATAAATATAGTTAGTTTTCACATTGTCTTGGGTTCAGTCATTGAGTGTTTGTCCATGTCGACACAACAGGCACATGCATTCTCACGAAACAGACATTTCTAATGACTCTTCACATTCTCTGTCGACGCTGAGAAGTCCTTCGTGAGGCATCACTCCCGCCCTTTCTCACCCACTTGGCTCCCCTCCGTCGTTGTGAAAGACTGAACATCTGAACGCCGGCAGCTGTTTGACTTTTGGACACTGACAGCAGATCAAGTCCCTCGAGCTGCTGCATGAAAAAAAATGCAAAGCAGATGAGTGGGAGTGTCGTCCAGGCTGTGTTATCTCATCGTTATCCTGCTGCAGATGTTAGGGACGAGTCACAGGGGTTTTAAGAGTTTGCTGCAGCCAAGCTAGCATCAGTATGTCATTAGCAGTACGTGTGAAAACATCACTGTAAATCCAGATGTTACAAGATAGCTTTTATCCCTCAGTGAAGTCATGTTGATAAAATGCAACACAAAAGCATCCAGAAATAGGAGCCCAACAGCATTGATCCTCTCTGTCGTAGTTATAGTCTACTTTTTCTTTTTTTATCAAGTCAAACTTTTGGTGTATATGGGGACTTTTCATTGCCTTGAAAAGTCCCCATATACACCGATCAGCCACAACATAATGAGCACTGACAGGTGAAGGGAATAACATTGATCATATTGGTACTATGTGGTGTTCTGATGGAAAACCTTGATCAGACTTAGACACCCAAATAAACATCGTCCCACAACAAACACACTCCCTCATGCTAATGGAAATCCCAAATGTCACTGGATGAAAATGCCCCCCACCACATGGAAACAACATCAACCAATCAGGAACATGTGGAGGAACATGACAATGGTCCAACATGTTGATCTGACCATAGACATATATACGTAGACGCTGCGTTGACTGCTGCTGCCGATTGGAGCCGACGTGCCTACGCGGCGGCCATCTTGGTACAGTGCCACTCGCCCCTACAGTGCATTACGTCTATAGAGGAATGACATGTCTGCACTATAAAAGTGATCATAAATCCATCAGTTGTCAACATATATTGTTTGTTACAGACGTCAGACATGGAGGACGGACAGGCAGACATAAATAGAACAAAAGCATCCAAGCATCCTGTGTCAAAGCTACATGTGTGACGTTTTTAACAAACCAAACCGTTTGGAAATCGGTGGAAAATTCAGTGAAATATTCGACTTTAAGATTGTGGAGTACCTCTTACCTCCATAGACTTACATTCACTCCCCCCTCTGCTAGCCCTGTACCAAGATGGCGGAGCTTTAGGCACGTCCCTCCACAGTCAATACGGCGTCTACGTATATATGTCTATGGATCTGACCTCCAAAATTCTTACAGCCCATTCTGATCAAGCATCAACAGGATGCAGTGGAACAAGTTAGATTGACAGAGGCCCCACTGCACAAGCCAGAGTACCCAAAGGATCCACTGGTTCCAGACCCCATAGGACACCCTGAGAGGTCCTCTGGTCCATGATTCCCAATGGTTCCGGGCATTTTGGACCGCATAAGGGGGACCAACACAATACTAGACAGGTGGTCATGATGTTCGGCCTGATTGATAAATTTGACCGTGACCATTAAAAATGAAGCCTCTTTAGCTTAAAGCACAATGAAATGCCTACTTTGTGTTGTGGATTTGGTTTATCTGACCAGACTGCCAGCGATGGAAGAGTGACAAGAAACTTCAAACATGTCTTCCTCGTTTCATAGGTAACAGAGGATGAAGGCTGGTTGGATTGGATCGTCATCATGAAGATCAGAGGAACTGAGCGGAGGGAAGATTTCCATGTGAGTAGAGCACCTTTGAACCGTTCATGAGGAAACAATGGCAAGGCACTGGTTTGTTACTGGTGAGAATGGCCTTAGTGTTCAACGAACTGGGCAGCTGTGGGAAACGTGTTTTGCTTTGGCCTTTTGTTGGAGATGATGAGGCGTACAGGTGCGACAGTAGCCCAGTTTCTTCTCAAGTACTCCATCTAGCATTATTAGGTTTCTCAAAATGGGGTTGTCCTGGTTTCTGAAGTGGAAATGTGATTGTTTTTGTGCAATGATTATATAATTCCGAGGTCACTTTTACTTCTTGACTTGCTGGAGCTGAACATGGACGGTGGCCCCAGATTAACACCAGCACATCAACAGGTTTCATTTAACCGACCGCTAATTTTTAACCCTCAAAAAAGCAGCTTTTGAGTTAAAACACCTCCTTTTGGGCGTAGCTGGCTTCACCTAAAACACAACACCTTCAAATGCTGTCAAACACCACTAAATATTAGGATTTCTAGCCAACTGTGAGAAGACATTATATCTCAGAATGCTTCAATTAATCTGTGTGATCTGATTTCAAGTACAAGATGGTCTTAAATCTAGAGAAGAGCCACGATAATACAACTAAAATAAGTTGAACACATCTCAGATTAAGAAGCTGAAACTTATTAAAACAAACATCTATTTAATTCTTTATCATGTCTGGTTTATTCTAAGACACCTCAGCTTGACAATGCTGCTAAAATATAGCTTCAAATAAGTTTTCCCTGCTAATTTTAAGACCTCAATATTCTAAATATCATGTCTTATTTCAATAAATCTGACCAAGCAAATGTTCACTTGTTCTATTGGCAGATTTTTTCACTTATTTCAAGGTAAAAGTGTCTTGAAATAAGTTTTTTTCTTGTTTTGGGAGGGGCGTTTTTTACAGTGTATGTTTCAAGGAATAAGCTCGTAAAGTGATTTAAAGTTGGGATTGTTTGTTTTGGTAAATCTTCTGTCAAAATAGTCCCCAGTAAAACTCAAGTTTACAGCTGTTTTGGGAAAATCAAAGGACAACGTACACAATATATTTGTGACTTGTTTAAAGGTTCACATATACAGAACAAACCCCTAAGATTAACACAATGCTGTAAAACCTGCTCTTAGAATGATTTAATCACCTTGGATTCATGTCCTTTATGTCCAAATGTTACCTAAACCATGCAGTAAAACACTAAAAGTCATAAAATGTTCCTTTTTTAAACCAGTCGTGTGTTTAAACATGAATTAATATCACACCAGGATCAAAAAAAGCATCACAAATGCGTTAAATCATTGTTTCCATTGCTTTTATTCCACTTTCTCTCCAGCTCTCTGCGTCTAGGTAACACAGTACAGTAAGCAGTACACAGTACAAAGATAATTTGGGTTTAAAAGTGCAATCCTACTCAAACATTTCTCAGACGGCGCCGAGCAAACAAGAGCGTCAGCAGCCACCTGCCGTGTGCGCGAAGTAAACTCTGCAGGCGAGTCGGAGCGAAATCCGTCATCACCTTCCGATTTTTAGGACACAGATGTGCAAAATAAAACAAAATAAAAGGCCGCGCGGCTCCCAGTTAGAAGTCTGAGTGTTCGCACGCTCGGCCCAGCGTGTCTAAAAATCTGGGTTACTGGTCGCAGGTTTGAGATCGTCTGGAGAAATGTTGAAAAACCGGTCCGGGTGATCGATTGTTCTCGAACAAGCCATTAAAATATCATTAAACAAAGAAGTAATAAATGCAAACGGGCACGTTTAAACGAAAAAAATAAATAAAATACCAGAGAATCAAAGCATGCGTTACAGAGACTGTGAATAATGTTTACCGTGATTTCAAAAGAATAAATCTGAAAATAAAACATACATGTTTAAGGCACCAGCTTGACTATATCATGTAAACTGCTGCTCTTCTCATCTGTGCTCGTCTTTTATGCCTTTTTCCTGACTTCTCTCTGCCGATCGTTCGTCGGTCAAAGCTCGTCTGCTGAGGCTTGCTGATTCACTTTTTCTGCAAACCAAAAACCCACTTTTTGCCCAAACAGCAAGCGAGTTCAGCGGCTAAAAGCACTATTTACTCTTCTCTGGCTTCGTGTCAAGCTCAATATTTGACTAACTTTTGTCTCAGTAGCTGTCGATGATGCAGCTGGCTTCCCATAGATATGGATTAAAGGGGGAGTATATGCGTTACAAAGCAGCACATTCTCAGCAAAATATTAAATGGTGAGACTATGAAGCGCTGGCGATATATGGGGGAAAGGTAAAGATCAGGAGCTCCTGAAAGGCACACGCTGCTCCATTATAAAAATACTACAAGAGATGAAGAGTCTTGTTGCTGAGAAGTGTCCCAGAGCTGATCAGTTGTACCCGGTTCAGTCGAGAAGGATGTAAAAATCACGCCAAACCTTCGAAGACGCACAGAAGGTTGGGGACTGTCAATAAAACCTCGTTATCGAGCCTCGCAGACATCAGACTCCGTGATATCAGCGGCGGAGATAAGTTCAGGGCCACAGCGGCTGCAATGCAAGCACCTCTAGTCGTTTTCTGTCCTCATGTGAATCATATTCTATCATAGGAATTTCTACACTTTGCTCTCGCCTCATGCCAACTTACTCCAACTAGTGTGTCTCATTCTCCCGCCACCCCGACGTGCCTTTTCTCTACCTGCTGTGTAAATTTATGTCATCATATTGGCACGCATAAATACAAATTCTGATTTTAAAAAAAACAAACAAACAAACAAACAAGCGGATACGTATCCCAGTCGTCAGAACCCATCAGGATTAAGGCTGTGCGCTCATGTAAACATGCTGGTCGGGCCCTCGGACGTCTAGTACTTGACGGGCTCCGACGGGGAGCGGTGGATGTTGGAGCAGTGTCCCGCCCTAAAGACAGCAGAGCAGACAGGAGGGTTGAATTTCTACAGCTTCCTGGACACATTTGTTTTAATTTTGTACGTCGATCAGCTTCTTTGGTCTGATTTAAACGACTTTTCTTGAACTGCAATCCCTGTAAGGAGTGTCAGATTGCATATTTGTTGCACGTTTTTGCCCAAAATGGCTATAAAACCGTGGAAATTGTGAATTATTTAAAAGGTTTACTGAAAAATGAAATGTGTTTTAGCTAAATTTAGCAAGTTGTCCTTTGCTGTGTCACATCTTCAAGGCTAAAAAGGCGATTTTATCAGATCTTCATACATGTTTTGTACGTGCAACTAGAGGGGGGGTAGCCTGAACTTTGAGGTGGATGTCTGACCTACTTAAATTTACTGAAAGCATATGTCTTGACGTGTTTGCAATCATTAGCGACTCTGGCTAATCAGACCTCAACCATCTCGCTTTCTGAGCCCGGTGTTTCCTGCACAGTCACCTGCAGAGCCCCGTCGAGCACTCGTAGTTGTCCTGGCAGTACGCCCCGAACGGTTTGCTGTTCATGATCCTCCACAGCGGCGTCATCCGGGCTATCCTCCTCCTCAGGCCGCGGACCGCCTGCTCCCCCGTCGAACCCCCGCCGAGGCCAGAGCTGGACTGGACCTGCGGGACCAGCGGACCTGCGCACACCTGAGATCCACAGAGGTGCAGGAACGTGCATCAGGAAACATCCATTCTCATTGATTTGTTGCAGTAAATCTCAGTCAGTGATGCTGAATCCAAATATAAGCGACTTGGAAGTAGCGTAGCGGCTAAATCTACACACACACTATACATATAATGCAGTCTTTATTGTACGTTTCATTGTGTTTTGCATCTGTTGACATCATGAAACAGGATATAACGCCCTACTTGAGCTGCAGTGTAATCTCTACCCGCCTCTCCATATTAATACGCTCTTTATTCTTTAATATGACATTAGAGGGATTCTGCTCAGGTGTGTCCACTCACCTGTTGAGCCAGCATTAACAGCACGATGCACAGGGCCACTGCTGTTTTCTTCTGGGTGAGGAAGCCTGCCTCCTGCATCTTTCCAGGGCTCTCCAGTAACGTAGACGGCTTGTCCTTCCTCTGTCTCGGCCTCCCCTGCTCTCCGGACGCTCGGCGAAGCGGCTCGGCTCGGCTTTCAGTCCAGGCGGCGGCTTCTGGAGGTCGTGTGTGAAGTTTGCTGGTTTGCTTCAAGTCAGCCTGAGTCAGCGAACTCACCGAGGCTGGGCTCTAATTTATACAGTCAGGCCGTGGTCCCGGGAGAGGCAGAGCAAGAGGGAGGGAGGGGAGTCACAGTCCACGCTGGGTCGTCCTCCCTCCCCCCCCATCTCTCCCTCTTTATCTCTCTTAACCCAGCCTCAGTGCAACATGATTTGCTGGCTGGAGACCAGTTGTTTCTCCAGATCATCCGCATTCCCACCGTTCTTCTTCTTCTTCTTCTTCTTCTTCTTCTTTAGCGTGAGCACCAGCGGACCAGACGCCGCACACGTGACGGAACCAGAAAGGAATGGGCCACGGCCGGGTCAGGAGGGTTTAGCGAGGCACACATATTGCGCCTCAGTGCCGCGGCGCATGTGAACGACCTTCCAGCACGATAAGGTTGCGTCCATCCGCAGCGTCTGCATGCGGCGGTGTATTTTAGACCGCCGTGGCCGCTGACCTAATGCAATCAGTCCACTTATACAACCCGGGCGGCATGCGCATGGTTTACATAAGCAGGTGCACGGTTCACACGATCCCGGCACGTGACCTTAGACGGTGTGCATGTATGTGTTGCATATAGGAAGAAGACAAGTCCGGGCTCATTGGTGTTTGTTTTGTCTGTCTCGTTCATTTTACTGAAAGGTGTTGCCTCTTCAACCGGGGTTAAGACAAACCAACTTGGACAGAACTCTGGATTCTGTGGTCTCCAACGAAAGCCAAACTTCATCTCCAGCTGCCCAGAAATTAAGCATTTGAGCCAGATTCAAGGAGCAAAAGGTGAATTAAAGCTGGGGAAGCAAAGGAAAACTAGCCTTCTGCACCGACTCGTCTCTGTTTTTTTTGCTTTCTGTCTGCAAGGATCCACCAGACATACCTACTGTAGCACGGCTAGCGCTGCATGCGTGTTTGCTCTCAAAGTCCGCTTCAGTTTGTCTGCAAGGATGTGGAAACCGCGAACCGGCCTTTTAGAAAGTCTAGACTTTGACGGGAGTCTTGTTGCTCCTCTCGGCCCTTTTTTTTCCTGTCGTGTTAATGCCCCGTGTGCGCATTCGGTAAAAGTTCACGGTGAAAAGCTGATGCAATTAGCTTCTCCACCGTGACAGGGGTGCAGTTTCCATCCACGAACACTAGGGGGGTAGTTTGTATATGATACGGAGCTAACATAGACTGATGGATGAGCCACAGTGACATCATCCATTGGTTCTGCCATTATTGAGGCCTTCAGTTTGGCATTAAGTCATCGCCTCTTGGTCTTTTGGAACCAGACGTAGCGTTGGATCTGACTGGGAACTCAAGGACACGTGCAGCAACCTGTCGTCTCACCTTTATTTTATTCTGAATACTTTACAAGACGGACACCATGTTGAGCTGAAGGAGAATTTAGACAAGCAGCTGAGGCCGTAAACTCATCAAACAGTCAACAGATCAAGTAAGAAGTGGGGTCATTTTCTCGTAGACTTTGATAGAATCTGACTTCTTTATTGCAGCCGGAGGAGTCGCCCTCTGCTGGCTGTTGGAAGGAATGCAGATTTACGGCAACAAGCTGTGTGGAAATGAGACGTGAAACACTAAGAAGAGCACACATGATTTAATAAAGGACTGCAGAGGGTCACAGGCGGACGTGATGGGAAATTCCAGTGCCGATTCCTGTAAGATTGCTCATCGGGACCCCCCCAGGGGACCGCAAGACCGACAGGAATCTCAAACTCAGGACGTCTGCATCACGACTTATCGCCAGGCATGACTCATCAGAGCGAAGCTGCACAGACAGACGTCGCTCACAAGGGCAGCTTTTCCACGCCGTCTCCTGGAGTGCTGGTTTAAGTGTTTTTAAGGAGCAATCTCGACTGATTAATTCACTAGTTTTGCTTTTCACACTGTGTCTTTGCAGCTCTTTCTGTAAGAAGTATTTGCCCCTGCACAGATATGCCTCCTATATTTGCTTTTTTGTCACACTTTAACGTTTCAGATCACCAAATTAATCTGAATATAAGACGAAGAGAAGCCCAGAAATCCAAGCTATGGCAAATGTTCAACTGCAGTTGCCGCTACCAAGGGTCACCCAACTAGTTATGAGCTTCAGGGGGGGCAATTACTTTTCCATATAGGGTTAAACCATAATTTAAAAACTGCGCTTTGTGTTTTGTGGATTATCTCTGTCTCATGTTAAATAAATATAAACATTAGCTTGATGATCTGGAGCATTTAAGTGGGAGAAATAAGCAAAAATATTAGACGCAACGAAGGGGGCAAATACTTTCTCACTGCACGTATAGCTGTAATTTCCAGCACAAACTTTTCCTTGACTCTTACAGCCAACCATAGTTCAGAGGTCCGTGTACGTCGCAGCCATTCGTTTTCTTATTTTGAGTTTCAAAATAAAAACGAAAAATAAACTGTTTCCTGTTTTTTTCAGTGATAATACAAAATGAAAAATGGAAAACGGGCCCTAATTCATTATCCATTATCCGTTATCTGATTTAATTAGATGCGTTTGTAAATAGATATTAAAATTAAAATACACCCGTGGAAAACTTATTTCTCTACTTCCTGTTGGTTTTGGCTCCGTGACCCGTCTGACTTGTGATGAGGAAGGATCTGGTATCTAAAGCTCCAGTGTTAGCTCACTGTTAGCAGACCTTGCTGTGTGCCGTGGCCTGATGAAGACCCACTGTGGGGTCCAAACGTTGCTTGGTTCACATTGTTCACTATTTCACAGTGGACTTTTCACCAGCGTGGGGTTTATTTGTCCCTTTGGAGGTACCTTGTGGTGCCGCTAGCTCTGCCGCTAGCGCTAAATCGCTAGCGTTCGGCTGCTTTTCGGGACGTTTTTGGGGAGGTTTGGAGGTTTTCTGTTACTTTAGCTTTGCCAGAAAGCAAAGTAGTGATTTAGTGCTAGCGGCGGAGCTAGCGCTAAATCACTAGCTCTGCCATTTAGCGGAGCTAGCTAAATCGCTAGCTCCTCTTCAGAAGTCAGACGGGTCACGGAGCCAAAACCAACAGGAAATAGAGAAATAAGTTTTCCACGGGTGTATTTTAATTTTAATTTCCATTTACAAACACATCTAATTAAATCAGATAACGGATAATGAATTAGGGCCCGTTGTCCGTTTTTCATTTTGTATTGTCACTGAAAAAAACGTGAAACAGTTTTTTTTTTTGTTTGTTTTTTTTTTTCGGCAGATTTATCCTTGTTTATGTTCTTTTTACACTCTAATTTCTAATTAATACTTGGTCTTGACCATTTATGACAGCTCTATCCACCTGAGAATCATAGGAGAGTCTCTGTAAACAACGCAAAAAGGAGTATTGTGATTGGCTGGAAGCTGTCAGTGGTGCATTTCCCACCATGTTTGTGTTGTTTTTACACTTTTAACACTTATTTGCAGCTTTGAGCTAAGCTAGAACACAGCTGATTCAAGTAAACATCTTGTAATCTCTAAAAATGTCACGTCTCACCAGAGGCTGCAGTGCGTTTCCTGCGACTCTGCAGCCGACCGGGTCTGATTGTTCCAGCCGTCTGGTCAGCAAAGAATTAGAAAAAAGGAACTGGCTGATCGCGCTGTGATATTTGCACTTTAAACTTTGATCGATTTGGACAAACGGATCGAAGGAAGGCTTCAGACATGACCTCGTCTGACCAGTTCTGCAGTCCTCGTGTGGACTGCCCCGGCTGATGTCCACAGAAATGGGTTACGCAGAATGTCCTACAAATGTGGACAGGCCTTGAATCAAAGCCAGCGATCCTCTGATAGTGGATTTGGGGACAGTTCAGTAGAATTAGCCAGAACACAGTGTTAGAATCTTTTCTTTTCACCACGAACCGACTTATTTCTCTTGTAATTGAAATTACCATCACTTTATTTGACAATAAACAAACTTACAGGAACAAAAAGTCCCGTAATGTCGCATAATAAGTTTAATAAGTTTGGTTGGTGCCACATAATGACTTTTGTTACCCTTGGAAAGTCGACCAGCACCTGGAAAACTACCTGCTAATGTGCCGGCTAGCTGGAAACAGACTCGTCACAGGCAGATTTAAGTTTATTCAAGAAACAGATTTGTGTAATTTGTGACGTTCGCTGACATTTGCTTTTCATTTTTCCCTTTGAAATGCTGCTTTAGTGAGTTCAAATTAGTTTGAACTGCTGCAAAAAAGCAAAACATGCCGCCCAAACCTGAATTAATTTGTAGGCTGACATCGTTTTGCACATCTGCTGCTTCTTTGCTTGAGTTTGAGGCTGTCAGGTGACTTTTTCAGATTTGTTGTCATGGTATCTATGGCAGGTACGTTCAGAGTCGGCCCTACCCAATGTGACGCCCTAGACCAGGTCTTATATGGCGTCCCCCTCCTCCCCTTTACATACGCTTACATAAGGAATCAAATAGCACTGTTTTGTAGTAATATTATTGGGCTTTGCTTTACATTTGAAGCAGTGTGAGCTTTTCCATTTTAAGAGTTAATAGTAATAACTAGGTTTAATGTAATTACAGGAAGTCCTCAGTTCAGGTGGTAGAGCAAGGTTGGCGGTTCGATCCCCGGCCCCTCCACATGCCAAAGTGTCCTTCGGCAGGACTGAACCCCAGGTTGCTCCCAAAGGCAGGCTAGCGCCTTGCATGGCAGCTCGGTCGCCATTGGTGAATTGGGGCAATGGTGGCTTGTGAAGCGCTCTTCTAACTGGTGGGTCCCCGGTTCGCGTCCCTGAACTGACAAGAGGCTGAGTCACCACCACTGTGGGCCCCTAAGCAAGGCCCTTAACCCCTGGGTGCTTCTGGAGCAGCATGAAGGGGTTAAATGCTAAAGTATAGGCTATACTTATGGCGCCGATGTGCATTTTTTGCCCTTTATTCTGGCTCCCAGGCGTAAGGCAGACAAGTCTGATGGCAGTTCGTCGACGAAACGGAAAGCCATCACTAAGGAAGTTAAATAAGACTCTATAAAACGCTCTGAAAAGGGAGAAACACCGACGAACATTGGTTGCATTAGGCTTAAGTCTTTTGACGGTCGCAAGTGACAAGGTATTAATTTAGGTATAAGTTAGGCATAAAATCCAACTTACTCCAAAAATGATCTTATGACACGTCGTAGGAATGAATCTCGACCACCTGTATGTTGAAGGTGAATTTTTCCTGATTTTGTGGCGCCCCCTGGAGGCCATGGCGCCCTTAGCATTTGCCTATGTTGCTAATGGGCCACCTGGCTGTGGGTACGTTGCACAAAGTAGCCAAACTGTTGTCTATATAAGTTTGACGCTTGTTGTTGAACCCAAACCCTGTGATTCTCCGTTCAGTGCAGATTTTTTTGTCGGCTGCTTAATGAGCAACAACCCAGTTTAAAGACAGTTATTTGACAGTGATTGTAAAGCACTACGGTGGCCCAGAAGGGTCAACGCAACTGCAAAGGCCACAACGGAAGTCAACCCACGACGGAAGTGTGCGGCGGTCGGAAGAACAGGCTTCGTTTCCGGGGGACGATATTTTCTGACGGACTGTTTTGATTCCGGGAAGGTTTAATGAGACGTAAGTAAAATGCCTCAGCTCGATGATTGTGATTAATGTCATCAAAATAGTCCAGTATGTTAGCATTTTACTTACGTCTCATTAAACTTTCCCGGAATCAAAACAGTTCGTCAGAAAATATCGTCCCCCGGAAACGAAGCCTGTTGTGGGTTGACTTACGTTGTGGCCTTTGCTGTTGTATTGTGGCCTTTACAGTTGCGTTGACCCTTCTGGGCCACCGTAAAACACCTTTGCACAGGCTGCTTAGCTTTATACGCGAATTAAAGCTCAAGCTGGACGTAAAAATTTGCTCCCTCAGTCGGGATGATGTTTGAGTTGTCGAGGAAAGTCTCGAATCGAGTCTCTGAATATCACAAAGTGTTAAGGTTCGTGTTTTCATGCGGGGCTGGACGTGCTCTGTGTTTGGTTTCCTTCACCCGGCTGTCAGCACATCAGTATTTTTAGCCGTCTGTCCGCAACGTTCCACCTTACATGACTCTGTTGACTCAGAAGTTCTCTCGGCTGTTTGCGTCTGATCTGGCAAACGGTCAACTGGTGCTGAATTTATTACAGGTGGACTCCACTCAGACGACATCCAGCTGCTGGAAATGCTAACCTTTGAATGTGCGGCTCTGCAGTTAGCTGGAGTGGAAACTGGGCTAGCCACGTTGCTTTATGAAGAGTCCAGAGGGAAATGTATGAAAACCTGCTGAGTGGATTCTCTCTAAACTCCCCAGAGGATGAATCATGCTAGTAGAAAGAACGACAAAACAAGCTGCTGCATGTTCTTTATCACAGAGGATACAAAGAGTCACTCTTTCCAGGTATAGAGCGTGAAAACAATGACACATAGCACGCAGTGAATTCAAGCATGTGTCACACCCGTCGCACTTTATTACCACACACAGTCGATGAGCTGCACTCTAAAGCAGTTCGTCTCTTTGTCCGGCCGTCGGGTCGCTTCTTCCCCTTTGCGACGCTTCTGACATTTACGGGAACAGAAAACCCCTCGGGGAAATGCACGAGGAGGCCCCGTAAAACCGAGGACTTCCAGTCACTCGGCGATTAAATGTTACCGTAGCCGACCGGCGCTGCAGATCCTCGGGCGGAACAAGAGCAGCACACTGAATTAAACATTTATGTCTCATAAATCCTCCCATAAAATGCATTTTTACCACGGCTCCAGTGATGTCACTTATGTAAACTTATATAAAACATCACATTTAAACCAGGCGTCATGTTTTGTTGCAGTATTTTGCATTTTAAATTCCATAAATGCAGGTTTTATTACAGGATATTTTAGATTTAAACACAGTAAAACAGTGTAATTGTAGACATGTGTAGTCACTGTTTGTATAAATACAGATTATTTACATTTTTAACTCTTTTTCTTTCCCAGTCAAGATGAATTAACAGTAAATTAATGACTGTTTATCTTTTTTTAAAATCCTTATTATACATATTTTATTCAAATAATGCCAAATATCTGTGAAATAAGACATTTTTGGCTGATTTAAATACAGTAAAAAACATTATATTTAAGATTTTCACCTGTTTAAATTGTGTAAATCGATCCTTTACAGCCAAAAAACCAAACATATTTTACAGTGTAGATTAAAATGAGGATTTCCTGTGCTTTCGGACAGATTCCCATTATAAAAACACACTTAAAGTTAACGTTTTAGAAGTTAGAAGACTTAAATTAAACCTTATAACTGCCTGAAATCACGATACGTACCTTGATGGTGACGCTGTTTTGTCATTGCTCAAATACAGGTCAACAGTCCAGAGGTGGGTTTCTGGAAAACTCCCAGACTGGAAAGTAAGTTTCTGCACAGGACAAAATAATCACTCTGAGTTCCTGGCACTGATCAACAACCTTGCTATGATATTTTCAAGGTCCTGTTGCGCCTCGAGGAAGGAAACATTTCAGTTATTGTCCGTTAAGTCCGGTCAGGGAGTAACATCAGATCATTGCACCTTCTACCTGACGATCAGTGTGGTAATATAGAAGTGGCAGACTTGTTTCCCAGTAAATGTGCTTAAAACAGTGTAAATCTGAACTTAAATGCAAAATTGCTGCAGCCTAAATGCCAGAAAACAACACGTCCAAGGTCACTTGTGGAGCAGTTTAGTACAGAGGCAGTTTAAAGTACTTGTAGACTGACACAACGGGAAAAATAAGAGAGCTAACATGCGACAAACATGAAAACCGACGTGTTATTTGAGTTTTAACCAAGCAGGCCACAGCTTGTTATGGCTTGTGTTCACACTCCGACGTCTGACATTCAACCCACATAGATATCCATGCTGGGGTGGGCGTCGGTAAACAAACGGCTCTTCTGACCCACTTAGATTGCCTTTCATGGATCCACACGCGCTGACCTGAGCGCTACGAAGCCGTCTGAAGGAAAGACGTTGACGGCCGTCTGTGGCTTTGGGATGGGCTCGAGCTCCTCATGACACATGCAGGACTTTGGCTTAATCAGGTGACGTGTGGAGCGATCAGCTGAGGTTTAAATACAGCAGCGGCTGATTGGTGGACGGGTCTCAGGTGTGTCAGGTGATTAAGAGAGTGAGGAAGGAGTTGAAAACTGTCTACTGAAATGGAAAGAAAAGGCAGTAGATGGAGCATGTTGAACGGCAGCTGTAAACAATCACATTATATATCTGTATTTGGGCTATCAATCTATCTATCAATCTATCTATCTATTGATCATCTATCCATCTATGCATCCAACCATCCATCCATCTGTCCATTCATCCATCCATCCATCATCCATCCATCCATCCATCCATCATCCATCCATCCATCCATCCATCCATCTATCTATCCGTCTGTTCATCCATCCATCCATCCATCCATCCATCTATCTATCCATCTGTTCATCCATCCATCCATCTGTCTATCTGTCCATCATCCATCCATCCATCATCCATCCATCATCCATCCATCCATCCGTCTATCTGTCCATCATCCATCCTTCCATCCATCCATCCGTCTATCTGTCCATCATCCATCCATCCATCCATCCATCCATCCATCTATCTGTCCATCATCCATCCATCATCCATCCATCCATCATCCATCCATCCATCTATCTGTCCATCATCCATCATCCATCCATCCGTCTATCTGTCCATCATCCATCCATCCATCCATCCATCCGTCTATCTGTCCATCATCCATCATCCATCCATCCATCCATCCATCTATCTGTCCATCATCCATCCATCATCCATCCATCCATCATCCATCCATCCATCCATCCATCCGTCTATCTGTCCATCCATCCATCCATCCATCCATCCGTCTATCTGTCCATCATCCATCCATCCATCCATCCATCCATCCATCCATCCATCCATCCATCCATCCATCCATCTATCTGTCCATCATCCATCCATCATCCATCCATCCATCCATCCATCCGTCTATCTGTCCATCATCCATCATCCATCCATCCATCTATCTGTCCATCATCCATCATCCATCCATCCGTCTATCTGTCCATCATCCATCCATCCATTCATCCATCCATCCATCCATCCATCCATCCATCCATCCATCCATCCATCCATCCATTCATCCATCCATCCATCCATTTATCCATCCATCCATTCATCCATCCATCCATTCATTCATCCATCCATCCATCCATCCATCCATCCATCCATCCATCCATCCATCCATCTGTGTTGAAACCTCGTTAATCTGCATCTATGAAATTAAAAAAACAGAAGAAAACTGTTGTAAAAACTAAGATGCCGACTGAAATTACTTCCAGCTGGACGCCTTATAACTGCTCCTTCTGTAGCATTTGGTATTGCTGTGTAAAAATGCCCATTTGATTAATTTTGTGTGCTCTGTTTGCACAAACATCCAGATGAGTCCATTTATGTGATCCTAAACAGTCCCTATAGTGACCTTAAAGCAGCGTTAGATGTTATTTATGGATGCAGTCTGATGTAATGTTGTCAGATCAAGGGTGAGGCAGCAGCTGGAGAGTTTGCCGTCCATGTGGCATTTTGTATTGATCCAGCTACTGCAGATAAAAGGGACAGAAGATCTCGTTCTCCCGTGTGCTATTTGTCAGACTGCTTTCTCTCTTGTCAGTGTTGTTAGCAGGGTCAGAACCACACGGACCTGACGTCTGAGCGCTAAACCACAATAATAAACCGGAGCTCTCCTCCCACTTCTTTCTGTGTCTACAGGTCACCGGTTTAATCTTTCCTTGCTCGACCTACACGTGTGTGACAAAGTCCTGTACGTTGATGACTGGTGACCTGTTTTCCTTCATGTTAATCTCACATGACCTTAACTTTGAGGCCTTTCCTGATAGCGAGGTCGTGGAAACTTGACCTGTGGAGACCGCAAGAAGCACACGCTCACATGTCATATTTATATTTATATATGCATAGTTTGTGTTCATTGTTATGAGATTCTATGGATGGACTTAAGTTTGTGCACACTTTTTTAAAAATCTGAGTGAACAGTGCCATCTGCTGGACTCACTGTGTGTCTGCACCTTTCTGACCATCTCTCTTTTCTTATTTTTTCTACAATTATACAAGAATCTCTTATAAAATCACGGCTTGCAGTAAAGAAAACTAGTTTAATAACTGAGTTTTATAAGCATTGTTCTGCTTATTACAGTTAAAATGGCGCACAAACTATAAATTCATGTACATATACTCGACGTATCTCTGTTTATTTAATTATTTGCACATATAATTATTGCTTTTTAAAATGTGTTGTCTATGGATTATTCCTGGTGTAATTTGTTGCCTGTACAATCCCACTAAACTCGCTTAAATGCTACATTTTATGGACTTTTATGGGACTTTGTAGAGCACATTCTGGCTGTGGTGAGAGACAACACAGTCTTTTTAATGTGACATTCATGAGCTGCTTGGTTTTCCCTCCACTGTTGCGATGAGACAACTGTTCTGTCTCCGACCGGTGGACATGCAGGGTGTTAAACTGGCGCCCTGGTTCCACAGTTGCATCCCAGAACCGGTTCTCAAACCTGAGGGTTGCACTGCGACGCGAGTTTGACGCATCCTTGCTTTCTTTGTGTCAGTCGGCTCGATAAAAACTAAAGCCCCGGTCAGAGATAACGGGTATCAGGATCGTTGAAAATCAATGGAACTATGGTGTCCAGCTGCTTCAGTCGACAGGTTGTTTTAACGGAGAACAATGGGGGGCGCTGGTGGCCTGGCAGTTTGTGAAGTCCTCGAAGGTTGAGGTGGGAAAGTGAGAGCGACCGCTTGTCCCAGTCATAGACATATATACGTAGACGCTGCATTGACTGTGGAGGGACGTGCCTAAAGCTCCGCCATCTTGGTACAGGGCTAGCAGAGGGGGGAGTGAATGTAAGTCTATGGAGGTAAGAGGTACTCCACAATCTTAAAGTAGAATTATTCACTGAATTTTCAACCGATTTCCAAACGGTTTGGTTTGTTAAAAACGTCACACATGTAGCTTTGACACAGGATGCTTGGATGCTTTTGTTCTATTTATGTCTGCCTGTCCGTCCTCCATGTCTGACGTTTGTAACAAACAATATATGTTGACAACTGATGGATTTATGATCACTTTTATAGTGCAGACATGTCATTCCTCTATAGACGTAATGCACTGTAGGGGCGAGTGGCACTGTACCAAGATGGCCGCCGCGTAGGCACGTCGGCTCCAATCTGCAGCAGCAGTCAACGCGGCGTCTACGTATATATGTCTATGGTCCCAGTCACCACCACTTTGGGCCCCTGAGCGAGGCCCTTAACCCCTGACTGCTCCTAGTACGTATAGTTAAGGTTGACTATGAACAGGATGGGTCAAATGCAGAGGATTAATTTCCCCAAGAGGATCAATAAAAGTTAGATTATTATGAGGAATATAAAACACATGATGCTACTGGAAATGATGCAAGACAGGAACGCTGGTGGAAAGCCGTTAAACACGTGTTGGTATATTTATTTTATCGATCGATGCATTATTTTTATTTGACAGCTGCACAATAAAACTTTAAACTTCATATATTTAAACACTGATGTTGTGTTGAAGTGCGTCTAGATCCGACACCGTCCCATAATGCGGGAGATCACTCTGGTTTTAGGTAAAACCATCAATCTTCTAATCGGTGTTCCATCAGCTGCGTCTTCAACTGAATACATGCAGGTTCCCATGGCAACGCGACGCATACGGTGTGCGCTGCTGCGACCGCACGGCTTCATCCGGCGGTTTTAGCAACGTGCAGCTGCATCGCTCGTAAAGAGTCGTCAGAAAAACGATCTGGTTGCAGGTGGACGCTTCTTCCGAAACCCTGAACGTAACCTGCTCCACAGCATCTGTTACCATGGCGATCAGGCTCCACAGCATCTGTCACCATGGAGATCTAGCAGGTTAAAAGAGAAGATGCCGACTTCCGGCTAAACGTACCTGCTAACACACTCATCTCACTTCGTAGCACGGCCCTCAGGTGTAACCAGTTTCAGGATTCTTGGTTTATTTTGTTGACATTTTAAAATTCACAGTAATAAATCAGAAAATACTCAACACAGTCCGAAAGAACACCTTCAGGCCACGTCTCCAGGAGTAAATGTCCTCTATGGCAGGCTGTGAAAACATTCAGGGTAGAAATCGGGTTAAAACTGGAAGGTTTGGTGTATGCAGGTGAAAAAGAACCTCCAAAAGACGTGTATTATAATAGAAATCTACAGATTCAAACAGACAAACTGCCGGAAAAGAGTGTGTTTTTTGGATGTTTGTGAAAAACTGCAAGAAAATAGGCTTTAGAAAATATGCATCTTGTTTTATTATTCATTTGCACAGTAAAAAATTGCATTAATTTTCACTCCAACACATGTTTTCTTTTACATTCAACAGCCACGCCTCTTCTTCATGACGTTTTGTGTGTTTTTTTTTCTATAAGACCGGCCAGTAGCAGCACTTTCAATCAAGTTTTCAAGGACACCCCTCCCAGTATAAATACGTACAAACGATCATCTACAGCAAAAACGCAACGTCGCGAGGACTTTACGGCTACGTCCAACATGATCCATTAAAATGTTCTAGCAGTGTCCGACTTCCTGCAGGAGAACGTGGCATCAAACGGTGCCAGCGTCCGGAAATGCTTCTTTTTACACACTAATAATCGTGAGAACTGCTGCCCTGATGTGAGGAACAGATTTAAAAGAGAAAGAGAGAATGAAGACGCAGACATGCACGAGAAGGAAAATGTTCATTAGACGACTGTGGTTTGAGGTTAAATGATGACAATGGAGTTCACATGTTCGTTCTGCTTAAATCCTGAATCAGTTTTCTTGAAGGTGCCCCTGATGTTCAGACACTTATCAACCTACTAGATCAGTTAAATGACCACTTCAGCTTCCCTCAGGTGGTTTAAAATGTTTCCAAACTTACCAGCCCCCCCTCCGAGTGGGAAAACTACATGAACGTGACTAATAATTTAGCAACCAGTACATTCCCCGACGCAGTGCTTTTGGACAAAGAGTTACAGTACAATCATTCTACAGTCGTTAAATGGGACAGCCTCCAGTCTGCACAGCCCACAGTTCACATCCAGCAGCTGCCTTTTAAAGTGCTTCAGCAGGGACTGAGGATCTGAAACCACAACAACCTCCTCCTTCCAGTCTTGGGCTCGTTACGGTTAGCCGCTGAGCTGTAGATCAAACAAATGACCCCTCACAACTGTCTGCTTTAGTCTCTTTTGTCAGCGCTAAGCGTGTCCGAGTCATTCGTCTCTAGCGACACGTGCAGGACTCGGCCACCATGTCCTCCAGCTCCCTGTACTCCACCTTCTTCTTGTGCACCACCAGCACGCTCATGGGCATGTACTTGAACGGCACGCAGGACGGCGGTGGAACGTCCCCGACGCCCAGCTCGTTGATGACCGTCTGGATGATGGCGTGATTGGGGGAGTGGTAGCCGTAGTGCAGCACCCTGGGGCAGTCGCCCTGGCAGAACCGGGGGTTGTACACCGGCGGAGCGATGAAGTAGTGACCCCAGCCGAGCTCGTCGAACGACAGGCGGAACGAGTGGAGCTTGCAGCGGTTCTTGGGCATGCTGGTTTTGCGTTTGTAGGTGGGGATGTCGGAGATGATGGAGGCGGAGGGGGAGGTGGAGAAAGATGAGGAGGAGGCCGGAGCGTTTTTCAGAGCGTCCAGCGAGGGATCTTTTAGCTCTGAAGGTAAGGAGTCTTTGGAGCGGCGGCTGCGGCGAAGCGAAGGCTGCCACCGCCCCATTCGCCTCATGATGGTTTCCCCCTCAGCCCCAAGCAGCTCCCCCATCCAGTCCTTCACCTCCCGCTCCTCCTCCAGGTACAGAAGAAGAGAGGGGACTTCCAGGTGAGGTTCACCGCTCCACTGTTTCCTCCCTTGAAGAGGAGTCCACCACCACGAGAGGCCGCTGTCCTCTTCAGGAGGCCCGGGTTCTGTGCACCAGTACTGGGCCGTGAGGGTCAGGTGCCCCCCGGAGCCCTGATCCTGCCGCTGCAGGACGTGACCGCTGACTTGTGCGGTGATGTCCGTCTCGGTCCACCTCTCGTGGGGCTCCAGGGTGACCAGGCTCTCTGCGCCCAGAGAGGTGATCTGAGCCCTGCAGCGGGGCGGCTCCACGGCCTGGGTGGTGCTGGAGGTGGCGGAGGAAGAGGAGGGAGAGGAGCGCAGGTGGATGAAGGAAGCTCTGACCAGCTGCTCCGAGGGAAGAGTATCAAGGTTGTACTGCACTGTGAAGGTGTAGCAGTGGTCTGAGGAGGAGATGGAGGCAGACAAGGAGACAGGTTTTAATCTTTTATAACTTTATAGAGTCTTTTAAAGAAGAACACGAGGAAATCTCTCCAATTAATAACATGTAGTGAGACTAATCAGTTTAATATTCTTTACAGCCACTGTGGGAAATCTAATCCTGATGGATGAAGAATTACAATCTGATTTTTTACTAAATGTGCTTCAATATGTCCAGAAAAAGTTCCTTAAACCTCAAATCTGTTCTGGTCATGTGATCCATGCTTGTTATATCGAAGCTGCAGCCTTTGTGATTTGTTAATTGCAGTCATTCCAGACACCTAAAGTCAACATGTTCTGTTATTTAAAGGCTGTTCTGTTGGATGCATGACTGCTGCGGTATATTTAGGAGTGACTGAGTCTGGAGTGGTTGGACTAAACATGACAGACGATGTGCTGCCAGTCGTGCACAAAACCTTCACCTAGTTTGAGGCATTTAGTAAAACAAAGTGGCTCCTTCACCTCCTGACGCCGGTAGGTAGTGCACCGACGACGCCGAGGGTCTCAGCAGGCGCACCGTGTTGGAGCCGAACTTCCGGTGCTGTTTGGGCCTTCCGTCCGGTCCGGCCGCGCTCTGGTACAAGCTGAGCATGAACTGCAGGTTCTGGTCCGCTTTCTGCTCGTCCGTCAGCGGCCGGTGGTGCGCTCCTCTGTGCTTGGCGCTGTGGTGACACCGACGGCTGCGCTTCAGCGTGGGGTGATGAGAGGCCATTTCCCGCCCGGCTACGACCCCGGTGCAGGTGGAGCAGAGCAGGAAGACGAAGCAGGACAGGGCGCAGACGTGCCGTAGGGTCGCCGTCATGTTGGTGATAAAACCTGTGGTGCTAGCGAGCTCCACCTACGAGGCTATAGCTGGCAACCATCCCCCGCGCGGCCGAGGGCGTGATTTACAGGCTCACCTGATCGATGGCCATTTTGGACTTCACAATCAACTTCCTGAAGTTGAGGTCGACCCCAATTGACCCTTCGGACGTGCGTGAGCCACCAACAGGAGCGCAGGAAAGCCACGTGGGCGGTGCGTAACGGTGCGTAACGGTGCGTAAAAGAGGCACGATACTTGAATCCACATGCTCACCTGTGTTTTACATGTTACTATGTCATTTCTCATGGTGGATAATGTACATATAGGCCACTTAATGTGTTTAAAACCTCCACATTGTGCCACTGTTCCTGATACATTGACTTTGCACAATCACTGCATTGAAACCTGTGTTAAACGAATATTTTGTGCAATGAATATTCTGCACAGTATCATTTTATCTACATATAAGGACGATGAAACGAATCTGCAGTGCCAAAACAATCTGTTTAACATCAGTATTTTCTACTTATGGAGGAATCTGAGCAATGCAAATGATTTTCCTCATCTACTATAAACCTCTGCAGTATTTTTATTTTTTCCAAATTCAATGGAATCTGTGCAACATCCATGTTTCTACACGTAGAAGAAGCTGCACAGTGTGTTTGATGTCATTGATCTCTCTTTTTTCTACTGATGTCCCCACATTTTTGCACTTCCACTGCTATAAACCTGTAAATCCATCCTGCTGTGGGGTTAATATGTGCAATATGTGTGCAGTATGTCGAACACTTTAGATTCTTTAAATGCTGCAGGTGATTGAAGTGAAGGTCTTCAGTTTAGTTGTGCATCATTTTAAAAATGCCGTTCTTTGGCACCACCATGTGGTACAGCGGCACATCATGCACCACTCAGGCTGCACCGTCACAATATTATATCAAATGATTTAAAAGCTGTAGTAGTGAAGCTCTTTAGCTGCAGTGCTGAGCCTGGTTTGTGACTCTCACTCCTGGTTTGTATTGTGGTTTACGTTCTGTACCTCCCCTCTTCCAGACTTTGCAGATTCTAATTGCAGTTTTTTGACATGCTGTTTGTTTGTACGTTGTATAATTTGAAGCCTGGAGCTTTGGGAGCTTCTGGTAAACAAGTTTCTCTCAGCGGGGAGGAACTGAATGGACGACGAGCCGTCTCTGTCTCGGGGCTGAAACGCAAAACCAACTGAAATGAGAAGAAATGAAAGAAACACGTGGCGTAGAAGGTCGGCCCGTTTCGACTCGATCTCACATGAAAGCAGCACTCGCCACCAAACCAAATATTCCAGCTCAGGGTTTCTGAGAACAAAAATAGGCTGAGGAGAGTCTGACCAAAACAAAGTCCCTCCTGCTCTGCATGGGCATGTTCACATCTGTTCCCTTTGATTCTCTATCTCTTGTGCTGTTACTTGTTCTTTCTCTCGAAATACGCAAAGATAGCGACTCCTTCAGACACGTTCGGTTAAATGGCGCTGCAGTGTGGCGGCGGCATTCCACAACGGAGATTATCTGCAGTCCCGATCACTTCAGTCTGCAGAGGCAGTGTGGGAAAGCTTGAGGCTGTGGGGAGCAGGCGGCACATGGCTACTGGAGCTCCTCAGGCCGGAGCACAATTAGAAAGTCTCATGGCATCAAAACAGTCACCCAGAAAAGGCTCAACTTTAACTTAAAATACAGGAATTCTGCAGTAGGTGGTGCCATTTTTTTTTAAAGGAGTAGTTCAGCATTTTGAGAAACGTGTTTATTTTCTTTTAAAGGCAAGATAAGAAGATCTAATCACTTATGTGTTTGTTGATTAAGCTGCAATGTTGGAAGGATGGAAGGAAAACAAGTGTTCATGCTGTTTGCCTTGTAATCAATCATTTACATACAAATCAAAGCCAAACAAGTTCACCCAATGCTGATTAAGCCTATCATCAATCGCCAGGTTAATCCCTGTATTTTATAGTTTACTGAAGTTTCAAACCTGGTTTCTGTGGTACTTTTCCCACACTGATGCACCAGACGTGAGACGTTACATGTCAACAAACAGGGATTGGATTGCCAGAGCTGGAGAAAGAACCAGTCGTATTGAAGGAGACATAGTAAGATAAAGCAACTAGGAGTGTAGTGAAGCTTATGGCCCTGGGATAAACCAATAACTCTGCATTCAGGAGAAGGATTACAGTCTAAGGAAGTAAGCAGTTGACGGCGGACAGTGTAATTACCCTCACTGCCAGAAGGGGGAGACAAAAGGTCCACACTGCAGGTTGAAGTAGTTGTGTATTTGGAATGTTTTAGTCATGAAAATCGATTGTTGTGCAAGCGTTAATATTGATTCTTACCTCCGCCAAAGAGGTTATGTGATGGCCGGCGTTGGTTTGTTGTAGGAAATCTGTGAAATGGGACAAGGAACAAATGATGAAATTTTGGAACTGATCCGGATCACCGTCTGGATCCAGTAATTTTTTTAATGTAAGTGTAACCAGGTGGACAATTAAATGCGGTTTACTCTAAAAGCCACCAGAGGGCACTCTTGTTTTTGGGGTAACCCCCTCTGACCACATGACATTCTGGGTCTCTACGCGACAGACAGCGACAGTAACGGACTTCTCTTTCCTTCCTGAGCGACATACGCACGGTTGGGCCGGCATTCTTACCTCCGGTTGTCTAAGAAGCTGGGAGGCTGTTAGGAGCTGCCGCGCTAGAGGCCGCGCCTGTTCATTAGGTCGGATGGGGTGAAGGCCGCATTGTTGGTAGGACATTTGAACTGTATGTAATTACATTTGTATCTGTAACGTTCCATACAAAATATGTGAATTGGGAGATTTTTTTGGGGGTGGACTGAAGCTCCTTGGTGGAGGTATGAGCTCTCTGAGGGCTTTTCTAGTTATTTGATGTAACTGCCCGTGAGGATGGCTTTTGACGTTTTTTCAAACTTTTCCTGATTCTTGTAGTTGTTTCCACCTAGTAGGACGCCGTTTTTCAGAAAGAAGGCTGCTAGTTAGCTTATAATTATTGCCTGAACAATATAATATGAATACGGCTTATGCTCTGACATCTGTTCATTTGAGAGCTGTGTGTTTATCAGGTTTAGCACATGCTAATCTGTGAGCTTAATATGTGTTTGTTTTTAAATTTAGCCTATCAGTGCCAGGCTAGCTATTTCATACTTCTCGTTCTTTATGCTAAGCTAAGCCGTCTGTGAAGATTCTCAGTCATCCAGGTCACGGTTGTCCTTGTAGTTTCAATCGTGGCATCTGGACTAGGTTGAGTTTTTCAAAGACTTTTTCGTGAAACTCAAGCTAGTCCAGATGCTACGATTGAAGCTACGAGGCTAGGCTAGGCTAACAGCATCCAAACTCCTGCTCTTTACTTGACGCAGAGATGTGAGATTAGCATCAAGTCTCTAATCTTATTCTCAGAAGCTAACGCAAACAAAGAAGCATGTTTCCCAGAAATATTAATGCATTTCTTTAAACCTGAAATTGTTTGAGACATCCTAAATCAAGTGATTGATCAAGTCTTGCATAACTTCCCTTAATATTTGCAGTAAGGGCAAGTATGCAGTAAGAAAAGCCTACTGGCAAGGAGAACGATTAGGTTTAACCGAATAATATTTATATACTCTCATTAAAATGTACTATTTCTCAAAATCTGCATCTCTTCTCTCTTGCAGCAGTTACATGGTCGAAGAGCCTTGGTTAAATCTGTAAACTGTGATGTATGATCTGCTTTTTTAGAGTTGAGATAAGCTCACAGATGGTAGCAGATAATCATTGGAACAGGGCTAACAAAAACGTAGCATGCTTGGGTTATACAACAGTTTGATTGCTTGTGTTTTCTCGTTTAAATGTGTCTTAAAATAGCGGCTATCAAAGCAAACTGGTACGACGGGTAAGGGGTTGGAAATATGTGGGACGTGATACCAAATGTTGTTGTTGGCCTGATGTTGGTGCCCATGCAGGTCTGCAGAGCTTCAGTGTAGAGAGCTGTTGGCCTTAATGTAAGAAGTAAGAGATAGGGCAGTTTTTCCTTTCCAGTCTCTCTAGCAGAGACTAGAAAGTAGCATTACAATGCATCTATGGTGCCAACAGCTGTCTACAAGGCTTTAAAGTAAACAATGGAAACTTCATAGTGATCTTAAACTTACTAACTTTATGTTTGAACAATGTGCTTTAGTTGTTCACGTTGTATTAAATCACGGTGAAGCAGCTCTCTTTTATGAATTCACTAAATTAAATGAGATGTAGTTAAATAGTGCCTAAAATAAACCCACTCCTGTTACTGTTATTAGGCTGTAGTTACCGCCTGATGCTTTTACAATACAGCGGTAGCCTCCCCTCTGCCCCCTCCCCCTTCGGCGCCTCCTATTGGATAAAGCTCACCAGAAGCTCTCTGTTATTGGTCGAGCCTCCCGTCAGTCACGTCCCGCCGTTCGAATAGTGGGCGGGGCCACCCACCTCGCACTGGGAAAAGTTTTCCCAAAGTTTTCTGCTGCGTCGAGTTCGTGAAGGTAACACCGGAAATACGTGATGTAGATGAGAAAATAAAACCGTTATTTTGCCTTTTTTGCGGGGAATAAACGGGACGTTAGCTACACTTATGACAAGAAACAGTCTAGAGGGATATTTTAATAAAGAATGGAGCAAGATTTGAAAGGTAAAACATGCTAACATCCAGTTTTTGCTAACAGCTTGACCGGAAGCAGGAAGCGAAACACTCGCTGTAACTTTGATGAGCTTGACGCGGGCCAAAAAAAGTTTCTGCCCTCCCCCTCTTCCACTCACTCACTCCCTCCGTCCTTCCACCATCCATCCATCCATCCATCCATCCATTCGTTGTTGATGTTCGAGCGGTGATGGAGAAGCCGAGGGACCGCTACCGGCGCCGCTAAGCTAGCAGCGACTCAGCCCCGGCCGACGAACCGACACAGAGAGGATGGAAACGGTCGAGCAGCTCGTCTCCTTCCACCACATTCAGGTCCAGTTGAGCGGGGGCGCGCCTTGGGGGTTCACGCTGAAAGGAGGGCTTGAGCACGGCGAGCCGCTCATCATCACCAAAGTAAGTAGACCAAAACAATCGCCAGGATGCACGCTGGGAAATGTGGGAAAAATCTCAGCTGCACCACACAAAACTGCCTAAAAGTGTTATTAAAGGTTGTTAAAGTAAGTTTGCTCTGCACTGTGATGATTTTACACAGTGTTTTCTTAATTTTACTGCAAATATTTATAGTTTTGGCTTTATATTTGCGTAATAGCACACTCAGATTGACTGTAGGAGTTTTATTTTGTAAGGATGTGGTTGTTGCAGCAGTCCAGCTCCACCAAAACAGCCCTTGTGGTTGGTTTTGCAGGTCCGTGACTGCTCTCTCATTCATGCATGCTTGAGCTGCTGGTCACTTGGTTTCAGCTTTCCAACTTATGCAAAACTGTTTTCATATTTTGGCTTCTGCACAGCAAGATTTAAAGTCCTCCTCCTCCTCTTCTTCTTCTGCGGAGAATAAGGAGTTATTGTCCAGAGCTAAAGCAAATATCCGTTGCCGGTTGATGGTTGTCAGCTGTCACTGTCCGTGAATAAAAACTCCTGCACAATCTAATGCAGCGGTTGATGTTCCCCAAACCTGGAGGTCAAAGTGTCCCCCCAGGGGTGCTAAAAGGGGCTCCCACGAGGATCCCAGATGAAACGAGGCTCCGTTCATCTTCCTGTTACTTCATTCACCGCGAGGTAGAAACGCCCGAGTGTTGACAGACGGCTCAAACCACTTCAGATGGCCAAGGAGGATCCAGTGGGGTGTCTGTGGGACGTGGGAATCCCTGAAATGAGAGACTGCGATTCTCTGATGAGACATTCTCAGAATTGCTCAGGGCTTGTTCGTCACATGGCTCGAGAATTATTTTTGCAACAGTGCCCTCAAGAAGTAGCGTGTTGCATGGGAGAAGTGACATGTAGTGTGGTCTTTCAGGTATTCGGGGGGCTTTTGTAGGAGATTTAGTGAGCACCCTCGGATGCTGACGTGACCTCATCTTGTGCGATAAAGTCATGGGGGCCGGCGCTTCCTCCCGGCCTCTTCTCACGGTTTCGCGCCGCGGGCGGTGAGCTGCTGGAAACAAGGAGGGTGTCTTTGAATTACTGCAAGTAATTATTGGTGTGTGTGTGTGTGTGTTCTGCTGGGGGTGGTCTCGCTTGTATGTGTGTGTTCAGTCCAGTGCATAAGTAGGACATGCAAACCTCCGCTCCCTCTCCTGCTCTGTTGCGAAGTCGCAGCAGCGGTGGTGTAAACGTTGGCCGGTGTTACATCTAGATTCACCACAGCGGGGGAATGGAAAAGCCTGGCTCAGTCATCTGGAAACACACACACACCCGAGTCGCACACAGCAACACGGCCCCTGGGAAAATGTGACTGGGACCGCTGAAGGAGATAAAAATCAGGCTGTGCTCTGTGGCTGTTTCGTGTCCAGCGGCCGGTTCGAACTCACACACAGTAAAGCAAGAGCAGGAGGCGAGGGAGGGCCGGGCGGGGAGATGTGGGGCTGGAAAGCGTTTCAGGTGTTTAATGATTAAGTGTGAAGTCCTTGAAGGAAAGCGGAGGAAGGTAAAACTGAGGCGTGTACGCGGGAGAGACATGAGTGTGTGATGTGGTCCGGGGAGCAGAGGTTTACTGTGTGTGTGGGGGGCCACAGCTGAATACCCTCATAATCCTCTCACTTCCGAGGGACACGAGAGGATAAAACACATACTGTGGTAGTAGTGGAATTCCCGTAATTCCAGGTGTAGATGTGCACAAACTTTTATTCCTTGGAGCTTGTCGGGGTTGAATTTGATGCTGAAGAACTGCATGTTGGGAACCCGTCATCGTCCCTTTTTGTCGTCGTAATAATGTCATGTTATCGAACCGACAACTTAGTGCAACACTGGAAACATCTGTCTCCCCAGTTTACTGCCTCCCATTAGAAGGGGGGGGGACCTTAAGGCTTTCCCAGCCCAGATGAGGTAGATAATCCCTCAGGCATGTTCTGGGTCTGCAGATTACCTCCACACATCGAGGGAAAGCTGACTATCAAGCACCAGTCTCTAGTGCGTCTTTAAAGAGTGACTCTGCTGTTTTCTCGGGGTGGGGGGGGGCAGCTGTGTGGGACCCCTTTCAGGACGTCCTTGTTTCAAAGAGTGTGTGTCTGCCCTTTGAGAGGGGGAAGGGTGGCTCCTGTGGTTGGAGACAGCAGAGGGATATAAGCCATTTGGTCAACATTCCACCAGGAGCATAACTAATTACTACTGTGGGGTGTGTGTGTGTGTGTGTGTGTTGGGGTGTGGACGTTTTGTGCTTTTTCATACGTGTGTGTGCATACGCGATCATACGCTCAGCTGTGTGACGACACGCTGGGTTTAAGGGTTCGTCTGCTCAAGTCAAGTTAGCCGGTCACTCATTAGCTCCGCTGCTAAGTCGACCACTCAGCGAGTCGGTCTCTGGTGAGGAGTGATGCTGCTTTAAAGAAGAGGCCCGCAGAAGAGCTCGAAAAACCATCAGTCGGAAATACAACGAGCTGATTTGTGCAGCCGGGGAACCATCGAGGGCACGGCCTCCTCTTCAGTGACGTCGAGAGTGCAATTACAACAGGATAAATAGGGTAATAATTAACCAGAAAACAAACAGCAGGACAGAAAAACAAACACTTAGACTCAAGAGTGGAGTAATCTGGTATCATCTTTAAGTTGCAGCTGCGTTGGGTTAGTTAGTTTCCCCTAATTCGGTGTATTTACGCAGGACTTCAAGCATTAGCCGGTCGACTGAAGGAATTGAGTAATGACTTTAGGAATTAATTAACTGTGGTGACATCCTGACGTTTCATGCCTTAGAAGGAAACCAATGTCTGTCATGTCTTACCGCCAGAGAGGGCCAGCCAACTTCTTCATACAATATAGCTGTCGTAAGTAATAAATCTTAAAGCAGAGGGGTGAAATGAATCCAGGGCTCTCAGAGTGGAGGGTTTGATCAGTGCATTTAGTACCCAGTCAGAACTGTACAACAATGGCAGATCCACCACTGCAGAAGGAGTCAGTGCAAACGAGTCTTTCTCAGGTCTGAAATGTCGATTCTTCAGGATGAAGTGCAGACTGTCTCTGGAGGATTGCACCAGCTGCAGCTGTGAGGCTGAAGAACCTTTTCTCCGGCTGCCGTTTCAATGTTCCGCCTGCCTTTTCGGAAAATCAGAGTTCGATAAAAGGGCGTTGAATTAGCACCAGGTCTCCAATGCTAACTGTGTAGTGGGTTTGAATTTGCTGACCCCCTGTAAAAAATCAGCATCTTTAGCCCTATTCTCATGGGATAATTATTACCTGGGGATCCCGTGTAATAAATAAATGACCCCCTTATGTCAGCTCTTTATGAGTCCCATTCTCACGGGATAACCAAAGTCAGCTTGTCCCCAAGATTCTACTGACTTCCCCTGGATGATGTCAGCGCGTTACGTGTTGCGTAACATCCGCTCACTTTGTTTTTGTTTTGTTTTTTACTTTTTACTTAGTTGCTTTTCACCACGGCTTGATTGGAAATAAACAGTGGTAACAGAAGCACAGCAGCAACTAACAGCAGTAGAATCAGCAGTATTATATTTTACTTTAACTTCGGGTTTGTTGAGTTGCACACTTTATCAATCGAGTCGGGGAATGACGTTCACTGACGCAGCCACTGCTTGAAAATGTTCTTGGTTATTGAGCTAGCTGTGTGTTACAGTAGGCTGAAAATAGAAAGCTTTATTCGTACCACACACTGTCAGGCAATGATCCACCATTTGGATCATCATCTTTTCAGCCTTGTCTTTTTTTTCCGTACGTGACGGGCCGATAAGCTCTTACCGACCCGGGTAAAAGCTCCTCTAAATGCAGCCTCCATCATTCGCCAAAAACTAATAAAAATGCGTCTAGTAAACAAAAACCTCCAAAATGCCTGTGGGGTCCCGGCGATTTCTGGCCAAATCACCAAGATGCATAATTTCACAGGATTAAAATTATCCCAGGACATCGGAGTTCAGCAAAATATAGCAGGTAATTTGCAAGGGAGTTTTAAAAATTATCGACGTGGCCGATTCTCACGGGATTAACCACCACCATTACAACAGGTCCCCAGGTAATACTTATCCCTTGAGAATAGGGCTTTTGCCACAGTCATTTAACATAGAAATCGAGAAAACAATACCTGCATATTATCTCTAGATCAGCCACAGTTCACTCAATGCATGCTACCTGCTAGCCTTGTTAGCCTGAGTAAAAAATAAAGGCTAGCATTTGGAGCATATTTGATATTTTAACCTGCTTGTTTTGTACTGAAATGACAGCAGACTCACTGAGCACTTCTTTGAGACGGTGTCAGCTGGTTTGGAGCCGAGTCGGGAGTAAAACTTTCAGTAAACGTTAGATAAGTTCGACCTAGCGAGTTCAGTCTGGTGCCGTCTGTTCGAAGATCTGTTGGATTGGGTTTGACGAGAGAATAGTGTCCGACCAGTGGAGCAGCTGACCTGGAAAAGAGCTGCTGAGGGGACCTTGATAGAAGCTAATGCGATGCTGCATCTCGGCCTTGGGAGTAACACAAGGCCAGAGCAGATGTGAGCTAAATGTCAGAGCACGCTGTTCAAACCATTCCCGACTCCTTTGCTCTTCCCCTCTGGTTAAATAAAGGCGATTAGCAACTCATAACATCAGTTTCATCGTCCTCCCCTCTCCAGCAGCGAGTATGTTGATCCGTAGAGATTCCTGAGTGCTACCATCGAGCATGTTTACTGGCATTCAGGCGTGTTTCGGGGTAATTCATCATCTAAAACACTACCAGTCGTCAGCCCCATGTGTTTCGCGACACTCTGAAGTCCTTTGTGCCTTCGAGTCGAATGCGGTCGCGATGACTAAGTGGTGAGTTCCTTCTATTGTTGTGCTTGACAGAGCGGCTGTCGGCTCACTTTCATATGTGGTTTTAATGATCTGCTGGGAGCTCCGTGCTGATTCGTGTTTCTCTTTCTGGTCTGGGCCTCCTCAGCAGTCCTCGGCTGCACTGTGGCGTCCCGACCGAGAGGCCGGTTTTCCCATGGGACGGTCGGGCATCCAGAAAACTGTGGGTCGGTTTTTGCTTTGAAGACGTCCGAAATCAGTGAGGAGATTTTGATTGTGATTGAGTGTATTTAAGTGGACTTACTTCTAGCGCTCGTCCTGCTGGAGGTTTTAGACGGATCCCAGTTCTTTCCCACCAGATCTCTCGTCCTGTTATCTAAATGAGTATCAGGCTTGACATGTCTGCCTGAGTGGACTCGAGCAGATTTGTTCGACCGACGTTTTCTCATGCAAGATATATGTGTGTGTATTTTGGTGACAAGGACAAGGGAGTTATTCCCTCAACTTTATCTGCTCTTAAGACTTATGCCAACAGATAAGGGCTGGACGTCACAGCTGAGCAATTTATCACGATGAAATGTTTGATTTCAGTCTGTTTTTATAATTACTGCTGCTTTTTATTGACCTGTTGCAGAGGAGAAAAGGTTTACTTTGAATTTAGATACCATTTATCACTATAAATTCCATTTATTAAGGCACAGATGTAATAATTTTAATGTTAATGATAGGGCTGTAATGGTAAACAACAATCACGGTTTCGTACGGAACCCTCTGGAGTTGACGGACGCGGCGGCACGTCAAAATGACATGACCGATTTAAGATGACGTAGCAGCAATCTCGTTCCAACTTGTGTCCAAAGTGTGGATTTCTAACTATCTACCAGTCTTTGAATTGTGTTGATCGGCCAAGTGAAACCAGAGTTATGACCAATAATAAACACCATACTTTCTCCACGTTTGGAGCTCCTTACAGCTTTGGTCTGGTCCACTTGTTCTACTCCTTTTTCAACCCAAGTGATCCCAGACGGGTGGTTTTAACCACGGCGGAGCGTCTTCCAGCTGTTAGCATTAGCCATCCCATTAGCATTAGCCATACGTCACAGAAGAGAACAAACGGTCCGTCACATCCTGTGTTCCCCTGGAAACTCCTACTTGTTTTTAGTTCCTCAATACTGTGAGACGGAGAAGGTCCAACACAACTGTGGGCACTATGAGGTTCACAATTAAAACTATTCTGTGCGTTGGCCATTCTTAGTAGTCTTAAAATGTTGTTACACCCCTAGTTAACAATGAAAAACACACATGCAATCTCAGTTTTATAAAGAATACAAGTAACCTGGAGCTCCTAAAGAGTTGGAGCATGGGTCAGGCTTTGTGTTTTTGTTCGATGGCTTCATGGCGGTTTGAAGTCATCAGACATTCTATGGAACAATTTTTCTTCCTGCTATTGATGACGTCTCTGCCTCCAGTCTGCACTAGATGTCTGATTCTTTATTTGTCAGCTATGCCAGAGATCAAAGCAGACTTGCAGACCAGTACTGCGTGCATTCATTCACTTCTCCGAGAGCTGAACCCCGGCGTGTTTACAATCCATTTTCTCTTGCGGTTCTCGTGCTCCGCGAAGCTGGATCTTCCTTCTCCCCTCGGCTCATCTGTCAGACCGCTGAAACCGACGGCGCACTACTGACCCACAACAGGAGGTGACTCCGGTGCTGTTTTTCATCCTTATATTTACTTTTTTTGGTTTTGATCCCGAATAAAATGCTGATGCTGAGCCGTGGACTCTGCATGAACTCGGTAATGTTAGACTCTCGTTGGTTTTTCCTTTTAGTTCGGTGTCGTTTCCCTCTGGTTGCTCGATCATGTAGTTCGGTGCGTTTATCAGAATGCAGTTGTTGCCTGAGCGGCCTGCTTGACGGTAAATCTCTTTGATCTGACGCCGGATTCCCACATGCCGGCGCGTTTTATCGAGGATTTGCAGGTTTCAAACAGCACTTGAGGTCATCCACGGAAATTCCTAGCTCATCATCAAGTCACTAGAATCTGGATTTAGTGGGTTTACCTCAGGATAAACCGCTGAGTGGCTCCTTTAAACGACTGATCCTTTGTGTTCACACTGTTAATCTGCTGTGGGGGAAGCAGAGGAGCTAGATTTGGGAATATCTTGACTGCTTAAGATCATCCGAAGTGGAAATCATGACACGCCGGTACGAATGCTGTTGTTGAGGAGCCTCTAAAGGTTGTTTTCTGTTTGGGGCAGAGAGGGATTTTCTTCTTCTTCTTCCGGAAATCAGGCCTCTTGTGGGGAGGATTCCTGCAGAATGTGAAATGCTGGGAGTCCGATTCGCCCTCTCTCTTGTCCTGCTTGTCGACGGTAACAGAAACCCAGGGGTTTAACGGGAGAATGTTTTGACATTTGGTCGAAGGTATGCAGCCAACTGTCTTAGGTTGGTAAACAGCCGCGTGTGTGTGTTGGTGTGTTTTCCCTCTGCATTCCAGCAAAGGTAGCCTCCAGTAGCAATCTGCTCAGCGGGAGGTAGATGAGGATGCCATCAGATAGAGATGCTATTGTCCCTGCTGTGTTTGTGTGTGCGTGCTAACCCTGCTCTGCTCTGCTAACTGTCCTGGCTAACCCAAACCATATGCCGTGCACCGGCACGGCGCACAATAGAGCATATTGATGAGCGGGGCAGGAGGAATGAGGCGGTGTTCGTGTTTGCAGCCGAGCACGGCGGGTTTTACATTCGGAGCAGGACGGAAAAGGAAAAGTCACTTCACGTTTGGTAATTTGATAATCGCATGAAGACATTTACGAAGCAAAAACGCCAAAAATGTGAATGCCTGCTGCTTGATTTAGCCCTCTGTAATACATAATGCTGAACATGCTTAGTTTAAGTTTGTCAGACTAAACAAAGAATCCAAACAAACTGGGCTCTGGTCACTCTTTGATAGAATAAACTATTAGACTAACTATTACTTCATTCAAAGAAGCTTTAATTGTAAGTAAAGCAGTTTCTTGGTAGGGTTGTTGCCTCATTTTCTTATCATTACAGAGTCGTTGTGCTCCAACGCTTGGACTGTAGAAGGATAATATACTGTATTACCAAACGTATTGGGACACTAGGGCTGTAACGGTACACAAAAATCATGTTTCAGTACGGAACCCTCTGGAGTCGACGGATGCGCTGGTGCGTCAAAATGACATGACCGATTTAAGATGACGTAGCAGCAAGATGCCTCATTGAGTCTTCGTTCCAACTTGTCACCAAAGTGTAGATTTCTAACTATCTACCAGTCATTGAATCGTGTTGATCGGCCAAGTAAAACCAGAGTTATGACCAATAATAAACACCATACTTTCCCCACGTTTGGAGCTCCTTACGGCTTTGGTCTGGTCCACTTCTTTTACTCCTTTTTCATGCTTTACCAGGAAACCCAAGTGATCCCAGACGGGTGGTTTTAACCACGGCGGAGCGTCTTCCAGCTGTTAGCATTAGCCATCCCATTAGCATTAGCCATACGTCACAGAAGCAGGAGAATAAACGGTCCGTCACATCCTGTGTTCCCCTGGAAACTCCTACTTGTTTTTAGTTCCACAATACTATTTAACTGTGAGACGGAGAAGGTCCAACACAACTGTGGGCACTGCGAGGTTCTGTATGTTGGCCACTCTTAGTAGTCTTAAAATTTGTGTGCTGCGGTACACCCCTATGGGACACCCCTCCAAATGATTGGATTCAGGTGTTCCGATCACTTCCATGACCACAGGTGCATAAAAATCAACCACCTAGCCATGCAGACTACTTCTACAAACATTTGTGAAAGGAACTCTTAATGCTTCAGCAGACCAAGACATTCTGGACAATTTCATGTCCCCAACTTTGTGGGAACAGTTTGGGGATGACCCCTTCCTGTTCCAACATGGCTGCCACCAGTGCACAAAGCAAGGTCAATAAAGACATGGATGAACCAGTTTGGTGTGGAAGAACTGGACTGGCCTGATCAGAGTCCTGACCTCAACCCGATAGAAAACCTTTGGGATGGATTAGAGCAAAGACTGAGAGCCAGGCCTTCTGGTCCAACATCACAAATGCTCTTCTGGAAGATGGTCAAAGACTCCCATGAACACACTCCTAAACCTTGAGGAAAGCCTTCCCAGAAGAGTTGAGGCTGTTGTAGCTGCAAAGGGTGGAACAACTCCATATTAAACCCTACGGATTAAGAATGGGAGCTCGTGTGTGTAAAGACAGACGTCCAAGTACTTTTGATGTATAGTGTATGTCTGATAAGTCATCGTCAGTCTTGTCATCTTCAATGATTATTCAGACGTTTTGCAGATTAGTTCAGTGGATTAATGGCCTTGTTAGTTAGGTGACACTCTGATAATCATCTACAGGTGAAGTCGCCACACATGATGTGATAACAGAACAGTCCTGCAAATTAAACTCAATTGATTGAAGACCTGATTTGGTTCTTAATTAATGCTTTCATCAGTGCACCCAGTGTGATATTTAGCCACGCAGTCGGTGTAAATGCAGCCGTTATCATGCATTTTATTGGAGGTTGGAGAAGATGTTGTAGGAAAGTGGAGCTTGTGAGTGGGTGAAGTTGCAGGCAGCTGAGTGTGTGTGTTGGGTGGGGTTGGAATGCATCTATCTGTGATCTGTGGGGCTGTTTCTTTCAGGCCACGTCTGGAGGCGAGGCTCACACACACACACTCTCATCCTTTAGCTCCTTATCCTGACGTCGGCTATCGCAGCTAAACGCCAGACCTAAACCTCGATACCGACTCGACTTCGCAAGAAGGTCCTCACACGTAAGGCGTAATAGTCGAATCGGTCCTCATAAACATGTGTTTTATTGAGAAAGATAACATATTAAAGATACATAGCTGATGCATGTCATAGTGTGTGTGTGGGTGAAGAAGTCCTGACCCGAGGCTGCTGCAGTTGTTATTGTTGTGTCAGACGCCGTGTGTTTTCAACCCTCCCCACCTTTACCGTCTCACAGGGGGGCAACACACACACACACACACACCTCAGCCGTGTTTTGTTAACTCGGATTACACGTGAATGGCAGCGTCGGGTTTGCGTTCTGCTGATCTCACGGTAAAAAATGCGCCTCGTGTAATTTAGACAAATCGCTCTCAGCCCGGCGGAGCTAATGCGAGTTGATTCACTCCGTTTCGCAATAAATCTGACAGCCTGGAATCCGCCTGTTGTGATTTAGCGCCTCCGGTTTTCGCTAGAAATCCTCCCCGAAATGAAAGTACACTTCAGAGCGGTGGCGCAAGAGCACACGGCCGGTAAACACCGGTGGAACAGCAGGGAGGATGCGTCGTGGTTTCATTGCTTCATATCTGCACGGCCAAAACAGAAACATCGTCCGTCAAGCTGCAGCGTGTGGAGCTCTTTCTGGTTATATTCAGCCACCTAAATCTCACGTGTCGCCTACGAGACTCGTGTTTTAATGACTTTTGTTAATCTGTGGCATCACAATTCCAGATTTCCACCAGTTTAAAGAAGTAAAAGGACATTAAAAAATGTGCGCACATATAAAAACATTGCGCCTTACCCTGAGTTTATATTAGGAGTGGGAATCACAGGGTACCTCATGATACGATACGATACGAGACGAGACGATACGATACGATATGAAATGATACGAGACGATACCAGACGAGACGGGACGATACGAGACGATACGATATGAAATGATACAAGTCGATACCAGACGAGACGATACGATATGAAATGATACGAGACGATACCAGACGAGACGATACGATACGATATGAAATGATACGAGACGATACCAGACGAGACGATACGATACGATATGAAATGATACGATACGATACCAGACGAGACGATACGATACGATACCAGACGAGACGATACGATATGAAATGATACGATACGATACCAGACGAGACGATACGATACAAGACGAGACGATACCAGACGAGACGATACGATACGATATGAAATGATACGAGACGATACCAGACGAGACGATACGATACGATATGAAATGATACGATACGATACCAGACGAGACGATACGATACGATACCAGACGAGACGATACGATATGAAATGATACGATACGATACCAGACGAGACGATACGATACAAGACGAGACGATACCAGACGAGACGATACGATACCAGACGAGACGATACGATACAAGACGAGACGATACGATACAAGACGAGACGATACGATACGATATGAAATGATACGAGACGATACGATACAAGACGAGACGATACGATACGATATGAAATGATACGAGACGATACCAGACGAGACGATACGATACGATATGAAATGATACGAGACGATACCAGACGAGACGATACGATACGATACCAGACGAGACGATACGATATGAAATGATACGAGACGATACCAGACGAGACGAGACGATTCCAGACGAGACGAGACGATATGATATGAAATGATACGAGACGATACCAGACGAGACGAGACGATACGATATAAAATGATACGAGACGATACCAGACGAGACGAGACGATATGATATGAAATGATACGAGACGATACCAGACGAGACGAGACGATTCCAGACGAGACGAGACGATATGATATGAAATGATACGAGACGATACCAGACGAGACGAGACGATTCCAGACGAGACGATATGATATGAAATGATACGAGACGATACCAGACGAGACGAGACGATATGATATGAAATGATACGAGACGATACCAGACGAGACGAGACGATACGATATATACAACGCTGTCATATCGTATATGACAGCGTTGTGTCAGAGCTTTTTCCCCTCTCCTCTCCCAGTAATCGTGTTTGAAGCCCTCAGATTTATTCGCTGTCCCTGTAAATAAACTTGTAGAAAAAGTAGTTCTGACTGGCTCCACCTGCTGCCGACACACTGATGCTTCACTGTTTTAATATATAATAAAATGTCAGTCAGAAGGACCAAACCGGTTCTTTTACTCCAATACTTTAACTGCATTTTGCTGCTAATACTTAGGTACTTTCCTTTAACATTTCCAGGGACAAAGCTGATCTCCACTGCATATTTATAATAGGGATGAACGATAATGCCAATTTCAACCAATAATTTTATACCGATAATGCCAACCGATGGGGTTCCTGCTGTGGTGTCGGCTGGGGAGTGGGGGGTGGGGGTGACACCGGAGTTGGCAAGTCCACTACTACAACCACAGCGGCGTTATAGAGCCTCAGCACAGTACTAGAGCCTTGGCGACGCTCGGCGACGCTCGGCAGCGCTCGGCAACGCTCAGCAACACTCGGCCACTTGCGGCGGCGGCGCGCACGACTATTTGAATATCAAAATTATTATCCAAATACCAACACAACCAACCAATATTCCCATATTCTAATATTTGAGACCAGCCCTAGTCAAATGTCTTCTTCAGACACGGTCAAGAAAGTCCACACTGGTCAGTGCCACGCCATGCTGCTGGTTTTTCTCTGCCCGCGCAGTCTGATGACATCACACACATGCGACAGTACCGTCGGGGAGGGGAGGGGTTGAGGAGCCAGGAATGAGGACAAACTACAAAACACAGACTAACGCTAAAAACCAAGATTCAAAGTCTTTATTATTATCGGGTCGTTTTATTATTATTACTATTTATAATGTTTCCATACATTAAATGGTGTTAGCGTTTCATGATGTGTGTTTTCTTATGAATATAATATAAAATGAGCTGTTTCTTGATCTTGTGCACCAACAAATGCTCATACCTGCTCATCTTTGCTCAATTTCTTCTCCAAGTTATGACCTTAGAAAATACCTGGGGCAAAGAAAGGCGCGTAATGCCCTGCTCTAATGTCGACAACTCAATGTCTGCTTAATGTTTTATTAAGAGCTCATCACTGAGAGGGCGTTTTTCCATGAGACGTGGGACTTGAGTCAAGTTTACTCTCCTTTAAACACAGGAGGAGGAACGTGGGGACAATAGAGAGCCAGGATGTGGTGGTTTTATTCAAGAGCTGGAGCTGTTTGTCTTCTAATTGATTAGTCGATTGGTAGATTATTAATCAGCTGGTATTTTTACCAGTTGGTTGATTCGAAGCAGGAGTCCTACCCACTGCCAGTGCAGAGGGAGGATTTGCCTTCTGTCTTTAATCACTGCAGATTAAATCTCTGTGCAAGATGTTTGACGTCACGAGAGGAGTTTTATGAAATCTACTGGACCGAACGTCTGATTGATTAATTAAAAACAAAGGCTGCGCTAGTCGTCAGTGAAAATAATTGCTGGTTGCGGCTCCGGTTTATTTAATTTCAGTGTCATGAGGTAGGCTGTCCCGGTTGTCCTGTTCTTTTATTTCCACCTTGCTTGTTTTGGTTCCTCTTTATAACATTTTCCACCGACCTGGCTGCAGCTATTCCGTTTAACGCTCCGACATGAGAAGCCGGTGAGGATGGGCTGCTACAGGCATCACTTGTGTGCATTTCTGTGTTTGTATGTTTACAGTTTATTGCGATGCAGCCGTGCCCCAAACCAAAGAATGTACCACACACACACACATTCCACCAGGCAGTGCGGTCCTCTCTCGTGGCTGCCCTGGCAAAGCCGCCCCAGTCTTGAGGCCTGACGTGACACAAGACTCCCTTTGTGTGCCGGATCCTCTCTGGCCGTCTGACGGGAACACCCTTTCATCTCCGTGTCTCAGGGGGACGTCAGGCGGGATTTTGCGGGTCGTAACTTCCCTCACGTTCCGTCCTCGTTGGAAGTCGAACGGGTGGAACTTCTGAGCGGGGAGCCGGCGTTTGTGGGTGCAGGGAGGAGGACCACAGTGGGTGTGTTGCATTCCTCCTGGTTGGGATTTATGAGGAGTTTTCCCAGATTGTTTACTCACTTCTTGGGTTAAGGCTGGATTTAGGTTCCTGAAAGCTGATTAAAGATAATCAATATTCAGTGTCTCCCTGCTTAAAAATGAAAAGCATTTGGTGTCTTCAGGCATTTTTAGATTGAAAGAAACCTTCTGAAGTAGAGTTTCGACCTTTCTGGGATCCTCTGAAGCCTTTAAAGATTCTTAAAACGGACAAAACAGGTAGCATTTGCAAAGAAATTTCATGTTTTGCATTGTCGTTGCAGTCAAAGAAGGTGGAGTTCTGCAGTTTTAAGTAGAAGTAGCTCAAACAAACCAGCCGGAACTCTTTTAATTTAATTTTGCATGATAGAAAAGCATTTAAATCTTACGCAGCGGAGATTAATGAGACTTGGCGATCATCAGTGTGTGGCAGGGATTGAAACGTAGGAAGGATGGATAAACTGAGTCAGACAGATGGATAGAAATGTAAGGAGAAGGCGGATTAAGGGGGATAAAAAGGCGAATGAGGAGAAAAGGATGCGTCGTGCCATCAAAAAGACACTGGCAGAGGTGGTTTAAACAGAAAAGGGAAGCCTCCTTTAGCTTCAGGCTGACGAATGGATCACAGATGGATGGAGAGATAACAGATCAAAAGACAAAGAAGGTGGAGGCAAAACAGAGAGCCAGGGAAGAGGTGGAGGTTTCAGATTTCTGGACGCTCAGCTGCTGGATTGATGCTTTCCTGTCTTCGTTTTTTCGAGTCCGTGAGCACGTCGCTCGCTGTTTTTCCTTCAAGGAGACTCACACAAGGTTTGCTCTGTCTGTCAGTCTGGGACCACCTACCTCAAGTAAAGGAGGAAAAGCTGCTGCCGGTCAGTTTAGACATCGCTGTATTTTCAAGACACCTGATTGAAAATACTAGAAATGCAAAACTGGAGACGGACACGGCGATTAAATCTTGACATCCACAAATAAACGTTGAAGGTTTGACTTGTTTGGACATGAAACAAGAAAGACTTTCCTCGTAAACGTCAGTACGCCATCTTCTATAATGTTTTAATATCACCTGAGAGGAGGAAGCAGCACCTCTGGCTGTTCTTTAATGTGTCTACCAGGGTTCCCGCGGGTCCTTAATAAGTCTTAAAATGTCTTAAATTAAAATCCAGGTAATTAAAGGTCTTGAATTGTCTTAAAGTTACCGTAAATTTGCTGTTGGTATTAAATTTCCAGACGGTGGGTTTAATGCCGATGGGAAAGTACTGTGGCCCGCCGTAAAACTTCTAATAGTTTGCATTTGTTTCGTTAACTCACTGTGCAGTAAATAGGAGACTTAGCGATTAATAGATGTTATACGGTACGTACCGTCGGCATTTGCGGTTGTCGAGGTAAACGTAAATTCAATGAAAAATGGATGGAAGACGATTTATTTATGAGGTGGTTGGCCCCTGCTGTAAACAACAAAAACAACAACGTCGTGCAAATTCTGCAAAAAGACTTTTTGAGGGACTATGGGGCTCAAAGCCGTCGAGTCGCACATGAGAGGAGAAAAACACTGGCGGTATGTGGCAGCAGCTAGTGGGACCAGGCTAATCCCTGCGTTGCTTCCAGCACAACCGAACGTTAGCTCAGACGCCACCTCTCAGTCGGCTATGGCGAGCTTCATTTCACCGTCAGAGACCCAGAAGACAGAGGTACTGTGGCAGGGTTTCCCCCAGAAAACTTGCTAAGCCCGGTGGTAGAGAAGCCCACCGTGTTTTTGTAAAAAAAATTTTAAAAAAAGTTAAGTTGACAGGAATTTTGAAATTATGACTATTATGTGTCATTATAAGCCATTTATTATCAATACTTAAATGTAGAGTCTTACTAAAAGGCACAATCTTGGAATACGGTTTTAACAAACACAAAAAATACAATTAAAATAAATAATATCAATTGTTTTCACTTAAGTTAAATCCTAGTGAATCTTAAAACAAGCCGTTGCTGGTCACATTTAAAAGTAAAATAAATTAACATAATTAAAAAAGTGCAAACATGGCCAAGGGGTAAAACCAGGGAACTCAGAGGATGAACAGGTCTGCTGTGCTGTGTGACCTGATCATGGTTCAGGTTGGATCAGTGCATCAATCCGTCTGGGTTTACCATACTGGGTCTGGTAGAGCCATCCGCTAAGTTTAGGGTCAGCTAACCATTTTGGATTAAATCCACTAGTTCCATGTTTACCATCGCGGCTCCCAGAAGGCTGCTCCGACGACGTGCTAACATCCGTACTAACTCCACTGGCTCTGCCTCATCATGGAGCCGTGGCTCGGTGGGCTCGCCGGGGATGAACTCCCCTTGGCCTGGAGGTGAACGAGCGGCTCATCATCTCCTCCAGTGCTCCTCCGGCTTCGGAAAAAGTTCACGGATGGACCATAACATGTCACCATTGCGTTTTCAACTGTATCACCAGATGCTGTTAAAAGCTCTGTGTACCGTCTTTGCTATCACTGTTTTGATGCATTAAAAAACATGCTGCCATGTTCCCCGATTCCCAGCTTGCCAAGTCGTTCACCTGTGGGGGAAATAAAACGGCATACATCGCTAAATATGGCATTGCTTCATTCGTCAAGAAGGAGCATCACACAGCGTCAGTGAGAAGACATACATGTTTGACGAGAGCATGAACAAGACTACAAAAATTCATGTTGCACTTCTTCATGACTGTGTCGAGAAGTTTTCACATAATGCAACTTGAAATTGCTGAAATTGTCATGACATTTTTGTCTCTTAAATTATATTTGTTGAGGTCTTAAAAATGTCTTAATAAGCGTTACATTTGACTTTTAAAATGGTGCAAGAACCCTGTCTACTCCTAATATCTCTGCAAATAAACTGCATATAAAGTTGGATTTTCTTCTGCAGATGTTGTGGAAATTCAGTTAAAATGTGAGCCGAGTTCGAGGTGGAAGCTTTACGAGCTTCAGATTCAGAAATAATACTTCATCATTGTCGTTTATGAAGCGTTCGGCTGTCAGATGTTGAGGATGTGGTTTGAATTCTTTGGTCTGACGGGGCCCCGACAACACACATTGCTAAATCCTGACTGCTCTGTTAAACCCAGCGAGACACAACAGAACAACGTACGGAAACCTCGTGTTCCGAAACCATACGAATGACGTAGGTGTCGGTGGCCTTCAGAGCAAATAAAAACATCCCGCCAGGTAGCTTTCCATTCCGTCTGTTGTTTGTACGCTTGTAAATCTAATATTTCTTCATTTATCGCCGTTAAAATTTACCGCTAGAGGCCATATTGTTGATTCTGTGGTCAGTTTTTGTCGCTTGGAAGTTGTTATCAGCTGATTTCCATCTCAGGATTAGAGCAAAGCAAGATGCATGTATTTGTTTTGGTCCACATCAGTGGTTCCCAACTGGTGGTTCGGGACCCAAAAGTGGGTCGCAAAGCCATTTTTAGAGGGTCGCAGAAGCATGCCCCCATCCTCCCCCCAAAAAAGCAGTGGTATAAAGTCTTTTATTTTAAAGGACGTGTTTCTTATGACACCGTTTGCTTTCAGTAGCAGGATATTTAGTGGTGGTGACACCAGTAGTTGCCCAGTATTAACCTCTAGATTTGTCTCTGCCAACTTATTGGAGAAATTTATGTTAAAATGTGTCAAAAATGAACCAAAATGTGCTCAGAATCTGTCAAAATGGACCAAAATATGCCCAAAACCTGGCAAAAGTGTCCAAATATACCAAAATGAGCAAAAAATAAGCCAAAATTTTCACAAGTTTTATCAAAATGCATTGAGACTACACCCTAATACACCTTAATTTGTTAACAGGAACAGCAAACTTCAAAAATATTGGTCTCCACTGTTATTAGTTGAGACATAGTGGGTCTTGAGGCTGGACCAGTTGAGAACAACTGGTCTAGAGAAAGGATTTTCCAGCGTGCTAATTTAGCTCTTCCAGCTGACGGATGCATTTCAAAGTCTTTATCTGCGCTCAGACAAAAGGAAGTAATCTGGCCTCGGTTTTCCAGTGTGACGCATTCAGACTCCTGTAAAAATGCTCGAGTTGAAGCCCAGAGAGAAGTCAAAATACAAACACTCACAAACGCATCCAGTCGTGAAGCCGAGGAAAAGAGGGGGAAAGGTGGACTTCAGTGGAGAGGGCAAGGTCATTCAGGGCACATTAAGAAGTTAATGTTTCACCAGCATTTAAGTGTGTGTGTGAGATAAAGGGACACACACTAACACACACAGAGTCTTCATTATGACATTGATTGATCAATCCATTCGGCCTCCGGTCCCACCAGGCCGCCGACCCTTTAACCTCTGCTGTTGTCAGCGCTGGTCACCGGATCTAATGGCTTCCATACCGCGCTGGAGACACACAACCAGGGGTGTGTGTGAGAGTGTGTGCATATAAAAGAAGTGTAGAGGTGAGCTGAATGACAGTATTGATAGGGTGACATATCAGCATCATATCTGTGCTTCAAGGAGGGATGCACGATAATATCGGCGTCCGATAATTATCAGTTAATTTTGGCAATTCTGACGTCATTCCGATAATTTAAAAAAACAGCCGATAATAATAAAGACTTGGAATCTTGGTTTTTGCCGTTGGTCTGTGTGTTGTGGTTTGTCCTCATGCCTGGCTCCTCAACCCCTCCCCTCCCCTCCCCGACGGTACTGTCGCATGTGTGTGATGTCATCAGACTGCGCGGGCAGAGAAAAACAAGCAGCATGGCGTGGCACTGACCAGTGTGGACTTTCTTTACCGTGTCTGAAGAAGACATTCGGCTAGGGCAGGTCTGGAATATGGGAATATCCAAATATTGGTTGGTTGTGATGGTATTCGGATAATAATTTTGATATTGGAATGGTCGTGGACGCGGTGGCTGAGCGTTGCCCAGCGCCGCCGAACGTTGCCGAGGCTTAAGTTTGGCGGCCGGGCACCTCCAAGCATTGCCAAACACTGCCGAGTGTTGCCGAGCGTTGCCGAGGCTTAAGTTCACCAGCCGGGCACCACCAAGCGTCGCCGAACACTGCCGAGCGTTGCCGAGCGTTGCCGAGCGTTGTCGAGGCTTAAGTTCGCCGGCCGGGCACCTCCAAGCGTCGCCGAACACTGCCGAGCGTTGCCGAGTGTTGCTGAGGCTTAAGTTTGCCAGCCGGGCACCGCCAAGCGTCGCCGAACACTGCCGAGCATTTCCGTGGTTGTAGTACGCGGACCTGCCAACTCCGGTGTCACCCCCGCTCCCTCCTGCTCCCTCTCCCGCCGCCGCCACCCTCCCCTCCCTGGTCGACACCGTGGCACGAACCAGTATTTGGTGATTATTGGATCCGGAGCACAGGTGTTGCTATTCGGACCAGCCTTACATTTCACTGGCAGTTTATGCTCGACTCAATGGTTCTATTTATTGGTATGGGTCAGAATTAAAGCAGGAAGTGGATTTATACTCAAATTATAGCTAATTGAGTAAAGAAATATCGGCTGACATTATCAGTTATCGGCTGCATCGGTTGAAATTGGCGTTATCGTGCACCCCAAGCTTTGAGCACACAACAGGAGTTATGATACGGTTAGCTTAGCTTAGCATAAATACTGGCTAGCCTGGCTCCGTCTGCTGTTTTTTAATCATGATATTTCCTTTTTCCTTGTACACACAGGAAGGGTGCTGCAAGTATTTCTTTTTGATGAGCGATAAAAACGTGCGCAGCTCTCAGAAAACTCCAGATAAGGCCTCGTTAGCGCTGCAGGGATTCGCCTTTTGAACCTTTGTGCGCGTTCGACAGCAAGACCTACCCCGTGGAACCTCTTTCAAGGCCGTTTTCAGGGGAGGGAAAAGGCACCAGCTCTGGGGTAGTTACTTCTGAGTGGCCCCGAGAAGCTGCTTGGCACAGCTTGTTGTTCTTTGTCAATGCAGACAGTCATTATTAGCTCCATGCATGCTAAAACTACCATTTCAACCACCGAAGATTGAACTTGTGGGGCAACATCGAGCCTCCCTTACAAGATTTGCCCAATGTGTTTTATGTTTTTATGAGTCCAGCACAGCATTTCCAGCAATTTCCAAGTCACATATGGCTTCATGCATGTTAAAAACAACACTCTAGACCAGTGGTCCTCAACTGATCCAGCCTCAGGACCCACTATGTCTCTATTAATAACAGTCGTGACCCAAATTTTTGAAGTTTGCTGTTCCTGTTAAGGAATTAAGGTTTATTTGGGTGTAGTCTAAGCGTATTTTGATACAACTTAGGAAAATTTTGGCTTATTTTTTTGCTAATTTTGGTATATTTGGACACTTTTGCCAAGTTTTTGGGCATATTTTGGCCCATTTTGACAGATTCTGAGCACATTTTGGTTCATTTTTGACATGTTTTAGCATAAATTAACCCATTAAGCCAAACCTAGAGGTTAATAGTGGGCGACTACAGGTGTCATCACCACTAAATATCCTGGTATTGAAAGCAAACTGTGTCATAAAAAACACGTCCTTCAAAATAAAAGACTTTATGCCACTACTTTTTATGGGGGGCATGCTTCTGCGACCCTCTAAAAATGGCTTCGTGACCCACTTTTGGGTCCCGACCCACCAGTTGGGAACCACTGCTCTAGACATTGCATGCATGCAGTATTTTTCTATATTATGTATTCCGAATGTCGCAGCAAGACTTTTTCCTTCTGTGTGTGTCATTTTGCAGCCTCACAGTGTCCTTGCAAAACCTCCCAGATGAACTGTTTTCATTTGTGTGTCTCTGTCATCTCTAATATCAACCCAGTTTCGCCCAAATCCTCCCCCAAAATGGGCTTTTTCCTCTTTTAATGTGTACATGTACACAAACCCATGTGACAGCCGGATCATGACACGGCGGCGGAGTGTGTGTTGCGTCTTTGTGCTCGCCACTTAAGTGTGTGAATGAGGTTAAGTGTCACCGTTTGAGTGTCAGGCTTAGAAGGAGGCAGTGCTGTGTGTGTGTGTTGTTGTGGAGGATTATGGGAGTTGGAGGCTGCTTGTGTTCTGTGATGTATAGCTCCAGATGACGGCTGAGGGTTAAGGTTCGACAGGTCGGCGTCGCTGCCGCTGTGCTCCTTCGCGAAAAGGGGTCGCAGGTGGCGGGGCTTTGATGTGGCCGGCCGCTCGGAGGCCCTAATGAGGGGCTTGTTTTCGCAGATTAAGTCAGGTTTTAACGGCATCACTGGAGCTTAAGGTGGTAAGAACGCCCCTGGTGTAAAGCCGAGGGGTTTCTGCGCAGGATTTCCCGAAGACCACCTGTCAATCAAACGCCATGGGCGGCACGGTGGCGTCTGTTTTCTTTGAATTTTCTGGTGATTCATGTTCTTTTTTTCATCTTTTTCGCCCTTTACAGCTAATGCTTGCTTTGTTTGCTACCACTCAGGCCTTCTCTTGATTTAGTAATGTTCCTTACATGAGAAAACGTGGCTAGACAACGGTTATTTATGCAGAACATTGCATTAAACCTGAAATTTTCAGTCTTTTAGCGCAGCGGTGTCGAACTCATTTTAATCCAGGGGCCACATTTGATCTCAATGGGGCCAGACAGGTAAAATGACAGCATAATAACCTATAAATAACAACAACTCCCTTTGTTTGAGTGCAAAAATTTTGAAAATCTTCACATTTAATGAGCTATCTTTTTACAAATCCTGTTACATTTACGCATTAGGACTTACAGATCAACAGTATGATGTTTTACTTTACGATCAAAACAACTTGTCAAGATCTAGAAATTATTTTAAATTCACGGTTTCACAAGTTTGCTGTTGATGGCTTCTCTGTAATTTTCACACTTTGCAAAGTCATCCGTATGTTTGACACCTCATAAAGTGTACAATAATGTGTTTTTTCCCCTTTATGTAAACACCGATCAGGCATTAGGGGTGTAACGGTCAGGAAAATCACATTTCAGTTCGGTATGACATGACTGATTTAAGATGACGTAGCAGAAAGACGCCGCCTCGTTCCAACTTGTGTCCAAAGTGCTGATTCCAAACCATCTACCAGTCTTTGAATTGTGTTGATCAGCCAAGTAAAACCAGAGTTATGACAGATAATAAACACCATACTTTCTCCACGTTTGGAGCTCCTTACAGCTTTGGTCTGGTCCACTTGTTCTACTCGTTTTTCATACTTTACCAGGAAACCCAAGTGATCCCAGACGGGTGGTTTTAACCACGGCGGAGCGTCTTCCAGCTGTTAGCATTAGCATCCCATTAGCATTAGCCATACGTCACAGAAGGAGAACAAACGGTCTGTCATATCCTGTGTTCCCCTGGAAACTCCTGCTTGTTTTTAGTTCCACAATACTGTGAGACGTAGAAGGTCCAACACAACTGTGGACACTACTATTCTTTACATCGGCCATTCTTAGTAGTCTTAACATTTTCGTTCCATGGTTCACCTCTGTACCGAACCGAAAGTACCGGACAGTTCGGTTCAATTCGGTGTGTTGTTACACCCCTACTAATACTGTGTTGGTCGCCTTTAATGCTCTGAACCATTGGGAATCATGGACCAGAGGACCTCTCAGGGGGTCCTATGGGGTCTGGAACCACTGGATCCTTTGGGTGCTCTGGCTTGTCCAGTGGGGCCTCTGCCAATCAAACTGGTTCCACTGCATCCTGTTGATGCTTGATCAGAAAGTTTGGAGGTCAAATCAACATGTTGGACCATTGTTCCTGATTGGTTGGTGTTGTTTCCATGATGCTGGTGTGTGTTCGTCATTTTAAAATGCTAATGCACACTGAAGCTAACCCTGGTTTTTGTTATTTATTTACAGTTTATTTCACATATTTCGTCGCCATCTTTGCGTCCTCGTGGATTTACACCCTGAGTCGGGGACCGTCTGTTTTTCTTTTTTTTAATTTGGATTTAAAATATTTAGTCTCGTCCTGGGAGCGCGGCTAATAAAAATACACAAGCGGGGGAGACCCACCAGAAAGTGGCGGCGGCACATTTTAAATAATTGCTGAAAATATTCCGGATTGAAAACAAACAGGAGGGACGCTTGGGATGGTTTTCATAAACGTCAGCGGGGAAAGGCGGCTGTGTTTTGTTTTCCACGAGCTGCTGGACTCGACAGTGAACAGACTGTGCTGCATCTTAAGCACAAAGCTGTTAACCTGAGGGAGGACGACCGGGGAGCGTTTACTCACATGCTGGTGTCGGCCCACGTGACGGAGCTGACAGGATGGTTCTGAGGTTTCAAGTGAATTCAGGAGGTCGGTGATTGAAGAGTTGACAGTTTGATGGGCTGAGAATAAACAACCAGTGAAAAGTTGGTCCATTTTGGGGGATTTAACCTTCTTTTGTCCCTTCCTTCTTCTTCTTTTCCTCCTCATTTGTTTGATTTCCTTTACCTATATTGTGTATTGTGTATTTCCTTTTCTCATCTGTTTGTCTTTTGTCTCATCTGCTTCTCTCTTTCCTCTCCTTTCCTTTTCCTTCCCTTTCCTTTCCTCCCCTCTCCCATCTTTTACTTTCCTTTCCTCTCTTCTTCTCTCCTCTCATCTCCTGTCTTTCCTTTCCTTTCCCTTCCGTTCATTTCCTTTTCTCTCCTTTTCTTCTCGTCTACTCTCCTCTTCTCAACTTTCCTCTCTTTCCTTTCCTTACCTGCCTTTCCTTTTTCTCTCCTCTCCTCTCCTCTCCTCTCCTCTCCTCTCCTCTCCTCTCCTTCCTTTCCTTTCCTTTCCTTTCCTTTTATGTCCTTTCCTTTCCTCTCCTCTCCTCTCCTTCCTTTCCTTTTCTGTCCTTTCCTTTCCTCTCCTCTCCTCTCCTCTCCTCTCCTCTCCTGTCCTCTCCTGTCCTCTCCTTTCCTTTCTCCTCTCCTCTTCTCTCCTCTCTTTCCTTTCCTTTCCTTTCCTTTCCTGTCCTTTCCTTTCCTTTCCTTTCCTCTCCTCTCCTCTCCTCTCCTCTCCTCTCCTCTCCTCTCCTCTCCTCTCCTCTCCTCTCCTCTCCTTCCTTTCCTTTCCTTTCCTTTTATGTCCTTTCCTTTCCTCTCCTCTCCTCTCCTTCCTTTCCTTTTCTGTCCTCTCCTCTCCTCTCCTCTCCTGTCCTCTCCTGTCCTCTCCTTTCCTTTCTCCTCTCCTCTTCTCTCCTCTCTTTCCTTTCCTTTCCTTTCCTTTCCTGTCCTGTCCTGTCCTGTCCTTTCCTCTCCTCTCCTTTCCTCTCCTCTCCTCTCCTCTCCTCTCCTTTCCTTTCCTTTCCTTTCCTCTCCTTTCTTTCCTTTCCTTTCCTTTTCTGTCCTTTCCTTTCCTCTCCTCACCTCCCCTCCATTACCTTGTCACTCTGGTATTGAATCTGATCCGACTGTTTCACTGACCCAGGGTCTCCACTCTCACACGGGGGTCTCAGCTTTGAAGCTTCACCCAGAAAAGGCTCATCCACTCGGGGCATCATTGTCCTGTTTGCCCCCCCTTCAGTCTTTCCTCAGAAAGCCGTTTAAGGACAGCACGGCCCAGATGAAACGCCGGAGCTGGACGGCAGCATACATGCAGACGCACACACATGAAGCCGTTGGTGGTTTTGGTGTGAGCGTGGGAGCTCTTTTCTTTTTCCATCTCGGCAGCTCCCCTCCTCCCGCCCTGATAAAGGAGGCCTTGTGCGAGCGTGGGTGTGAGGAAGGGAGGAGAACCTCACAGGGCCCGGAGTGGAGGGCAGAGGTTGATGGAGGGTGTGTGTTTCTGTTTGTCAGTCGTATGAGAAAGAGTGAGGAGAAGGCAGCCTATCTGTCACGTATGAAAGACATCAGGAACGTAAAGTAAACTAGTGCTGCTGCCTTGCTTCAAACCTGAGGACCTCTACAGGAGCTCCCAGAGTGATGCTTCCCTCAATCTTCTCAATCTTTATAATTTAACTGATCCTCCAACTAATCATTGCCTTTATTACGGATCAATTTACAGACTTAATTAATTCAATTCAGCCCAGTTTTATTTATACAGCGCATATTTACAACACATGTCGTCACGTAGCACTTTACATCGAAGAAAGAACAAAAAGGAAAACCCAACAATCCAAAGTTGCTTTTGGATTCCATCTGAGCAGCAGTCAGCGACGGTGGGAAGGAACCAAAAAAACAAAACAGTATAGGAAGGGGGAACAAAAAACCTCCGGCAGAACCAGGCTCAGGGAAGGCGGCCATGTGCCTCGACAGGTTGGGTTGGTCAAGGCAGGTGGCCGACTTCCCTGAGCCTGGTTCTAAAGAATATGTCATTAATTTGGTCTCTTAAAGGTCAGAAATAAAAAAAAAAAACAGTATAGGAAGGGGGAACAAAAAACCTCCAGCAGAACCAGGCTTAGGGAAGGCGGCCATCTGCCTCGACAGGTTGGGTTGGTCGAGGCAGATGGCCGCCTTCCCTGAGCCTGGTTCTGAAGAATATGTCATTAATTTTGTCTCTTAAAGGTCAGAAATTTAAAAAAAAAACAGTATAGGAAGGGGGAACAAAAAACCTCCGGCAGAACCAGGCTCAGGGAAGGCGGCCATCTGCCTAGACAGGTTGGGTTGGTTGAGGCAGATGGCCGCCTTCCCTGAGCCTGGTTCTGAGGAATACGTTATTAATTTCATCTGTAAAAGGTCAGAAATTTAAAAAAAAAAAACAGTATAGGAAGGGGGAACAAAAACATCCGGCACAACCAGGCTCAGGGAAGGCGGCCATCTGCCTCGACAGGTTGGGTTGGTCGAGGCAGATGGCCGCCTTCCCTGAGCCTGGTTCTGAAGAATATGTTATTAATTTTGTCTCTGAAAGGTCAGAAATAGATTTAAAAAAGGTCCTCACAAGGCATCGAATTGCTTGTGTTCAGATCAACAAGTAGCCATTCAACGCTGTATTGATTTGTTAAAAACGAGAACCAAGGAGGGGAGGGGGAGTTCGCGCAACTGTTCAGATCTCAAAATTATTACTCGGATACCACCACAACGACCAAATATTCGGACATTCAGGTCCAGCCCTGGCAATCATCACTTCAAAATTAATGTAGAACTTTAAAGTAAAGGACATGAGGGGATTAGATGGATTAAGACTTCGTGCTACGAGTATACATACTACTTAGGAGCAGCTCACATTGACCCACTTGATAGTTTCACTTGACACAACTAAACGGAGCATTGAGAGCGATAAAAATCGGAGGAAGATCGTGCCACTCCTTTACGACTTGCGGTGAGGTTATTTCGTCTACAACTTCCTGTCCGGATTACTTCCATGTCACCGGTTCATGAAACAACAGATGTGTCGGGGTGTATAGTGTGTGACAGCTTGAGGTCTAATACCAGCTACTTGGACAAGTCTTGCTTTGATTGCATGCTTTCGGCTGATATTATGACTGAAGTTACATGCCATGAAGACAGCAAAATAATTAAAGAAACAGTTGGAGTTTCACATAACTGGTTTGTTTATTCTGGATCACAACAGACTAATGAAATAGACAGACTGTTAAAGACAAGATGTTTATTTAGAACGTCGAAGGCCTGATGGATTTCTGTCCAGATTTGTTTGTTGCAGACGGACTCTACTTTCCACTTTGCTTTTTTAAGAGCTTTCTGTCTCCGCTAATAGCCGCCATCAATGTCTGTTGGCCTGAGCGTAGTTCTGATGTCTTGTAAATGGCTTTTACAAGATTTTTAAAATATTTCTTCACCCGTATTTGCTTCTTAGTGTCTCATTAGTATCTTGGCCGTCAGCAGCCTTCTTTATCTACAGGAACATTTTCTACCCACTGAGCTACAAAGTTCAAGTTTTTTTATAGAGCGAAGAATCTCAAATATGTCTCAAAGTGTTTTTTGGTGAAGATTTTGGATGGAAAATGACGTTGAGCAACTTCCAGCACCACTATTCGCTCAACGGGGAGTTAAACCTCCAGTTCTGGTGTCTTCCCACACAGAAGCTGAGTTTATATTTGCAGTCCTTGATCTCATTCTGGAGAGTAGGTCAAACCCAGGGTGACTCAGCCTTGTGGCTACGAGCAGCTCCGCGCCACCACTGGAAATTAAGGTGAACTCGAATGTTATCAAAACAGGAAGCGTGGGAGAGACTGGGCTCTACCTTCGGAGCTGCGGAAAGAACTGGCAGTGCGAGCTCCGGCTCCCCTTCCCCCCCACGTCGCAAACCACCGTTTCCAAATTTACCTCTCGGTCGAGACACAGGCTTTATGTTTGGGAGATGGAGAGTGGCAGTGCGAACAATAGCAGGAGCACGAGGCTGGTGTGCAACAGGGGGTCCAGGGAGAGTGTCCTCCTCCCTCCTGGCTGGGTCTTTGTCCTTGGGGGCCACTCGGCGCTACCGGGGGTCTCTGTGTTGACCTGTCAGGTTGACGGCTCTATTTGGGGCTCCGATGCACCGAGTGGACGGTCAGGAGACGGGCGTTACCGGGCATCATTCACTGTGTTTACATGGACGCTGGGTTACTCAGTGGAATTAAACCAGTAGTTTGGATGCTTACTCACTAAAATGGATCAACACAGTTTGAAGCTTGGATGCTTCTTCCCACCTTGCTGAAGTCAAAGGATATGGAACTGGGAACGGTTCATGTCAGTCCAAACCAACTGCTCCGATGTCTTTGGGTTATCATCACACACTACTCCCAGTATACACCAATCAGGCATAACATCATAACCACCTGCCTAATATTGTGTTGGTCCCCCTTAAAATGCTCTGAACCATTGGGAATCATGGACTAGAGGACCTCTCAGGGGGTCCTATGGGGTCTGGAACCACTGGATCCTTTGGGTACTCTGGCTTGTGCAGTGGGGCCTCTGTCAATCCAACTGGTTCCACTGCATCCTGTTGATGCTTGATCGGAAAGTTTGGAGGTCACATCAACATGTTGGACCATTGTCATGTTCCTCCACATGTTCCTGATTGGTTGATGTTGCTGCCATGTTTTGGGGTGCATTTATAGGTGTAAATGAGCCAGTGTACACTTCCTATACCTTCTGTTGGGCTCAGTAGGCTTTTATAACCCTATTTAATGCCGCTCTGTCATCACCTCATGAAGTGACAGTGGATCAGTCCCATCCTGGACCATAGTTACTGCATTATTTCTTGACTTTTGTGTTCGCTCGCTGCCGTTCACTCGGTTTTCGTGTGTTTTCTGTCGGTATTTGGGTAAGTTTAGATGCCAAAAGTACTTGGTTAGGCTTAGAAAAAGGTCACCATTTAGATTAGATTACACTCTTTAACTGCGTTTACCACTTGTCGCTGCAAAGCTCGGTTTTATATGTTCTCCAGGGTGACTTACATGCACTTAATTACGCAAATACTGATTTGTCAATTATCCAAATGCATGATACTAGGAGGAGGAGGAGGAGGAGGAGGAGGAGGTCCCTGCTGCCTCATGTTGGGCTGATAACATGAATCTGTCGAATTAATGCAGCGTTTACTTAAGGAAACAGGGGAGCTCATTAAATCTAACATTAGACAGTAAAAAGGGGCTGACATCCTCTCCATTCTGTGGTTTCTATTTGTCATGTTTCCTTTGTCCAACCACTCTGATTGAAAATGTGCACAGCGGGCAGTCTGTAATGCTGTGAACTCTTTAAAAAGCGTTCACTTGGGCCGTTTGAGAAGTATAAACAAGAAGCAACGTGGCAGAAAATGACTATTTATCCACCGGCATAAACAAAATCCTCAGCCTGCATTCCTCAGATTGGAAGAGCCACTTCGGTGATGTTGATTATTTACCGCAGAGTTTTGCTTGTTTATTATGAGACATACGAGGAGGGATTCTAACTTCTCACAACCGGAAGATGATACATGATCTCACAACATGATTTGGGATTTTGAAAGCCTGTTTTTTGTCTTCTTTAAATGACAATTAGTGTCGTTATGAACACATGAGATGCATGCGGGCGTCACGTGCAGCTCAATTACCAGTTAAATCCTCCTTCAAGCTCGTCTCATTCAAACATGCGACTCACTCGGTCCGATCTCCGAGCCATGCGTGAGTCCTCCTGTGTTCTCCGGACGTGGATTTAAATCGCTCTATATCTCTGCAGCGAAGGAAATGACACAGCTCTTCCCAAACTGTAGTCACTGCCAGGGTATTTTAGAATCCGCGCTACTCACAGAACTACTTATTTCCTCTGTCTCGGCTTTTTCGGTAATGTGAGGCTTTGAACGCACGTGTTCGGGCAGCGGCAGACCCACAGTTTCCATCACTTCCGAGGATGTTGAATTCTCTTCACAACAACCGCCGCTTGCGTAACCCCGAAACCAAATTTGCGCCCTGCAGAGCGGTGATTTACGTGACGAGGAGTCGCTTCGTGTCCCCCCGGAAGGAAGCGAAAATCCCCACAAAGCGACGGCGTAAACAGATTTACGTCCCCGCAACATGAGCAGCGCAAACACACACACACACACACACACACACACACACACACACACACATGTTGACTGTGAAGCATTTTGGGCCTCTCCCGCTGTTTAATACTGAAGTGCAGATGTTTTCCTACGTTAATCATCTCACTCCGCTGCAGGATCCGTCTGTACCCGGCCGTTAATGATCTTCAGACCGGAGCTGATCGCTGCGGTGTTTGATAAAGAGCCTGTTGTTCGATGCTGTTAGCAGTGTGTGTGTGTGTGTGTCAGGTGATAGCGGAGTGATGACAACCTGTGACCAGCATGGGGATTCCCGTTTTTTTAACAGGCTACAATGACGGGCATCTCGCCACTGTGCACACACACACCCGACACCATGAAGTCACCCTCAACCCACTTATAAAAGGGTGTGTCCGACCTGTGTGTGTTTCAGCGAACAGAGAGGCCTTTCTTCCCCGTCTCCCCCGGTGCCTGGGGTGACCTCACCCTGTCTGGACATCCCACAGCAGCGTGGCACAGACATGTAGGTCAGGCTGCAGTGAAAGTGAGCCTTGAAGCTCGCGCAGAAACAGCTGAGAAGTTGCTTATTAAACACGGGCAAAGAAGAAAAACCCCTTTGTCCGACAGCGAAGCGTCACATGGAGCCGGCGTGGGAGAAATAACAAGATAAACCGCCGCCACTGTTGTGCATCTCTTCTCTCTTCTTCATGCTGATTATTTAAAACCGCCTGGCACATGACTGGTGGCACATCTTGCTGAATATGTTGAGCGTGCTTTCTATTGAGTTTAACCAAAAGTACTGATACTGATGCTGCACGTTACTGCTGCACAATCTGCTATGACCACATGAGCTAATGCAAAAGCTAACACTGCTAGCACTGCCCTATCACTTCTCCAGTACCTGTGCTGCTGCTATTTACACAACGCCGTGATAGGGATGTGATGAATCAGGAAGCAAACATAGTAGCGCTCGATCTGAAAGGGAACATAGGGGTCATTCCACTCCAACTCACCAAAGGCCTCCCAGTTGAGTAGAGCTGTGGGGTTTAGGTAGAAGTTCTTGCCTGATTTATTTCAAGAAAATCCATGACCTCAACTTGGAGGCCCTCGGTGAGTTGGCATGGAATGACCCATAAGTGTTTCTGTCATCGTTGCTGAAAGTTTCAATATCTTCCTGTCCAGACTAAAAAACTACACTGGAGTTTTCAAGCTAAAACGGGGTCTGCAGCTTTTCCGAAAGTAGGGTTGATGGACGCAAGGTGTAAGAGTAGCAGGTGTTATATGTTTTAAATGAAAATGTAATGGCGTGATTGTAGCCTAAAACTACTACTACGATCACATACGATTACTTCTACAACAACACAGTCATCTGCTACAGTTACGGATACCACCAGTGCTACGACTGCAAATGCTCCAGATAACATTCCTACTAATCAGAATAAGTGTGCACCATTCACTGAATTATTGTGTCTGTCTATTGTCAGGAAGAGCTTAGAAACTGTCCATCCATTATCTATACTAGGGATACACGATAATATCGGCGTCCAATAATTATCGATTAATTTTGGCAAATATGACGTCATTCCGATAATTAAAAAATCAGCCGATAAAACGACCTGATAATAATAAAGACTTGGAATCTTGGTTTTTAGCGTTGGTCTGTGTTGTGGTTTGTCCTCTTGCCTGGCTCCTCAACCCCTCCCCTCCCCGATGGTACTGTCGCATGTGTGTGATGTCATCAGACTGCGCGGGCAGAGAAAAACAAGCAGCACGGCGTGGCACTGACCAGTGTAGACTTTCTTTATTGTAACAGAAGAAGTCGTTTCATTGGGGCTGGTATTGGAATATCCAAATATTTGTTCGTTGTGGTGGTATTCGGATAAAAATTTTGATACTCAAAAAGTCGTGCGCGCCGCCGAACGCCACGGAGCGTTGCTGAGGCTGTAGTACGCCGCCGGGTGCAGCCGAGCGTCGCCAAGGCTCTAGTACGCTGCTGAGGCTCTAGAACGCCGCGGTGGTTGCAGTAGGGGACCTGACAACTCCGGTGTCACACTCCGTCGGTTGACATTATCGGTTATCGGCTGCAAGAAGTATAAAATTATCGGTTATCGGAATCGGTTGAAACTGGCATTATCGTGCATCACTAATCTATACACCACTTAATCCTCTTCAGGGTCGCGGAGGGGTCGGATTCTATCCCAGCTGACTAGAGCGAAGGCAGGTCTCCAGCCTATCGCAGGGCTACCCATAGAGACAGACAACCAAGCGTGCTCTCATTCACACCTACAGGCAATTTAGAATAATCAATTAACTTCAGCATGTTTTTGGACTGTGGGAGGAAGCCCACGCTGCACAGGGAGAACACGCAAACTCCACACAGAAAGATCCCAGGCGTCCTAACCGGGGATCTTCTAGCTGTGAGGCGACGATGCTAACCACCTAGCCGCCATGCAGCCCCTCTTAGAAACCAGTTCAGGTAAAATCACCACCCATACCAGTGAGTGTAAGGCCTCCACTTTGAGACATGTTGCTTCAGATACCTCTAAGAAAGGCTGCAAATGACTTTTCTTGCTAATTGGATGCACAAATTACAAATACAGTCGGATTTATTACCGTTTCCTGACTTTTTACGGACCAAACAACAAATCAGTGACACGAAAAAACGAACATCGGATTAGTCGACTGTGAAAATAATCACTAAGAGAGACGAACCAAAGAAAGGTCGTGAATCTTAACACCAGTAACATCACGTCGGTCCTCCTTGTCTCCAGTCTGGAGAAGGTATGATGTCAACCAGCAGCCGCCTCCGACCCCTCCTGTGTCCAGAAACGAGCTCCGGTTAATGACTTCATCAGCCACACACAGAAACATACATCTGCTTGCTCCGTCCGTAATAAACTCCCTTATTACCGCTCTCTAATTACGCCCCACATACCTGCTTGCTGGGGTTGAGTATATAAAACCCACAGGTGTGTGTGTGTGTGTGTGTGTGGTAAATTACAGCTTGTTGCCTCGAGGTCGTCTCCTCCCTCGCTTCTTTCTTCTCTGCTGCTTCCTGTTGCTCATCCTTACCCTTTTCCCTGCTGTCTTCACCAAATTCCCTTTTCATTTTTGCTCTCCCAGACCTTCTTCATCCCCACGTCGTTTTACCACCCTCTCGCCTTTCTCCGGCCGTCGTCTCCTTTCCCTTCCTCGCCTCCTTCCCTCGCTCCTCTCCTCTTATAGCCGTGGGAAAATGACAGATTGCTTTTCAAGCTTGGCGACGCGCTGATAGTTTTAGCAGAGCCGACCGTCGACCACTGTTTGTGTTTTAATCTTCCACCAGCTCTTGTTTGTTTCAGCGGAGTCCTGCATTTATTACATAGCTGGATAATTAGAGGTCATATTATTGCTGTGTTTGTGTTTCCTAACCGTGCACGTTGTTTTTTTTCGGGGGGAGACTTTATATATGTGTGTGTGAGGGAGAACAGTGATCCTCATTGTAAGCAGTGTTGAACATTTCACCACTGAAGCCATTTCTGCCTCTGGTTTGTTTTCATAATGAAAAAACTCATTAGAAACAAGTGAACATAAACACCGTGTCAAATGCATTCAGCTCAGCCCCGCGGCCATATTATATGTGTGTGTGTGTGTTTTCTCTGATTCTGGAACATGTAATGGCTTTAATGCTTTAATGCACACAGAGAAGTTGAGTCAGTTCAGTGTGTTGTATCAGCTTTGAGTCTGCTCATGCTTCAGCGCTTTGCTCAGAGGCACACTGGCAGCCATAAAAGACATACTGTAAGATTCACACTGCACACAAGATCTGTTTTACGATCCCTCAACAGCTGATTAGAGGTGGGAATCACGGGGGACATCACGATACGATACGATACGATACGATACGTGACAATTCGATACGAGACGATACGATATGAGATGATACGAGACGATACGATACGATACGATATGAAATGATACAAGACGATACGCTACAAGACGATACAGGACGATACGATATGAAATGATACGAGATGAGACAAGACAAGGCAATACGAGATGATACGTTACGAGACGAGACGATACGATACGATACAAGACGATACGATACGAGATGATACGATACGATACGATATGATATGAAATGATAGGAGACGATACCAGATGAAACGAGACGATACGCGACAAGACGATACGAGACGATGCGATATGAAATAATAGGAGACAATACGAGACGATGCGATATGAAATGATAAAAGACGATACGAGACGATGCGATATGAAATAAAAGGAGACGATACGAGACAAGACAATACGATATGATACAAGACGATACGATATGATACAAGACGATACGATATGATACAAGACAATACGATATGATACAAGACGATACGATATGATACAAGACAATACGATATGATACAAGACGATACGATATGATACAAGACGATACGATATGATACAATACGATACGATATGATACAAGACGATACGATATGATACAAGACGATACGAGACGAGACGCGACAAGACGATACAAGATGATATGAGATGAAATGATAGGAGACAATACCAGATGAGACAAGACGATACGATATGAAATGATACGAGACAAGACAATACGATACGATATGATACAAGACGATACGCGACAAGACGATAGAAGATGATATGAGATGAAATGATAGGAGACAATACCAGATGAGACGAGACGATACGATATGATACAAGACGATACGCGACAAGACGATACGAGACGATGCGATATGAAATGATAGGAGACGATACCAGACGAGACAAGACGATACGATATGATACAAGACGATACGATATGATACAAGACGATACGCGAAGAGACAAGACGATACGATATGAAATGATAGGAGACGATGCCAGACGAGACAAGACGATACGATATAATAATATATCTTTATCTTTATTGTCTGTTCCAAATAAAAACAGAAATTCATCTTTTGTCACGGCTAGAGGACAACAAAAACCGCACTCAAGCATTACAAACACCTTCACACAATAAAAACACACTGTAGTAAAAGAAATGAATAAAAAAAACATATAAATTAACTAAAAACATTAAAAACACAGTGTAATAAATAAAAACAATTAAAACGCATGAAATAACTAAAACACAGTGCAGCCTATTTTGTGTTATTAAGAACAGCTATTGCAGAGGGGATAAAGGATTTTTTGTAAATGTTTTTCCTGGCCAGTGGGGTTCTGTAGCGTCTGCCTGATGGTAGAAGCATAAAGGAGTGGTGGAGGGGATGTGAGGGGTCCTCAGTGATGAGGGTGGCTTTCCTCATCACTGAGCGTCCATATAGTTCACACAGGGGGGTTTGGGCTGTTTGGGTGATTTTGCTGGCCTGATTTATTATCCGGGAGAGTTTTGTTTTGTGTTTGACGGTGAGGAAGTTGAACCAGGTTACGATGTTATAGGTGAGGATGGATTGGATGAGTGACTTGTAAACAAGGGTTAAAATGTCTTTACTGATGTTAAAAGAACGGAGCTTTCTGAGCAGGTGGAGACGCTGTTGCGCCTTTTTGTGGACAGAGTTTGCGTGTTGTCCAAAGGACAGGCAAGTGTCAAACTCTGTCCCAAGATATTTAAAAGTCTCCACCTGCTCCACAGACAGACCCTGGATCTTCAAGGGTTGGAACAGTTCTGGGCTTTTTCCTGAAGACCCACAGCATAATTCTTTGGTTTTCAAAACGTTGAGCTCCAGTGAACTTCCAGCAAGGGTTTGGACCAATGTGTGAACCTCTTGCTGGTATGTTGTCAGGGCCTGGGAGTTGGTGATGTGTGCCACCAGGGCCATGTCGTCTGCATATTTAATGAGCCTCAGTCCCTCCCTGCTACAGGTGATGTTATTGGTATATGCAGAGAACAGGACCGGCGACAAAACACAGCCCTGGGGGAGCCCTGTTTTTAAAACCACTGAACTGGAATTAAAACCATTTAAAAACACATGCTGCGGTCTGTCCATTAAAAAGTCCTTTATCCATAAAATCAGTGTGGGGTGAACATGGAGGTCAGAGAGGCGGTGTAGCAGGGTGTTGTTATTTACAGTGTTAAAAGCAGATGAAAAGTCAATGAATAAAATCCTTGTGTGTGGATGTATGGAGTCCAGTTGTTTGGTGACTGTATCTAAAAGAGTGAGACTTGCATCATCAGTGCCTCTTTTTGTTTTGTAGGCAAACTGTAGTGGATCCAGTTTGCCTTCAAGCTCACCCAGCAGCTGATGACATACAACTCTCTCCATACATTTGCAGAGGATGGATGTCAGGGCTACTGGTCTGTAGTCCTTTAGGTCTTTTGGCTTGGTGACTTTGGGGATAGGAATGATGGTGGATTCCTTCCACTGTTTTGGAACGATGCCTGAATCCAAGAGGTGCTGAAACAACCTGGTAAACACTCCACCTAGCTGGATGGAACAGTCCTTCAGCACCCTGCCCCTGAGCCTGTCTGGGCCAGCGGCTTTGTTGGGGTTTACTTTGCGTAGGATGGAGGTTACCAGGTGTTCGTTGATGGTGAGGGCTTGTATGGGGGGACTGAGGGATGCTGGGGTCCAGGTGATCGGTGAGAAGTTACTGTTAAAACGGGTGAAGAAGATGTTGAGCTGTTCTGCAAGAGAGGTGGAGTCTGAGCAGTCAACCACTGCAGACTTGGATGATCTGCCCATCATGATGTTGAGACCCTGCCATGCCTCTCTTGCATTTCCTGATGTTAATTTTTTCTCCACCTCGTCTTTGTACCTGATTTTAGCCAACTTGGCCATCCTCCAGAATTCTTTCTGTAGCTCCCTCATTCTGGCTTTGTCGCCTTGTAGGAAAGCCTTTTTCTTTTCCACCAAACAGGCTTTTATGTCCTTGGTGACCCACTTCTTATTGTTTGGGTGGATGGTTACCTGTTTAGTTTGGGTGACAGTTTCTTCACAGAAGATAATGTATGAGGTGAGTACATCAGAAAGTCTGCTAAAATCATCCCCACAGTCATTAAAAAACATGTCCCAATCTGTTAGCTCAAAACAGCCCCTTAGTGTCTCAGACACATCCTCATTCCAGATCTTTATGTTTTTTGTAATGGTCCCCTCTGTCTTTAGTCGTGACCTGTATTTTGGCAGCAGCAGGATCACGTTATGGTCTGAAAGACCTAAAGGTGGACGTGGTTTTGATATGTATGCCCCAGGTATATTACCAAGGCACAAGTCCAGTATATTATGTCCTCTTGTTAGGGTTGTGACATACTGTTCAAGGCTTGGAAGATGTGTGGCAATATTACACCTGTTAAAATCACCCAATAAAAACACTGGCTGCTCTCCAGTTTGAGTTACAGCTCTGTTGTAACTTTCTGCGATGCGTTCAGCAGCTAGATTAAAATCAGGTCCTGGGACATACACTAAAACAACAGTGATCTGTGCAAATTCTCGCGGTAAATAATGTGGTCTAAAAGATACAGTCATTAGTTCATAATGTTTACAGCACTCCGTTTCCCTCACAGTGTAGTTGGTTGCCCAGTTACCGTTTACAGCCATACAGACTCCGCCCCCGATCGATTTCCGTGTTTTGAATGTGTCTCTGTCATAACGGATGATGTTGAATCCATTCAGCTGAAAGTCCACGTCTCCAGAGAGCCACGTTTCGGTGAAACAAAAGAGACTGGTCCGTTGGTAATCCGGATCGGACTTGATCAGTGCACAGAGTTCCTCGGTCTTGTTCCGTAGCGATCGGGCGTTTGTCAGTGTGATGGCAGGTAAAGGTAACCGGCATCCTCTCCTCCTCAGCCGGTGGCGTATCCCTCCTCTGGATCCTCTTTTCCTTCGTATCCGCTTTCGTTTTCTACGAAGTAACTCTGGCGGTATGTTGGCGTCACGAGGGGATGCCTCCAGCGGGTCCGAGGAGAGGCCGCTCAGCTCCAGCAGATGTTCCCGAGAGTAGGTGAGCCTACCTGGCATGGCGGTGGATGGCTGCCCCAGTTCCAAACAACGTCCGTTTACGGGCCATAGACCCGTGATCGTGAGCCACATGAAGGCCAGTTGAAGCACCGTTGTCGTCCATATCACATAAAATCACGCAGGTTAAATAAAAGTCACTAAAACACGCAGTAAAACGCTAAAATCCACAGACACTCATCAGCCGTGACAGGAGTCGCCTTCACAGAACAGCGCCCCCAACCTTATTTGCTACAAGACGATACCAGACGAGACAAGACGATACGATATGATACAAGACGATACGATATGATACAAGACGATACGAGATGATATGATATTTAACGATATGAAATGATACGAGATGATACCAGACGAGACGAGACGAGACGATACGATACATGGCTCACGATACCGATACTATCACGATACAGCAATAATCGATATATTGCAAGACAGTCACATAACGATACACCACCATGTCTATAACTTGGATATATTCATACTTTGGTTCCATTTTTCCAAACCCTTCATTTTGGACCAATTTGGACCTTAAATCTAAATTCTGCTAAATCGTGCCGTTTTAGAAGATCTGTTCCACTTTGCACGTTGCTGGTTCACAAAATCTAATCGTCAGCATAGAAGGAGATAGACGACTAGCGGTGGGTAGCTGAGAGTTAGCGTTAATAAAATAATAATAATTAGTGCTTCTGCATGTTTAATCATGCATTCAACACATCTACATTCACTTCCTGCCACCTCACCTCATCTAATGTTGCTTCATCTCGCTGCTCATCACTCTGTACGGCTCTTTCTCTTCGTGTTTGCGCCGTTGTCGGTCTTTTTGTTTCGTCCCCTGGAGTGGAAGAGGCAGAAACTTCCGCGGACAAAGAGCTTCTTTGTGCGACGCTGTTTTTCATTTCCGCAATTATCCAATAGAGTCATAAGGCAGCGTTCGACTGCAGCAGCACGAGGCGGCACAAGCGTTTGTAAGAATCACCCCCTTCTCTTTGATGTTTTTTTTTGCAGTTCTTCCGGTGAACTCTGCCGTTCGTTGTCGAGACAATCCTTTCAGCTAATCAGCACTTGATGTACGAATAGCATCAGAGGACTGTTCAGTGGGTCTCAGTAGCTTCTGCGTTGGTTGAATTCCCACAATCCTTCACTTTGTATAGATGAAAAGCTACACTATAGTCACCGAGACACATTAATCCAATTATACTTGAGTAGAATTGGATTTATGGTTTGTTTTACTCGATTTAACTCGACGTCTATCATGTTGCGATGCCTCTCATCACTTTACGTTGTCGGTTCAGCTCTCTTGCTTGGGTTTTTTGAAATAGAAAGACAATTAGATTGGATTTCTCAAGAGGTCCACGTTCTTAGAAACCGGACTGGACACCAGTTCGCCTAAAATGGTTTAGCTCTCACAAACACAGACGCGACCGGCCTCGAAACCCAACGTTGTGACGGAGCTGCCCGCCTCAGATGTGGCTGACCGCTCGACGGTTCTCCGCGTTTGGGGCGGCTTTACTGCGGGATCAGATTTTAAAATAATAACCTTTGAAGTCGGAATTCGTGACGGCGCTGGGCCCGGGAGAACACGGCGGAGAGCGCGAGCTGATATATGAAAGATCTCGGTTTGTGTTTGAGTTGGCCCGAAAGCGGAGCTCCCCACCGCGCGTCTGTAAAACCCTAAAACCGTAAAATCGGACCTGTGTTTCCATGACATGCATTCCTTTGATTTGTGCTGCAGTGGAAGCAAGAGAGAGAATGAATGAATGAGCGACTGGAAGGGAGGGACGAGCCTGCTCTCCATGTCCACACTGGAACTTGGGGCTTTATATTTGCCCTGGAAGCGTCTTTAAACAGCCGTTTTACTGGGTTAATAGTGGAATCAACCTGGGTTTGATATCTCAAAGGGACGGTTAATGAAACCAAATTCGGACCTGCTCGGTGACCCCTGAGAAAGACGGAGAGAAAATGGGGTTTCCCTTCCTGTTGGCCGAGTGTGAAATGTGGAAACCGCTTGTGGAGAAATAGCAGTAAACAGGCGTTATACTGTTGCCAAACTCCAGTTGGAACTGAGTCTGTTTTGTCCAAAGTGCTCTCTTAAGTCTGTCGCTCTCTTTATTAGATACACAACAAACAACACTTTACCACAGCCTGCACAGATATAAACAAACGTTTACATTCTTAACGTCTTCTTGAGCAACCCAGTATCAGTTCTGACAGATAAATATAAATATAAGAAACTTGTTTTTCCCTGGTTTCACTTTTAATTTCTACTATTTGAATTAGAAAGAAGATAAATTGAAGTTACAGCCACGCTAGCAGCACCGTGAGACTGTAATGGGGCACAGTGGTGCTATGAGCTAAATGCTACCGTCGACATGCTAATGCACTCGCAACCCCAATGCCAGGACGTGGTGTTTAGTATGTATCACCAGTGTGTTAGCATGCTAGCACTTGCTGATTAGCACGAAACGCACACAAGGTTCAGCTGAGGACAACAGACAGGCCATTATTTTGCAGGTTTTTGGTCAAAAACAAAAGAGCTGGCAGTTCGCTAAATGGTAGCATTGGCACTGGTCACCACCTGGAGCATCTCCTAAACAGGCCCGCGTCAGTTAAATGTGGCAGTGCTGTTTGAATTGGCAATTAGCATTAGCAGTTAGCTGAATGGTAGCATCGGCACTGGTCACCACCTGGAGCATCTCCTAAATGGGCCCGGGTCAGTTGAACGTGGCAGTGCTGTTTGAATTAGCAGTTAGCATTAGCATTTAGCAGTACGCTAAATGATAGCATCGGCACTGGTCACTACCTGGAGGATCTCCTAAACCGGCCTGGGGCAGTGTTGGTTGAATTAGCAATTAGCATTAGCATTTAGCAGCTCGCTAAATGGTAGCATTGGCACTCGTCAACACCTGGAGCATCTCCTAAATAGGCCCGGGTCAGTTGAACGTGGCATTACTGTTTGAATTAGCAATTAGCATTAGCAGTTAGCTGAATGGTAGAGTTGGCTCTGGTCACTCCCTTATAGCATCTCCTAAACGGGCCTGGGTCAGTTGAATGTGGCAGTGCTGCTTGAATTAGCAGTTAGCATTAGCATTTAGCAGTTAGCTAAATGGTAGCATCAGCACTGGTCACTACCTTGAGCATCTCCTAAATGGGCCCGGGTCAGTTGAACGTGGCAGTGCTGTTTGAATTAGCAGTTAGCATTAGCATTTAGCAGTTAGCTAAATGGTAGCATCGGCACTGGTCACTACCTGGAGCATCTCCTAAACAAGCCCAGGTCAGTTGAATGTGGCAGATCTGGTTGAACTAGCAGTTAGCATTAGCAATTAGCTAAATGGTAGCATCAGCTCTGGTCACCACTTGGAGCATCTCCTAAATGGGCCTGGGTCAGTTGAATGTGGCAGTGCTGTTTGAAGTAGCAGTTAGCATTAGTAGTTAGCTAAATGGTAGCATCGGCACTGGTCACTACCTGGAGCATCTCCTAAACAAGCCCAGGTCAGTTGAATGTGGCAGATCTGGTTGAACTAGCAGTTAGCATTAGCAATTAGCTAAATGGTAGCATCAGCTCTGGTCACCACTTGGAGCATCTCCTAAATGGGCCTGGGTCAGTTGAATGTGGCAGTGCTGTTTGAAGTAGCAGTTAGCATTAGTAGTTAGCTAAATGGTAGCCTTGGCACTCGTTACCACCTGGAGCATTTCCTAAACAGGCCTGTGTCAGCTGACCGTGTTAGTGCTGGTTGAACTAGAAGTTAGCATTAGCAGTTAGCTGAATGGTAGCATCGGCTCTTGTCACTACCTGGAGCATCTCCTAAACAGGCCTGGGTCAGTTGAACGTGGCAGTGCTGGTTGGATTGTGTAGGAACAGTGTGAACTAGCACTAGGGGGGGTGACTCTGGGACCCCAGAGTTCACCTCCTAGCCTCCTGGAGGTGTCGTGGGACTAAGTAGGAGAAAGAGCGTTGAAGGGAGGTTTCCACCTGATGACCCCCAGAGACGTGTTAGGAATCACTGCTCACTGGTAGGTATAGAGACAGATTAGGGATCCTAGGTCCTTCACTGAGGATGAAGTGTCTTGTGTTTAAATTAACTAAGTTCTGCTATTATGACATCATCTTGTTCCGCTGCTCCAGCACAGGGCAAAGTCACACACTTGAAAACATCTTTTTCATTTTCAAATTGAATCCTCCTCTAAGTTTTCATCATCGTTGGCCTGCTCCTTCCCCTGTTGGTGGTCCGGTCTGCGAGCTGGTCAGTCTGTGTGTTCCTGTCTTTCTTCATTTCTTTCATCCTTTCGTCTCCTCTTGCGTGATTTATGACCCGAATTCAAACCTCGCACCGCACGCTCGTCAATTTTTCACCCCTCTGCAGCCTAGAAAACACGCCGAAGCATCCCAGCAATGCGTTAACAGCACAGGCTTCACCACTGTGTGACCCGCAGTCACCGCTGTGCCAAACACACACAGTCCATTACTGAGGAATGTGATGAGTTTCTGTGGGATGTTTGGTTCGGCCTGTTTTGGAGATGCTCTTTAGGGTACAGTTGCCATGGGGACGGAGACAGTTTCACAAAAATGTCTCCAAAAATGGGTTTTATAGGAGTCGGCTTGGCAGCGTTGGACGTATCTTTGAGTGACTTTTTTATTCGTACGATGAGTTTTTTTCTCGTTCTCTTAATGTGAATGTCCTTCTGTTTGCCTTCCAACTCTTCCCTTTCATCTCAACCAATTCTTTGTCCACAGATCGAGGATGGAGGGAAGGCTGCCCACTGCAAGAAGCTGAAGGTCGGCGACGAGCTCATCAACATAAACGGATCTGCCCTCTACGGCAGCAGGCAGGAGGCCCTCATCCTCATCAAGGGGTCCTACAGGATACTGAAGCTCACAGTCAGGAGGTAAACGCAGCGTCACAGCGGATTTCTGTTGACTTCAAAGCGAGAACTCGAGCGTTCGTCTTCCAGTGTTGTTGTTTTGTTCTTCTTCTCACCGACACTGACGTTGCCTCGACTGGCAGCGGTGGGAAGGGAAGGAAGGTGAGGGAGGAGACGGCCAGGGAGGGGACTGTCCTCTCCCCCCCCCGGTGTGTTTGGAATCTGCCGGCCAGACATGCAGACGAACACAGAAGCAGCGTCGTCAGATACAGAGTGTCTCAGAGGAAGCCATCTTTGACCTTTGGGGTGTCGGAGGGGAAACAGATAGTCTTCGACTGAATCGAATGACATTGGTGGTTAGCATTAGCATGTAGCATTTGCACTAGCTGAATGGTAGCATTGGCTCTGATCACCACCTGGAGCATCTCCTAAACGGGCCTGGGTCAGCTGAACGTGGCAATGCTTTTTGAATTAGCAGTTAGCATTAGCATTTAGCTGAATGGTAGCATCGGCACTGGTCACTACCTGGAGCATCTCCGAAACGGGCATGGGTCAGCTGAACGTGGCAGTTCTGTTTGAATTAGCAGTTAGCATTAGCATTTAGCTGAATGGTAGCATCGGCACTGGTCACTACCTGGAGCATCTTCTAAACAGGCCTGGGTCAGCTGAACGTGGCAGTGCTGTTTGAATTAGCAGTTAGCATTAGCATTTAGCAGCTAGCTAAATGGTAGCATCGACACTGGTCACTACCTGGAGCATCTCCTAAACAGGCCTGTGTCAGTTAAACTTGGCAGTGTTGTTTGAATTAACAGTTAGCATTAGCATTTAACAGCTAGCTAAATGGTAACATCGGCACTGGTCAATACCTGGAGCATCTCCTAAAGGGGCCTGGGTCAGTTGAACGTAGCAGTTAGCATTAGCATTGGAGGGGAAGCAGATAAACTCTTCGACTCAATCTTTCTAACCAGCTTTTACGTCTCAAACTTTTTGCACAAGTCCGGTGATCCTGAGCAGAATTACTCATTTATTCAAAAAGGAAATGATCTTACCTCCATAGACTTACATTCACTCCCCCCTCTGCTAGCCCTGTACCAAGATGGCGGAGCTTTAGGCACGTCCCTCCACAGTCAATGCGGCGTCTACGTATATATGTCTATGGGCGGTTGTGTTTTAGTCCATGTTGTCACGCCTTATTTGTGTGAAATAAAGCTGCTTTTTTGCACCCTTAACCCTCAGCGATCATAAAAAAAACCACACCAAATGTGCATCTACTGATCAGAGCAGCTGTTCGTGGGTGTTTTGCACACCGTACTGGGTGCAGGAGGAGGAATAGTTTCCTTCCACCCCACACCTTGTAAGCCATTGTTGGGCTTTTGGCTCCGGGAGCGGAACTAATGGCAGGAACATTTCCATTCAGTGAACTGGAGTCCAGTTGGCGTCTTAGGAGTGCTCCGCAGATCTTGGGTCAGCTTTAACAGCGTATTCCTTTACTCCACTGTTGAATCATGTTGGCTCTTATTGCCAATTATCCACCACTACTTTTCCACAACACTGCATGGATGTTGTATGCATATATAATAAAGTTTCCTTCACTTTCAGTTGCCTCACAGCATCAATTCGAGCCCTTTCTACCTTGAGCTGTTGCCCCTTAGTGGACGAACGTTGAACTGCAGCTCATTTTCCCACAGCGTGCTTCAGAGAATGAGCAGTCACTTTTTCCCCCCATACGCTGTTGTTGTTTTTATCAACTCCCATGTCACTCTGACGTTGACGCTTTGCGTAATTCCCGACTTGAACGAGGCCTGAAACCAGTGTGGAAGATTTTACGGGTGCACTTCGTCTTCCCCCGGACAGCTCCAGACAGCTGTTTGGCAGCTCCGCGTCTCGTTTCTGGGCTTGAAACCAGATCCAGCGCTCAGGACTGCTGCGGGTTTTCCTGCTCCTGTTTGTGCAGCGAGCCGTCTGAAGCAGCGTTTACACACTTGTATACTGTAAATTCTCATCCGCTCAGACTCGGGACTGACCGGCGGACAGTCAGACATGCCCGAGGAATGCTGCCGGCTGTGAGAATCTCGCTCGGCTAATTCCACCGTGTGTGTGTGTCAGCGTCTGGTATGCACTGCATGTCTGACTTCAAGGGGGTTTCCCAGTGCTTGTGTGTGTGTGTGTGTGTGAGCAGACATGTGTGCATCAGTCTGCATACATGGAACACATGTTTGCTCAACAAATGAGCCTTTCACTGCAGTTTATGTGCAAGCTAGCGTTGCCGAGTCAGGTTTTCCAAATGGTTAATAGCTGAAATCAACCGTAACTCTCATCACGCGTGAACTTGCAGGTTGTTTTCTTGATTGTTTATCGGCACTGGTCACCACCTGGAGCATCTCCGAAACGGGCCTGGGTCAGCTGAACGTGGCAGTGCTATTTGAATGATCAGTTAGCATTAGCAGTTAGCTAAATGGTAGCATCAGCACTGGTCAATACCTGGAGCATCTCCGAAACGGGCCTGGGTCAGCTGAACGTGGCAGTACTATTTGAATTAGCAGTTAGCATTAGCAGTTAGCTAAATGGTAGCATCGGCACTGGTCAATACCTGGAGCATCTCTGAAACGGGCCTGGGTCAGCTGAACGTGGCAGTGCTATTTGAATTAGCAGTTAGCATTAGCAGTTAGCTAAATGGTAGCATCAGCACTGGTCAATACCTGGAGCATCTCCGAAACGGGCCTGGGTCAGTTGACAGGCAGTGCTATTTGAATTAGCAGTTAGCATTAGCAGTTAGCTAAATGGGAGCATCGGCATCCTGTAAAATGTCAGAATATATTAAACATAATGCTCAGGAATAATGCTCTTAGTCTAGTTTATGATCAGAAAATGAGCACAAACTCACATTTAAGAACCTAAAATGAGTGATTTTTTAGCGCATTTTCAGCCTGACTCTTCGCTCAAGTGAAAACATGGAAAACATCACATTTGGGCTTCGAACACGTGCGAGAACAAGGCCGCGGAAAGCCGACAGTAACAGTTAAAGCATGCCCAGCTCTAATCTGTGCAGACTCCTGAGAATGAATCAGTGTTTCTGCACGGCCCGAGTGCTCGTTACTCACAAGGAGCTATTATTTGCGCTTTGGCGGGGGCGCTCTCGACTCGGCCACCCGCGTGTGAATTAAACTCGCTTTGATTGACGGGTCGCCGACGCTAATGACCGATCGCGGCCTCGGTGCTGGGCGGGACCCTGCTGCACCCTGACCCCCGACTCTCTGCCAGTCTGGTGTTGGAACAAGGAACCCGCTGCCAGACAACACACACACACACACACTCGACTCGCTCAGGGGATGATGAAATGCCCACATTTGCACACTTGGCTCTCCTCGTGTAGCTTTAACAGTGGAAAAGAGCCCTTAGTCAAAAGCCAGAAGTCATTACCACCTCTTTTAATAACACAAGGGGGGACTGTTGGTGCGGAGATGGCATGTGAATGGATGGACGCCCATGCTTCTTAATGGGTACAATTACAGGTTCAAGCACAATGAAAGCAAATAAAAGTAAGTCAAAGATAAGTAAGACTGGACAGTAGTACAGTCATCCGCCGCTAGCCGCAGACATCACCCCCCTCCCCCCTTTAGGTGTGCTAATGTCAGGATGTTGTAAAGCAGCAAAGGTGGAAACTTTGACAGGTGACACCTCGTAAAGGCAGCCCAGCGGTTTGGCAGCATTTTGATCTAGAAAATGAGAAGAAGGTGGCGCGTAGGCTGCGTCACAACAAACTGGCGCGGGCAAATAGCACTGCCAGGTTCAACTGACCCAGGCCCGTTTCAGAGATGCTCCAGGTAGTGACCAGTGCCGATGCTACCATTTAGCTAACTGCTAATGCTAACTGCTAATTCAAACAGCACAGCTACGTTCAGCTGACCCAGGCCCGTTTCGGAGATGCTCCAGGTGGTGACCAGTGCCGATGCTACCATTTAGCTAACTGCTAATGCTAACTGCTAATTCAAACAGCACTGCCACGTTCCACTGACCCAGGCCCAGTTCGGATGCTTCAGGTAGTGACCAGTGCTGATGCTACCATTTAGCTTACTGCTAATGCTAACTGCTAATTCAAACAGCACTGCCACGTTCAGCTGACCCAGGCCCGTTTCAGAGATGCTCCAGGTATTGACCAGTTCCGATGCTACCATTCAGCTAACTGCTAATGCTAACTGCTAATTCAAACAGCACTGCCACGTTCAACTGACCCAGGCCCGTTTCGGAGATGCTCCAGGTGGTGACCAGTGCCGATGCTACCATTCAGCTAACAGCTAATGCTAACTGCTAATTCAAATAGCACTGCTACGTTCAGCTGACCCAGGCCCGTTTCAGAGATGCTCCAGGTAGTGACCAGTTCCGATGCTACCATTCAGCTGAATGCTAATGCTAACTGCTAATTCAAATAGCACTGCCACGTTCAGCTGACCCAGGCTCATTTAGGAGATGCTCCAGGTGGTGACCAGTGCCGATGCTACCATTTAGCTAACTGCTACTGCTAACTGCTAATTCAAATAGCACTGCCACGTTCAACTGATCCTGGCCCGTTTAGGAGATGCTCCAGGTATTGCGGACGCCTGGAAGGTAGTTTAACGCTGTTTGTTAACTTTAATAAACATTATTTTAGACGGCGTTTGATCTTATTGTTAAACTGTACTCAATTTTGACTGTTTACTGGATGTTTTGTCCTTGGGGAGATTCGGAAGCCGAGAAAACATCACATTTACAAGCTTGTTGATGAGTTACGAAGCAGATGCACAGAGTTCCAGTTGGATGCCACCAAAAAAGACAGAACGCACCACCTTGTCCTTTCAGATTCACTTCAGCCAATTATTTGGTTTCTTAAACATCTCTACAACTAACTCCCATGTGCAACTCCTTTTATTTGGTCCCCTCTTTCTTCACCAAGACTACCAGGTCTTCCGTGATCCTTTAAGACTCCAGCAACTCCATGTTCTGTCTGTGAAGATCCTCAGCCATCCAGGTCGTTTCTATCCTCGTAGTTTTAATCGTAGCATCTGGACTTGCTTGACGTTCCACCTCTCATCCAAGAGGCTTCATCAGGTCTAAACTGACTGGAAGTTTCAGGTTTCTATACTCTTCAGGAGCTTTTAACACCATTGAAGCTTCAGTCTGCTGGGTGTGTGATGCCCCTACCCTCATTAAGGGAGTCGTTAGGTCCTTCCCTCTCTCAGTGGGGTTCGTTAGGGCCCTTTGTGGCCAGGTGTTGTTGACGTCTTGGATGAAACGTCTTCAGGAAACTCAAGCAAGTCCAGATGCTGCGATTGGAACTACGAGGAGCTCCATATTCTGTTTCCACGTGTACTTTATTAAAGGTGAGAAATCATCCTGCACGCCCCCTTCTGTTATCCTAAGCTCAATTAGAACCCAAAAGACCTGAACGGAGATGGAGAGGGGGGCTACGTGGGCTTCCATGCTCAGCTCTTGGAAACATCAGGAAGCCGCTCGCCGGGGTTCCCCCTGTGCAGCGTTCCACTCCTGGATAAATGGCCTTTTCAGCTGATGGAGCCGGGCAGGGGGAAAACGTACATGGTGGATTTAATTATATGATGTAAACGCAGAGGAAGGAAACGTGGAGCTTGGCGAGGAGAGACGGCGATTTAAAAAATGGTGCTTTTGTGCAGCTTTTTCTGCCGAACTCCGCTCGGGAGGCTTTGACGCAAAGGCTCGGTTTGTAAAAGAGGCGCATTGTGTGTCCGACAGGTTTCTATGAGGAGTTTATTCTCGTGTTTGCTCGTCGAAATGACTCCAAAATAACTGTTCTGTTTATCAGCAGCTGTTTGAGGGTTGCTCCATTGTTCATTCTTTTAATGCGATCCGTTTAATTCGCTGCATTGTCCCGTGCTGCTGAAAGAAGAGCAGGCCAGAGGAAGGCCTGCAGGCTAAATCTGGCCCACCGCAGGAATTTACTGGCCACAGCAGTTCAGTGGAGGGTAAGACGGCGGAGTGTTTGGGTCCGTTTTGGGCTTTACGTCGGGGTGATGCTTTATAGGCTTTTTAACAAGCCGGCCGAGGGTGGAAAGGACCCACACTGCTGTTGTATTTTCCTGCTAATTAAGACGTCCACTGTCTTCAAGAATGCCGTGAATGTTGACGGGAGAACACGGCAGCAAAACAACACTGACTGAGGACAACTTGAAGTAATTTGAGATGCCATTTTTTGAGCTGCTGACGGACTTCATTACCCAGAAACCCACCGAAACATAAAAAAGACTCATGTTGTGTGTTAAAATAACCACAGGAAATCTTGGTTGGCTGCCTTGTTAGCCTAAATTCATGAGGCGCTAGCATAGAAAGCTAGCATTGTGTGATTAGCAATCTGTGCACTTATTAGCTTTAGTTGGCGCCATCAATCCAACTGTGGATTAAAGCACACGAACTCATTTATTTTCCACAACTATGGCTCAAAAGAGAATTTTTAAGTTTCTGTGAGCTCTGATAAGCAAAGTCTTCCCTTTCATGTTTGACCTCTCGGCCCTCTGCTCTCATTTTCAGTCATCGCTGTGTATTTTTATCTCCTCGCGTATTTCGAGGTGTTTTCAAGCGAGCGATGGTTTTTCCAGAGGTATTTCTGGAAGGGAAAGAATGTCAGTCAGGGGGGATGTTTTGTCGGTCCGACCTGGAAATGTCTCTCCTATAGTACTTCCTGTTTTCACGGACCTTTTGTTAGATCTGACTGTACTGCATGAGTGTGTGTATGTGTGTGTGTCGGTTTCCCTCATGGGCAGCCATTGAAGAGGCAGCAGGACATTCTTCAGCTTTTGCATCACGTCCCGTCCTTCCCGGAGCTTCCTGTCCGGCTTGGATCGAATGCGTCGGCGAAAATTTGCACAGCGTATTTGCGGCGGCTGATGGAACAGGAAGCTGCTGTTTGGATGCAGGTGTGCGTTTGTGATGCATGTTTGGGTTGCGGCCATAATGACAGTAATGTTTGTCTTTTCAAAGTTTGGCTGAGAACGGGGCTTCGAGAGGTGACCTGGCACAACAGTAAACATGATAAGTCTGTTTAGAGTAAAGACAATGAGTCTGTCTTTCCATATTTATAGAAATCTGTGCATTTTCCTGTTATTTCTACCTTTAATCCTGATAGATTTCGCTAAATTAAACACCATGCATATGAACAAAAGAGAAACGTACGAAAAGGTTTTTGCAGTTTGTTTGCAAAAGTCATTTGTTGGATGTGGTGCTGCACCTATTTAGTGCTCATCAGTACCTCGAATATGTGTTTTTCAGAATAACATATAAATATGTACAGTTTTCATGAGCTAAATTGTTTTAAATGTGCCGTGCAACTAATTGATTCCTGAAATGTAAAGTCTGCTGAATGCACAAATCTCCTGCATCCACTTGCAACACCTTGCCAGTCAAAAGAGTGAAAGGAATAACTCAAAAATATAGCCGTGGATCGAGAATTTGCAGTAACAATATTGTGCGATCTCTGCAGGCAATTTGGAGGTAAATATACTGATCAGCCCCAACATCCTGACCACTGACAGGTGAAGTGAATAACATGGATCATATTGGTACTATGTGGTGTTCTGATGGAAAACCTTGGATTTTAACATCCGTGTTGATCAGACTTAGGCATAACATTATGACCACCCGCCTAAGACTGTGTTGGTCCCCCTTATGTGCTCCAAAATGCTCTGAACCATTGGGAATCATGGACCAGAGGACCTCTCAGGGTGTCCTATGGGGTCTGGAACCACTGGATCCTTTGGGTGCTCTGGTTTGTGCAGTGGGGCCTCTGTCAATCCAACTGGTTCCACTGCATCCTGTTGATGCTTGATCAGAATGGGCTGTAGGAAGTCTGGAGGTCACATCAACATGTTGGGCCATTGTCATGTTCCTCAACATGTTCCTGATTGGTTGGTGTTGTTGCCATGTGGTGGGGTGCATTTGGGATTTCCATTAGCATGAGGGAGTGTGTTTGTTGTGGGACAATGTTTATGTTGGTGTCTAAGTCTCATCAAGGTTTTCCATCAGAACACCACATAGTACCAATATGATCAATGTTATTCACTTCACCTGTCAGTGGTCATGGTGTTGGGGCTCATTGGTGTATGATATCAATATCAAGACCTCAATTTAAAGTCCCTCTAGAACCATTTCAAACCAGTTCAGTTTTGTTTCTCTACATGCTCATCAGTGTGTTTCAAGTTTAGCATCCTGTCTTCAATTTCCCATTCAAGACCTTAGCTCATCTTCTTCCACAATCTGTCCTTCCTACGAACCGGAAATCTCACTTTGGAGGCCGTTTTCTCGAGTTCAGTAGTGACTCCAAATAAAGAAACGTTGCGTGAAGTAAAAACTATCAGATTAGAGGACAACGAAGCTGAACAACGTCCCACAGACTCAGTTGGGATGGAGTTACGTGGCAGCGGGACGAGCGTGCGTAAGGAAATTAAAATGATAATTACAAGACAGGCTGACGTCACGTTTGGTGTTTTGACGGGCCTTCATGGCACGGTTCTTTGATCACAGCTCAGTCTCTCATCTGCGCTCCACCTCGGCTAAACATTTGTTTTTGCCGAAGGCCGGGCCGGGAGGAGGAAGACGAGATGAAAGAATAGAGACGAGGAAAGTGGGTTAAGAGGAAAAAAATTGGTTTGTATCGCTCTTTGTAGGTGACATAAAACGCTGGCATGTTTTGACACGATGACTCAGATGTAGGAACACGATCACGTTCATCTTTATTACCTCGTGTTGAGATGGTACGGAGAACATGCAGAGCTAAACCAAACAACAGCTCACAACATGAAGGAATCATTGTTATTGCTCGTGTTTCTGTTCTGTATTCATTTCAATCAGCAGCTTCTGGAAGATATTTGACACGGGAAACACGCCGTGCATTTGTGAAGCAACGTTTCATTCACAGCTTCACTTCCTGGTTTAAACACACAGTCGCAAAAGTCAGGATTGGAGACCTGGCTGCCTCTGAAACCTCAGTACTTGGATCGCTAACTGTGATCTTGTTTACTTAGTGAGATAGTTACTGATTTAAATTAAAAATTAACAACTTTAAACGGCTTTATTTAGGCTAAGTGCCTGTGCGGCTGCTTGTGTTGCGAGATTAGATATCAGAGAACTTTGCTTTGTTTGTTTTAGTGTAGAAAATGATGAGTAATGGTAGAAAAATGGTAAAACAAAAGTGCAAATTTACAACAAATGTCATCTCACTGCGCTTTACGAATTATACACAGAACAGAAAACGGAAAACCCAACAATCCAAAGTTGCTTTTGGATTCACTATAAGTAGTCAGCATCGATGGGAAGGAACCAAAAAAAAAAACGAGGATCGTGAGGGTAGTGGGAAAAACCTCCAGCAGAACCAGGCTCAGGGAAGGCAGCCATCTGCCTCGACTGGTTGGGTTGAGGGTGGGAATGAGAGGGGTATGGACAGTTATTATGGTACTGATTCTAGTACTCCCCATTCACATATTTTGTATGGAACGTTACAGATACTAATGTAATTACATACAGTTCAAATGTCCTACCGACAATGCGGCCTTCACCCCATCGGACCTAATGAACAGGTGCGACCTCTAGCGCGGCAGCTCCTAACAGCCTCCCAGCTTCTTAGACAACCGGAGATAAGAATGAAGGCCCAACCGTGCGTATGTCGCTCAGGAAGGAAAGAGAACTCCGTCATTGTCACTGTCTGTCCCGTGGAGACCCAAAATGTCATGTGGTCAGAGGGGGTTACCCCAAAAACAAGAGTGCCCTCTGGTGGCTTTTAGAGTAAACAGCATTTAATTGTCAACCTGGTTACACTTACATTAAAAATAACCCTGGATCCAGACGGTGATCCGGATCAGTCCCAAAATGTCATCTTTTCTTCCTTGTCCCATTTCACACATTTCCTGAAAAATTTCATCCAAAACAGTCCATGAGTTTTGAGTTATGTTGTGTTGCTATTTTATTCGTAGCGCTAGTTACGCCTCCTGTTTTCCAATTTTGACATTCAATTAGTGCTCATCCGTTTCCTCCAGCTGACACCAGGCTGCCATCTGCTGGTTCCATTGGGGTTGGCCTCCTTTTGTTTTCGTTATGGATTGTGTAGGTGCCAGTCGTGTGTTGTGTTTGTCTACGATAGATCGCTGTATTAATTATTTGATCAGTTGCAGAGTCGATAAGAAGTGGAAAACACCCAACAAAACCCAGGTTAGTAGCTTTTTGGGGCCTTACTTTGCCCGATTCACCGAAGATAAGGAGTTTTTATCATATAAAGCAGCAGTTGTCCATCTTCCGTTGCATTTTTGTCATTTTGGCTCCGAAAATAACTCAAATAAATGATCAGTTGTAAGAATTTCGTACCTAAGATGTGCAGCAACAGCGGATATTTTATTTTAGTATTAGCACTAGCATTAGCATTAGCATTAGCTACACACTTTGTCCGTCTCATTCAATTCCAGTGACGTCTCGATGTTTTTTAGAGTGGTCCTTCAGCAACATCTCAATTCAGGACGTTCCTCACCTCCGTTAAATGCGCTACTCGGTCCTGCTGCTCTTCTGTAAATTGGCCCCGGTTCAGTCCAGAGGCCGGCTGCTTCAGCAATTTCACAGTTTGTTTGTTTGTGTTCGCTCGAAACGTTTGTCTTCGTCTCTTCCTGGATCACAGTCCGGCCTCCGACGGTCCAGGTCGTCACTGTCTGCACGTCGAGTCGCTCTTTTGGTTTGAGGTTTTTTTTTTTGGTTCTCTTGTCAGTAGATTCTTGTTTCAGACTGTCGGATAGAGATGGCTCGGCCCAGATGTATAACACACACACACACACACACACACACACACACACACACACACACACAGTCATCTGATTGTTTGGAATTTTACCGCAGACAGATGGATGGCAAAAGAAAAAAGCGTGCAGACAAACACACACACACACACACACACATCCCGTTGTTTGGATTTTTGTACCATATGGTCCCTGGAGACCGGGGCAAGACTGAGGTCTGCGGTGCCAAGAACCATGAAACACAATAGTCTGCCCCCCATCACTCCTTCCCAAACTGAACAATGGGCATTCCTGGGATTCCTCAAGACCTCTTCCTCACACACACATGCACATAAACACACACATAAACACACACATACAGTACATGCACCGCTCTGGCTCCCATTAGAGCCCCGACTGCGAACGATTTCGGTCGCGATGCTGTTAGTCGGTGGGTTATTCCTCTGCTGGATGCCGTTAAATCATCAGGACGGGGACGGGGGTCCATGGAGGCCTGAGGGACGGAGGAGTGGGTTTATGAAACTGGAAAAAAATCCACTCTTTTATGCTGATAGTTGCGACAAAAAAGTGCAAAAGGAGCACTTGGGTTATCAGGAATATAAAATAGAATTAAGCATGGTTCTTCGGCTCTTTTTACCTGCAATGCTTAGCCAAGCCTTGGAGCAATTATCATGCAGAAGTTAATTTAAACACCAGACACTTGTGCTCAAAGAGAAAGGATCCATCCTCCATGAAGGACCTAGGATCCCTGATCTGTCTCTATACCTACCAGTGAGCAGTGATTCCTAACACGTCTCTGGGGGTCATCAGGTGGAAACCTCCCTTCAACGCTGTTTCTCCTACTTAGTCCCACGACACCTCCAGGAGGCTAGGAGGTGAACTCTGGCGTCCCAGAGTCGCCCCCCCTAGTGCCAGTTCACACTGTTCCCACACAATCCAACCAGCACTGCCACGTTCAACTGACCCAGGCCTGTTTAGGAGATGCTTCAGGTGGTGACCAGAGCTGATGCTACCATTTAGCTAAATGCTAATGCTAATGCTAACTGTTAAGTCAACCGACATTGCCACGTTCAACCGACCCAGGCCGGTTTAGGAGATGCTCCAGGTGGTGACCAAAGCTGATGCTACCATTTAGCTTACTGCTAAATGCTAATGCTAACTGCTAATCCAACTAGCACTGCCACGTTCAACTGACCCAGGCCCGTTTAGAAGATGCTCCAGGTGGTGACCAGTTCCGATGCTACCATTCTGCTAACTGCTAATGCTAACTGCTAATTCAACCAGCACTGCCACGTTCAACTGACCCAGGCCTGTTTCGGAGATGCTCCAGGTAGTGACCAGTGCCGATGCTGCCATTTAGCATACTGCTAAATGCTAATGCTAACTGCTAATTCAACCAGCACTGCTACGTTCAACTGACCCAGGCCCATTTAGGAGATGCTCCAGGTAGTGACCAGTGCCGATGCTACCATTTAGCTTACTGCTAAATGCTAATGCTAACTGCTAAGTTAACCAACACTGCCAAGTTCAACTGACCCAGGACCATTTAGGAGATGCTCCAAGTGGTGACCAGTGCCGATGCTACCATTTAGCTAAATGCTAATGCTAACTGCTAATTCAAACAGCACTGCTACGTTCAACTGACCCAGGCCTGTTTAGGAGATGCTCCAGGTGGTGACCATGAAGTAAACATATCTTAGGAAGTATTTTGATTGATTTCGGAACGATTTTCTGCATTTGTTTCGAGCGTCAAATTGGAAAGTGTCTTAAAATCCCCAACTCTGAGCGTTTTTGTTGTTTATTTATTGAGTGTATTATTTTCATTGTTCAAACGCTGGACTCAAACAACAACTGATGAAGAAAATTGAGCTACGCTGCAGCAACTCTGGCAAAAATGATTGTACAGAGACGTTTTCCAGACCAGGATTTCATCAGCGCCGTGTTTAGCAGATTGAATTGTGTTGAAAATAGTGATTAGTTGCAGCCGTGACGCTGTGTTGTATCAGTAGAGTGTGTGTGTGTGTCTGCTCTATGCGTGTGGTCTGCTACAGTTTATCTGTCTCCTCTGGCCTGGGTTTTATTAACTGGCCCATTAAACTGTGACTCCGTGATACATGACACTGGTCCGACTGCACACAAACACAAATACACACGGATGTACACATAAACAGACGGACAAGCTTTAAGGCCACTTTGGACGCACACAGACGTTCGTTAACTCGGATAGTAGCGCTCAGCTTCCTCCTGTTTTTAATGGCTTCATGTTTCGTCCATCAGCAGCTGGGAAGCGGCGCTAAAGGATGGAGGGAAGCTGAAAAGAAATCACAGCTGCGCACATGATTAAAACGCAAACCCATGAAGGTCTCAGTGAGGCTACGCTAACAGAGCGAACGTGGTGTTCCCAGGCTGAGGTTCTGAGTTTAGTGGAGACCATCAACACGCAGTGACGGATGAAATACAGGTTTTACTGCTCTGCGTTTTATTTTGAAATCCAAAATCGCACAAGGGGTGATTATATTGGCCAATAAATCTTCAAAGTGGAATGAGAATTTGCTCCAGAATGAGAACTTACAGGGAGATAAAAAGGATAGAAGTTTGCACTTTTGTTTCTACATGTAAGTTGAAGTTCAGAGCATTTTGGACCACATAAGGGGGACCAACACAGTATTAGGCAGGTGGTTATAATGTTATGCCTGAACCATTGGGAATCATGGACCAGAGGACCTCTCAGGGGGTCCTATGGGGTCTGGAACCAGTGGATCCTTTGGGTGCTCTGGCTTGTGCAGTGGGGCCTCTGTCAATCCAACTGGTTCCACTGCATCCTGTTGATGCTTGATCAGAATGGGCTGTAGGAAGTCTGGAGGTCACATCAACATGTTGGACCATTGTCATGTTCCTCAACATGTTCCTGATTGGTTGGTGTTGTTTCCATGTGGTGGGGTGCATTTTCCTGCAGTGACATTTGGGATTTCCATTAGCATGAGGGAGTGTGTTTGTTGTGGGACAATGTTTATTTGGGTGTCTAAGTCTGATCAAGGTTTTCCATCAGAACACCACATAGTACCGATAAGATCCATGTTACTCACTTCACCTGTCAGTGGTCATGATGTCGTGGCTGATGGGTGTGTGTCAGCAATTCGCCAAAATGAATTGGGGGAAAAAAAATCTAATATTATGTGTCCCTAAATCAAACGTTGCACTGAGATTTGTTGATATTGAAGCTAAACCAGTTGAGCGTTGTTGCGGCAGAGAGTCACTTGGTCAAATAACATATACATGCACCCCACCACATGGCAACAACACCAACCAATCAGGAACATGTTGAGGAACATGACAATGGTCCAACATGTTGATCTGACCTCCAGACTTCCTACAGCCCATTCTGATCAAGCATCAACAGGATGCAGTGGAACAAGTTGGATTGACAGAGGCCCCACTGCACAAGCCAGAGCACCCAAAGGATCCACTGGTTCCAGACCCCATAGGACACCCTGAGAGGTCCTCTGGTCCATGATTCCCAATGGTTCAGAGCATTTCTGACCAAATTAGGATGAATAATAGGCTCAGAAAATGTTGCATAAAGCTCAATTCAATTATGAAAACGGTCAAATTACAAGCTGATGTTTGGACCGATAAGAAATCACATGCGGATGATGATATCCAGAGATGATATAATACTTTCTGAGAAGCGTTCTGCCTTGATTCTCGGAACAGTGTGCGGATACACGGGCTGTTTGTCACCTTCTGGAAACCAGGAGAGTCGGATACACGATGTGCCGCGGTGGAAGACCCGAGTTTAAACAGGATGTCTTAACGAGACATTGTCATTGTGTTTACGACTTTCGGTGTGCGCGAGGAACAAAACAACATTTATTTTCACTTTACGAGCGACGGGCCTTTGAATGGCAGGATGTGTGGTCAGTAGTCGACGCAGAAGAAGTGTAAAAACTCGCTAATCAATTCTTAAAAGACACCTCGTGGGGTTGTTTTGCTTTGCTTGAATCCTAAACATCAGCTGACGGTGATTTCGTGGGTCCTTGCTGATGCTTTCACCATGCTCAAACTGATATTTCAGCTGAACAGCAGAAACTCCAAATGCCTTTCTTGATTTGTGTTTTGCATATGTTTGAATAAAAGATAGAGCTGTGAGCGGGGCGTCTTGCATCAAAGACAAGATAGCGCATTTTAAAGTTAATTTATTTTGTCGGGAAGCAGTAAAAAGAGGGAATTAAAGCTGCAAGCAGCGTCGGACGGGCCCTTAAATTTCATGTTTGTAGGATAAAGCAGTGATTTTATATGAGTGTTTGAATATTTCTAGGGGGCGCTGTGGAGCCGTTTGACCACGCCCATTCCTGAATTGTATATCAAACGTTAGCTTTTGAGATTAACGAGGATTTGTGTGGATTTGGTGATTTTACGTGGATCCCTTCACCTCCAAAACCCATTTCGCTCCACATGGCGATTTTGTTCAAAATGGCCGCCCTGCCACGCCCACACCGTGTGACGTAGCCACGAGATTTTAATAACTTTTCATCTTGGATGGGTCTAGATGCCACACAGCGAATTTGGTGAAGATGGGACAAAAATCCTGGGAGGAGTTTGTACAATTCTGGAATTTCTAGGGGGCGCCGTTGAGCTTTTTTGAGATTTCAAAAGCAGGAATTTTTTTGTCTTGGGCTTCTGTACCTGTGTACCGAATTTCATGAGTTTACGTGAAACTAGCCGTATTAACTCCATTAAAGCCCAATTTTCTAGGTGGCGCTATTGAGTCATTTTGCCATTCACATGTGTAATTCCCCCAAAATATCAAATGTTTCACCAGTCCTGATGGGTGTGCCAAATTTGGGGAGTTTTTGAGCATGTTTAGGGGGTCAAATTGGGGTTCAGCGTTCAGTGGTGCTGGTGTTTTTGTCAGTAAGGGTTTTTTTGGATGCAGTAAATAGCAATAGAGGGCTGGTTGCAGACACACAATGTCGGGGATCGAGCGGCAACAAACAGCGCATTGTGCTGCAGAGGCTAAACTGGACTTCACCCTTCCTGCCATCGACCTCTGGTATGGACCTAGTTTCACTGTACTGATTACCTGGTATGTAACAACTCCGTGTGTGTTTAACCCTTGGCAGTAGCCGACATGCCGCGGATGTGTTTGTCACTCAGAAATCCATAATCAAGTTGGATGTGGGCCTGCAAGGCGAACAAACAGGGGTCTGATTGCATGCAGATGCAGCAGAGAGGCCCATAAAGCAAACAAATAGATCCTAATCAGGCCAACACAAAGGGATGGAGGGGAGGAGGTGAGGTTGTTTAGGCTTTCTAGCATACTTAACCCTTCACCCTTAAAGAGAAGACAGGGAATGTAAGGAATCTGCTCACATGCATGTACACAACACACACACACAACACACACACACGCTGTGGTGGAGTCTGCGGGAGATATAAGTCTCCAGGAAATCCTTTGAAGCCCGCTGAGGGCCTCGTGTTATTAAGCGTCTGCCGTCGTGTTGTTGGTTAAACTTTAACACCACTAATGTCGGACACTCACACCTCTGCGAGGTTCAGGTCTGGAGGTCCGTGTACGTCGCGGCCGTTCGTTTTCTTATTTTGAGTTTCAAAATAAAGACGAAAAATAAACTGTTTCCCGTTTTTTTCAGTGATAATACAAAATGAAGAATGGAAAACGGGCCCTAATTCATTATCCATTATCCATTATCCGATTTAATTAGATGTGTTTGTAAATGGAAATTAAAATTAAAATACACCCGTTGAAAACTTATTTCTCTATTTCCTGTTGGTTTTGGCTCCGTGACCCGTCTGACTTCTGAAGAGGAGCTAACGATTTAGCTAGCTCTGCTAAATGGCGGATCTAGCAATTTAGTGCTAGCGATTTAGCACTAGCTCCGCCGCTAGTGCTAAATCGCTACTTTGCTTTCTGGCAAAGCTAAAGTAACAGAAAACCTCCAAACCTCCCCAAAAACGTCCCGAAAAGCAGCCGAACGCTAGTGATTTAGCGCTAGCGGCAGAGCTAGCGGCACCACAAGGTCCCTCCAAAGGGACAAATAAACCCCACGCTGGTGAAAAGTCCACTGTGAAATAGTGAACAATGTGAGCCAAGCAACGTTTGGACCCCACAGTGGGTCTTCATCAGGCCACGGCACACAGCAAGGTCTGCTAACAGTGAGCTAACACTGGAGCTTTAGATACCAGATCCTTCCTCATCAGAAGTCAGACGGGTCACGGAGCCGAAACCAACAGGAAGTAGAGGAATAAGTTTTCCACGGGTGTATTTTAATTTTAATTTCCATTTACAAACACATCTAATTAAATCAGATAACGGATAATGGATAATGAATTAGGGCCCGTTTTCCGTTTTTCATTTTGTATTATCACTGAAAAAAACGGGAAACGGTTTATTTTTCGCTGTTATTTTGAAATCTCATAATAAGAAAACGAATGGCCGCGACGTACACGGACCTCTGGTCAAAACATCGAGGGAATCGTGACGTTGATGGAGGCTTCTCACTGGTAGAGGAGAATGTCACATGCAGATTTTATCAGCTGTTGCTAATAAACATTAAATCCACCACTGCGCTGTGTCTCTCTGCACCGAGCCAAAGATGGTGATTTACTTTCTCTTATCAGACGGGGTTAGCATCTACGTTGGAGGTTGGTCAGCGTGAAGTCGTCTCTCTACAGGTTGGGCAGGAGAAGAAATGTCTGACCCGGTCCAGCGTCGAGACTGGACCGTGAACCAGGAGGAGAAGGTGGCCTCGTCTGATGAATCACATGCACGGTTTACGAGGGGAGGAGGTGGCAGCGGGGATGCACTGTGGGAAAAAGACGAGCCAGCGGAGGCAGAGTGGCGCCCCGGGCGATGCTAAACGCTGCTGCAGACCACTTCATGACGGCGACCACCCTCAGCAGGAGGTCTGCGGAGTTCAGGCCTCGATGCGTCGGGGCTGCAGCGTCTGGCGGCTGATTGGTGTTTACGTTGCGCACAAAGAAACGCTGACCTTGAAGACCTTCGCCGTCAGCTGATGTTCCAGCACTTTCCTGCGACTGTATACAATTTTTTCCTCTCATTGTCCTTTTGTCTGATTTACTTTCTAAACCCTCAGGGTGCTGATGTTTTCGGGAATGCCAGCTGACCGCAGTCCCGTCCTGGGAGAGTGAGCTTTAATCGCAGCAAGCCATTGAAAAGAAGCACATCTCGGCGATAAGGAGGGATAAAATTCTAATATTCTCATCCTCTCTCCTGCACATCCATCACCTCCACTCTTTGTGTTTGTCTGTAATTATTCTGCAGGCCCTCGCGTTCTCCTGCAGACCTCCCATCCTCTCTTGCATTCCCCTTCTTTCACCACACTTTGTTTTTCCCGTCCCCCTGCCAGAGTGAAAAAGCCCCCTTCGTCTCTCCAGCGGTCTCTGCTTTCGATCCCTTTCTCGCGCTCCGCAAACAGCCGTGCACGCCAGCACACACTCACCCGTGCGAGGAGGAAGTACCTCTGCGTCCCCCCCCCCACCACCGCCCCCCCCTCGTCAAACAATAACAGTGTGGAACTCTGGGTATTATTTTAGCAGCCGTCCACTACTTTATCTGCTCTCCGCAATACTTCCTCTCCCACTGACTCACACATCCTGCCGGAGAGGGGGCGAGCGAGGCAGAGGGAAAGAATGAGATGGGAGAGAGAGAGAGAGGGGAGGAGGAGAGGGGAGGGAGAGACTTGCAGAGTGCAGGAGGGAGAAATAGCCATGTTTTGTCTTCCAGCGAGAGGAGCAAGGGAGGAGAAAGAGAGGAAAAGGAGGGAGAGGGGATGTGAGGATCGTCGGCTGGTTTTTCCCCTCTTGGTCAGAACCTGCCACCTCCTTCTTCGGATGGACGTCGGCTCTTGGACTTCCAGACGCGACCCGGATCTCTTCACACACCTCAGCCGGCTTGAGGACGGGAGAAAGACTTTCCGAGGTGGCGATTCTTCTTGGAGAACTTGCGAAAGGGGGATTTAGAGAAGTCGCCGTGTGAGATCTTTGAACTTGAACCTCTTCTGTCAGGGATGCTGGGGTCGGCCTGACAGCGGGAGCTTCTGGTGAGTTTGAAAGCGATCTTTGATTGAAGCTCGCATCTTCTGGCTCGGTGTAGCGTCAACACTCGGGGAGGGGGTTGCTGAGCACATGATCCGTCTTCCATCAAACCCATTCAAGCTTGTTTATTCCTCTAATAATCGCTGCCCTGTTCGGACTCCTTCCTCTCGTCTCGGAGCCGTCTTGCTGCCACGGCTTCTGCTCTTATCTGTGAGGCTGCATTGAGTTCAAGTCCGTTTGTCTGGCCGCCCGTCTGGCATTTGTCCTGCGCTGCATCGAGGCTGTGTGTGACTCAGATTATGCGCGGTGACCTTTGCGGTATCAGTCAGCTGTTGCCGTTTCTGACCGTTAAAGTGGGACATTCCAGCAGATCTTTCATAGAGGCTTATTCAGGGACGGAGAATTCATAATTTCTCGCCCTTTGACTGCTGCACAGCCTCGCCAGCTCTTTTCTTTTTGGATTTAACACCATTAGCTGCAAACACCAGTTTCAAACCCTCGGCATGCATTTATAAATAGCGGTCTGCCATGTCTTGCTGACCTGATTGAATTTCCTGGTTGGTTACGGTCACAGCAGCGACACCACAACAGCGGCCGATTATCCCATTATCTCCGTTTCCGTGTCGAGGCCTGCGGATTTTTAGATGATTCATGTGACTCCCCTTTGCGAGACAGGTAGGTTGGAGCAGTGGTTCCCAACTGGTGGGTCGGGAAGCCATTTTTAGAGGGTCGCAGAAGCAAAAAGTAGTGGTATGAAGTCTTTAATTTTAAAGGACGTGTTTCTTATGACACAGTTTGCTTTCGGTGGCAGGATATTTAATGGAGATGATTAGAGATGAGATCAGTAGTTGCCCTCTATTAACCTCTTGATTTGGTTCTGTCAGCTTTTTGGAGAAATTTAGGCTAAAATGTCCCAAAAATGAACCAAAATGTTCTCAGAATCTGTCAAAATGGGCCAAAATATGCCCAAAAACTTGGTGAAAGCGTCCAAATATACCAAAATTAGCAAAAAAACGAGCCAAAATTTGCCCAAGTTGTATCAAAATGCGTTGAGACTACACCCAAATAAACCTTAATTTGTTAACAGGAACAGCAAACTTCAAAAAATTTGGGTCGCGACTGTTATTAATAGAGACATAGTGGGTCCTGAGGCTGGACCAGTTGAGAACCACTGGGTTGGAGCGTCAGGAACGTTATTGCAAACCTGTGTGTGATGCTGCTGGATGCAGGCCCGACGAAGGCCCTGGAAACCCCTCCGCTCTCCGAGACAGATTTTCCCTGAGAAAGCGAGCGTGTTTTCCTTTTTCATGTTGGAAGCTCGCGCCCATTTCGAAAGAGGAAGGGTCTCGGTTGCGTCTTGGCTGCTCCGTCTCTTCGCACACCTTCCCCAATGCTGAGATCACGTCCAACAAAACCCCACGATCCATCCGCCTCGGCTTCGTACGAACTCAGTCGGGTTTAGACGTCTCACTGGGCATGTTGTTTGTCAAAATGCAGCTTGATTAAAACCATACTGAGGTGTTTCGTTTGGTATTAAATCACTCAAAAGCTGCATTTTATTGACTTCACAGCTTTTCAATGACTACATATTTCAACATTTGGTTATAGTCACTGAAACTGTAAAGATAAAGGTTGATATTTTTATACATCTGAGTATTTAACCCTCAGTTTTCAGCTTCAAATCACACTTATTGTGATGAATAAAGCATCCATCCAGGCTTTTCTATGCATTCTTCTTGGAAAACGTGTTGGTGAACTCCAAAGACTTTTAACTTTTTCACTCTCACACATCAGATTTCCTCTTCCCCCTCCATTATCACCATTTTCTTCTTGCTGTAAATGCCCATATTTGTGGAATACCGACCCCCCCACCCCCTCGTCAGGCGCTGCTCTCGGCATTTTGGAAAAACAGGCCCGTGTGGTTTTGAAGAACTCTTCCCGTCCCCCCTGCGTCGCCGCGAAGCTTCTTGAGTTGCAAGCCGGGGCGTTCGTCGTCGTTCTTCTGAGTCGTTTCTCTCTTTATCGGACGTTTGTTTTGATTTTCGCAGTCATCCATCTCTCAAAGCCGAAGGAGTCGGAGGAGGGGGTGGGGGTCCTGCTAATGTTCGTGGTATGTTCGATAATGGTATTTTGTCTGGTCGAGTTTGGATAGTTCCCACACATGTTCAGTCGTAGGCCCTACATAAACTTTCTCAGGGGATAATTTAAGGACATTGTCAGCGGAGTCGAACAATCAGCGGGCTCAGATAGAAATCCCTCTTTAGGAGCCAGAACCAGGAAGCTGGAGTGTTTATTTTGGAAGTGGGTCTCCTGCTCCTGCTTTATCATAAACAATAATACTCAGAAATGGTCCTTTCCTTTCCCTCGTGGTGCCAGGATCCGCATTCTTCTCCCGAAACTGTACCTCCAAATGTTTTTTCTGAAACACCCGGAAAGGGCTCGTTTTACATTCTTGTGCTTTCAGTTCGAGGACCTGAACGGCCGTACAATTCAACATCCATTTCTGATGTTTTAGACTTGTCTTTTGGGGCAAGTCCGAGTCAAAATCAAGTCTCAGATCAGTCGTGGCAAGTTGAAATCGAGTAACGATCAAATCAAGAAAAGGTCGGTCTAATCATGGGTCTTGTTGGGTTTCAAATCAAACCTGATCAACACCGACTCCATGCCAAGTCTTTAGTCAACCAAGGCAAGTCCAACTCAAGTTTGAGTCTTCATTAATCTCAGTGCAAACAGGTCCATGACAAGTCCAAGTCAATTATTAATTTAGTCCAGATGGTAACTTTAAACCAATACAAGTCTTTTTAGGTCGGTTTCAAGTCAATCATGATCAAGACCAAGTCCCTGCCAAGTCTTTAGTCAACCAAGACAAGTCCAGTTCAAGTTTGAGTCTTGATTAATCTCAGTGCAAACAGGTCCATGACAAGTCCAAGTCAAATATTAATTCGATCCAGATGATGACTTAAAATGAAGTCTTTTTAGGTTTCAGGTAAGTCATGGTCAATACCAAGTTCTTGCCAAGTCAAATCTGTAGTCGGTAGAAACAAGTTTAAGTTAAGTCTTAAGTCGTTCAGGACAAGTCTCTGTCAAGTTTGCGTCTTTATTAATCTCAGTGCAAACAGGTCCATGACAAGTACAAGTCAAATATTAATTCAATCCAGATGATTTTAAACCAAGTACAACTCTTTTTAGATTTCAAGTCAATCATGATCAACACCAAATCCTTGCCAAGTCAAATCATGCTCAACTCTTGATAAGTTAAAGATATATCCAAGTCAAATCTGGCATTAGCAGAAACACGTTTAAGCTAAGTCTAAAGTCATTTAGGACAAGTCCAAGTCAAGTTTGAGTCTTGACGAGCCTCAAAACAAACAGGTCCAAGACAAGGTCATTCAAGATGAGATGGAGACTTGAGTCAAAATCAAGTCTCAGATCAGTCGTGGCAAGTTGAAATTGAGTAGCGATTAAATCAAGAAAAGGTCGGTCTAATCTTGAGTCTTGTTGGGTTTCAAATCAAACCTGATCAACACCGACTCCCTGCCAAGTCTTTAGTCCAACTAGACAAGTCCAACTCAAGTTTGAGACTTCATTAATCTCAGTGCAAACAGGTCCATGACAAGTCCAAGTCAATTATTAATTTAGTCCAGATGGTAACTTTAAACCAATACAAGTCTTTTTAGGTCGGTTTCAAGTTAATCATGATCAAGACCAAGTCCCTGCCAAGTCCAGTTCAAGTTAGAGTCTTGATTAATCTCAATTGAAACAGGTCCATGACAAGTCCAAGTCAAATATTAATACAATCCAGATTATTTGAAAGCAAGTACAAGTTTTTTTTGGGTGATGAGTACCAAGTCCTTGCCAAGTCAAATCCTGCTCGACTCTTAAAGACATATCCAAGTCAAATCTGTAGTCAGTAGAGACAAGTTTAAGCTAAGTCTCAAGTAATTTAGGACAACTCTAGGTTAAGTTTGAGTCTTGATGAGCCTCAAAACATACAGGTCCAAGTCAAGTCTTAAGGGCATGAGGGTTAAGTCCATGTCAACACAAGGTCATTCAAGACAAGTCCAAGTAAAGTCTCAATGAAATCAGTAAAAATCAATATTCAAGTTGGTTGAGGTAATTCTGGTAGTGCATTAAGTCAGTTTGGACAAGTCTAAGTCCGGTAAAGTCCAAGTAAAGTTATGTCTCGGTTTAATTAGGACATGTTTAAGTATAATCTAAAGCCAAACAAGACAAGTCCAAGTCAGTGGGGACTTAAATTCCATCTCAAGCCACTGAATTTAAAGCGAGTTGTCCGATTTCTCAGCATTAAATTACTTTACATTTGAATATTTCCCTTTAAAAGCTATATTTATCATGGACTGATAGCTGTTTTGGCCTGATGTCTGTCTCTTTTATTGTCTGGGGGGTAGTTACCAGTTAAAACCCAACACCTGAATGCCTCGGGAGCCAGGTTTTTTGAGCTCGAGTCCCCAGTCAGCAGTTACGGCGGTTTCCATTCTTTCTGCAAGTTATTTCCATCCGGCAGCAGTATTCCCAGCAGTGCTTCGGTCTAAAAAGACATGATTACCCCCATAAAGGCCCATTCAGTCTCGGAGAACGTTGCATTTATATCCAGCCGGTCCTCGTCTCGAGCCGTTTCCAGTCTTTCTCGTCTGCGGGGGGTCGAGTTGAATCTGGCGAACACACGAGGCCGGAAGTCCGTACGAAAGGAATCGGCGAATATCTTGGGACACGCTGGAATGCCTGGCTCGAGATCAGGCCGGAGAACCGACAATGCGCGCTGGCTGGATGAGTTTTTAATGGCGGTGCAATGGAAGTCCAAACAACTTGAGGGGAAGCTGTTTCCGCAGAATTTGGGTTGGCGAAGAACCGCCGCAGTAGGGCTGCTTTTTTACACGAGCCCTTACAACTGTGGTAACAAATAAGGACGTCATCTTAGCCATCTAGCCCGGGTAAATCATATCTGGACAAATGAAGTTGCTTCGAATCGGTGGTAAAAGGATCCTTTGGGTACCCCAGAGGTAGCAGGATGGTAAAACTGCTGTGTGTTTGTTAAACTGCTGTCAGAACACAGTGAGAACGAACAGTCAGTTTGTTTACATCCAGTTTAACGACCAGAGTTCTGACGGTGTTTGTGTTCTTTCTCCCCAGCTTGAACACGTTCAGGATTCTCTCTAATGGCCCTCAATCAAGTGCATCCAGACCGGGTTTGGTGCGCTTTTGGACCGGGTCCTGATCTTTGAAATTCAAATTATACATGTCCAGTTCAGTCAGTGCAGAGAACGTTGTTAGGTTTGCTTGAGATTGAGGAGAAGTTAATGGAAGATGAATGAATGCGTAGATGTGGTGATTGTTCAATCATGGCGGCTGGTCGGCTGTTTCCACTTGTTTTGCTGTGCTGGCATGAAACATGGACGATACCAGTGGATGTGAAAGTGTAATTGCAAGTTTCAGAATGAAAAACAGCTCTTGGATCTATGTACGTCGCGGCCATTCGTTTTCTTATTTTGAGATTTCAAAATAAAAACAAAAAATAAACCGTTTCCCGTTTTTTTCAGTGATAATACAAAATGAAGAACTGAAAACGGGCCCTAATTCATTATCCAGTATCTGTTATCTGATTTAATTAGATGTGTTTGTAAATGGAAATTCAAATTAAAATACACCCATGGAAAACTTATTTCTCTATTTCCTGTTGGTTTTGGCTCTGTGACCCATCTGACTTCTGAAGAGGAGCTAGCGATTTAGCTAGCTCCACTATATGGCAGAGCTAGTGATTTAGCGCTAGCGATATAGTGCTAGCGTCCACCGCTAGTGCTAAATCGTTAGCGCTAAGTCGCTACTTTGCTTTCTGGCAAAGCTAAAGCAACAGAAAACCTCCAAACCTCCCCAAAAACGTCCCGGATCTGGTAACTAAAGCTCCAGTGTTAGCTCACTGTTAGCAGACCTTGCTGTGTGCCGTGGCCTGATGAAGACCCACTGTGGGGTCCAAACGTTGCTTGGCTCACATTGTTCACTATTTCACAGTGGACTTTTCACCAGCGTGGGGTTTATTTGTCCCTTTGGAGGGACCTTGTGGTGCCGCTAGCTCTGCCGCTAGCGCTAAATCGCTAGCATTCGGCTGCTTTTTGGGACGTTTTTGGGGAGGTTTGGAGGTTTTCTGTTACTTTAGCTTTGCCAGAAAGCAAAGTAGCGATTTAGCGCTAGTGGGGGAGCTAGCACTAAATCGCTAGCTTCGGCATTTAGCGGAGCTAGCTAAATCGCTAGCTCCTCTTCAGAAGTCAGACGGGTCACGGAGCCAAAACCAACAGGAAGTAGAGAAATAAGTTTTCCATGGGTGTATTTTAATTTTAATTTCCATTTACAAACACATCTAATTAAATTGGATAATGGATAATGGATTAGGGCCCGTTTTCCGTTCTTCATTTTGTATTATCACTGGAAAAAAGTTTTTCAGTTTTGAAATTTCAAAATAAGAAAACGAATGTCCGCGACGTACACGGACCCTCCACCTTTCTCTCGTAGATTAAGTTAGGCTTTCTTATTTACAATCCAAGCTGTGTTTTCTACAACTGTCTGGGTTGCTTTGAAACTCCACCTCCATGTTTTCCGCTGCTCCTCACCTGAGTTTTTCTTCACCTGTCGCCTCCACAGACGCAGCGTCCCCCTCATCAGGCCTCACTCCTGGCACCTGGCAAAGCTACCGGAGCTCCCCCTCCCTCCCCCTCCTCCTCCTCCTCCGTCTCCCCCTCCGCCGCCCTGCCTCCCCCCCGCCGCTGCCGACTCCCCTCCGCTCCCTCCGCCTCCACCTCCACCTGCCATGCAGCTCCACCCCGGACAGTACACACTACCCTGGCACACAACTGACAACAGGTGAGGCCTCGTATAAGTCAATGTCTCATGAGCTGTCGCTGCTCTTGATTTACAGTTTAACCAGGGGAACTCAGGCTGTTATAAACATTTCACGGCAGGATTTATTAAGTAAAGCAAGATGGTGGATCAGTAGGTCATCAGTTTGCAGAAGTCCCCAGTTTGATACCACACAAGCTTTCTGTCTTTATTCATCTCCTGGGAAGCTTCCTTATGTGATGCAGCAACAGACCATTGACAGACGGTGAATTAGTGCATCATCAGTTGATTTTATTAGTAAATAGGTTATGTTTAAAGTGTAAAACTAGGATAACCCGTATAACATGAGCAGCTCGCTTGTTTCTCAGCAGTTTGAAGCCACAAGGAAGTCAGTTTACGATGATCAGTTGAGCTCGCTGATAATTTGAAAACATTTTCATATTATGTTAATCACAAATGTGGTGGTAGAATCAGAAACACTTGATTGATCCCCAACAGGAAATTGATTATGTTACAGCTGCTCCCATTCAGGGTCAGATATATATACACAGCATAACACATGGATAAACAAAAGTACAAAATATGAACTAAAAATAAACATAGGTAGAAAAATGTGTCCTAAAAATATAAATATTAGTAGAAAAATATGCAATAAAAATATGAATATATATATAGAAAAATATGTCCTAAAAATATAAGTAGAAAAATATGCAATATAAATATTAGTAGAAAAATATGTAGTAAAAATATAAATATAAATAGAAAAATATGCAATATAAATACAAATAGAAAAATATGTAATAAAAATATAAATATAAATAGAAAAATATGCAATAAAAATATAATATAAGTAGAAAAATATGTCCTAAAAATATAAATATAAGTAGAAAAATATGTCCTAAAAACATAAATATTAGTAGAAAAATATGTCCTAAAAATGTAAATATAAATAGAAAAATATGCAATAAAAATATAATATAAGTAGAAAAATATGTCCTAAAACTATAAATATAAGTAGAAAAATATGTAGTAAAAATATAAATATATGTAGAAAAATATGTCCTAAAACTATAAATATAACTAGAAAAATATGTAATAAAAACAGAAATATATATAGAAAAATATATTAAAAAAATAAATAGAAATAGAAAAATATGTCCTAAAAATAGAAATATATATAGAAAAATATATAATAAAAATATAAACATTTGTAGAAAAATATGCAATAAAAATATAAACATTTGTAGAAAAATATGCAATAAAAATATAAACATGAGTACAAAAATGTAAATATAAATAGAAAAATGTGACCTAAAAATATAAATATAAATGGAAACAGTCTAAGCATAAATGTAAAATGTGCTTTCCTAAGAAAATAAGTGTAACATACAGTGTAATAAGTGGTGTGTTACTGCAACAAGTTATAGCATCTTTATCTCTACACCACCCTGATTTTCTTGTTATGTTTATACACTGATTGCATTGTCTGGGAATTGAATGGGTCGTGGGTTGTCTTGTCTTTAAAAATTAGTGACATGAACCATTTCATTCATGAGAAAATAATCATATGTATGTAAGATTTAATGGCGTAGTCGTTATGGTGATGTATGCTGTGCTGTATTTGCTGGTTGTGGGGAGTTTTGGGCAGATTAAATGACAGAAACCGGCACAACTGGAAGGAAACATAGCCTCTCGGTTCACCCAGCGTCCTCTCGGCTTCAGTTCGCCATCTCTTACATGTGAAGAACAGTCATTATAAGCTATAACTCCTAATTACAGCTGATCGTTTCTACAAAATGTGCAACTTTAATCAAAAACCGAGTGCGTCACATCGTAGGTTTGAGTCATACCCTGTGTTCCTGTGACTCTACAGGACGTCGGTCGGGGGGTTTTTTTTTTTTGGTCGCCCTCCGAAAGCCAACAATCGGCAGGAAGCAGGTGACATTACTGCGTGTTAAAGCGAACGCCGCCCACGCAGGAGGAGGCCCGTCGCTCTATTTCAGGCCTCTGTTTAAACCCTACAGAGCGATAGCCGATCGGCTCCCTCGGGGTGACCGGCCCTTTGTGTCTGGTCCGTCGGTGAAATCATCCACAACCTTTGATGAGCCTTGAAGGAACAACACATTCAAACTCTCTTAATTTAGTTTCTGGTGTAGATTTTGGCATTTTCGGCCCAAATCGGGGTGTTTGGAGAGCCGGGAAGGTTGTTAAGTGCCTGCACCACAGGTTTTTTTGTGTCTACGTTGAATCTATGCTCGTGGAACCTTTATGGGATTACGGTAAATGCTTCAACATGCAGCGACACAAGAAGAAAAATAATAATAACCAATAGCCAGCAGAAGATTTTCATGGTTCACTGTCACCTCACATACTAATAGATATAATTATAACTTATAAATTTCCTTGTCAGCTGAACAGAAATGTAAATTTAGAGCAGCTGATTAGCTTAAAAGTAAGAAACAGTCAATAAACAGTCAAAGAGATCCCTCGTCTATCCAGAACCCCCCGCGATAGACGAAATCCACGACACAGGGACCTTATATTTATTTGTTATTTATATATATTTAAGGCTTTATAAAAATTCCCCACACTGTTATTAACCTTTCCCACACTCTTACAAGTACAACATATATAGATGAACAAAAGTACGAAATATGAACTTAAAAATAAACATAGGTAGAAATATATGTACTAAAAATAAAATATGTCCTAAAAAATATAAATATAAATAGAAAAATATGTAGTAAAAATATTAACATAAGTAGAAAAATATGTCCTAAAAAATATAAATATAAGTAGAAAAATATGTATTAAAATATTAACATAAGTAGAAAAATATGTCCTAAAAAATATAAAATAAATAGAAAAATATGTATTAAAATATTAACATAAGTAGAAAAATATGTCCTAAAAAATATAATATAAATAGAAAAATATGTAGTAAAAATATTAACATAAGTAGAAAAATATGTCCTAAAAAATATAAATATAAGTAGAAAAATATGTATTAAAATATTAACATAAGTAGAAAAATATGTCCTACAAAATATAAATATAAGTAGAAAAATATATCCTAAAAATATAAATATAAGAAGAAAAATATGTCCTAAAAAATAGAAATAGAAATAGAAAAATATTTCCTAAAAAGTATAAATATAAGTAGAAAAATATGTCTAAAAAATATAAATACAAGTAGAAAAATATGCAATAAAATTATAAATATAAATAGAAAAATATGCAATAAAATTATAAATGGAAATAGAAAAATATGCAATAAAAATATAAATATAAGTCGAAAACTATGTCCTAAAAATATATACACAAGTAGAAACGGTCTAGACATAAATGTGGAATGTGCTTTCCTAAGAAAATAAGTGTAACATCCATATAAACCCTCCCCACGCTGTTATTAACCTTTCCCACACTCTTATAAGTACAACATATATAGATAAACAAAAGTACAAAATGTGAACTAAAAAATAAACATAAATATATATAATAAAAATAGAAATAGAAATAGAAAAATGTGTTTCAAGAATGTGAGTCCTTCTTTTCCTTCTTTAAGCAATAAACTGTCAAAATATTTCATCCACTATTCCATAAAACAAAGAAAAAAGCAAATTATTGCAACGACGGAGCAGGAATCGGGGAAACCTGTTGCGTTTCTGCTCAGAATAATAGAAAATAAAGGCCGTCTGTTGCGGTTTTTCATTACTTGATTGTTCAGCGATCACCTGTTCGGCTCTAAATACAACAAAGGGTGTTTTTTTTATTCAACACGACAAGGACAGATGACTGAATCGCGCTCCGTCACGCTCTTTGTATCACGGCATGATCTCACCCGAAGCAAGAGGAAGTCCCCGCCGTCTGTATATTGACTCACAATAAAAATAGCCTCCGTGTTCTTTGTTTGTCAGCTCCATGGAACGCTGCTGTTCTCCTCCCGATAGGAACCGGTGATATAATGCACCGCCGTTAGATTTAATAGTCCCACGTGGATTAGATAGCAGTAGGAGTGGGTTTCTCATTCCCACAGTCTCCATTGGCTGATCTCGTCGTACACAAACAGCATCTGATGAGGAGGCAGCACAGCTCCGGACAATGGCATGTGACTCCCAGAACATGTGGACAAAGAGAGGAAGACGCTCAATAAACTGTGTTTGTGTGAAGCAGAGGGACATTTTGTGCCGTGTGTGTTATTAATTCCAAAGTGTGTGTCGTCACGTCAAAGTAGAATTACCCGTGTGCGAATACGTGCATGTGTGAGTCCCATCTCACATGTCCGATTGGGTGTTAGCGTGTCCTCACATGTTCCACATTGCCGTGTGATCGGACAGGAGTGACTGTCATTTCCTGTCCGGCTCCCGTCTCATTTCCTCCCTTCCTCTCCCCCCCGTCACCCGGGTCAGATCCATACAGAAGCCTCCCCTCTTCTCTCGTTCGCCGCTCGCTTCCTTCCAAACACCGTCTTCCCATGCAGATGGCGACGCTTTTTTCCCTCCGTATCACTTTTAACATGCCACGAGTCTAAACTGCCTGCATGCACAAGCAACGGCGCTTCAAGATGTGTGAAACTTACTTTTTTCCCCACATTTTGGCACAATGTTGGTCCGAAAAACATCACAGAGAACAAAATCACAATGCAGCTTTCTCCGTTTGAAAGCTGATTTTGATACAAGAACCCTCTACAACAGCGATCCCCAACCACCAATCCGCAGATAATTTGGCACCAGGCCGCACAGAAAGAATAAAAACGTTTTATTTTATTTCTGGCGGAGTCTGCAGGGTGTTTTATTTTGAAAAATGACTAGCTCGTCTTCCCGCCGCTTCCTGTCTGTGCTCGTTTCCCGCCAAAATTAATAAAAAACAAACGTCTCTGAAGAGCTTCTTCGAAAAGAGGGAGACACTCGGAAAAGTGAATGCATATTTAGCAAAAATAAGTAATTTTATTTGTTAAGGACACTTTTTTAAATTAAAAAAGTTGTTAAATAAAAAAATAAGTTGCAACCTTTTTTGCTTCGAGCGTGATGGCCGGTCCGTAGAAAATTGTCTTGCTTGAAACCGGTCCATGGTGCTAAAGAGGTTGCAGACCATTGTTCTAGTAAACACATGGTGTAAACATGAGGAAGTGAACATAAGAGGCTCCAGACTGGAGCCTTGAGGTTCTCCAGATTTAATTACTGCTTTAAACTATCAGTGAATCAGTAGAAGATCCGTGTTGGTACCTTGAGGTTCTCCAGATTTAATTATTATTTAAACTATCAGTGAATCAGTAGAGGATCCATGTTGGTACCTTGAGGTTCTCCAGATTTAATTATTATTTAAACTATCAGTGAATCAGTAGAGGATCCGTGTTGGTACCTTGAGGTTCTCCAGATTTAATTATTATTTAAACTATCAGTGAATCAGTAGAGGATCCATGTTGGTACCTTGAGGTTCTCCAGATTTAATTATTGCTTTAAACTATCAGTAAATCAGTAGAGGATCCGTGTCAGTACCTTGAGGTTCTCCAGATTTAATTATGGCTTTAAACTACCAGTGAATCTGTAGAGGATCCGTGTTGGTACCTTGAGGTTCTCCAGATTTAATTATTGCTTTAAACTATCAGTAAATCAGTAGAGGATCCGTGTCAGTACCTTGAGGTTCTCCAGATTTAATTATTATTTAAACTATCAGTGAATCAGTAGAGGATCCGTGTTGGTACCTTGAGGTTCTCCAGATTTAATTATTATTTAAACTATCAGTGAATCAGTAGAGGATCCGTGTTGGTACCTTGAGGTTCTCCAGATTTAATTATTATTTAAACTATCAGTAAATCAGTAGAGGATCCGTGTCAGTACCTTGAGGTTCTCCAGATTTAATTATGGCTTTAAACTATCAGTAAATCAGTAGAGGATCCGTGTCGGTACCTTGAGGTTCTCCAGATTTAATTATTATTTAAACTATCAGTGAATCAGTGGAGGATCCATGTTGGTACCTTGAGGTTCTCCAGATTTAATTATTGCTTTAAACTATCAATGAATCAGTAGAGGATCCGTGTTGGTACCTTGAGGTTCTCTTGTAACTGAGGCTGATTATTTATTTAGCAATAAAAAGCAATTTTATTCATTTAGGACACTTTTTTTAAATTTAATAAAGCGATTCTTATTTGTTATGAGCTGATGACCAGTCCTTAGAAAATTGTCGGACAAAAACGTTTGCCGACCGCTCTACAATCGCTCTCAGTTGTACCTTTGGTGCAAATTCCCTAATAAATTAGCCATTAATAAAACCGCTAGTACTATTTACATGCAGTAAACCTGGTAGTCTGGGGTGTAGTCCTTCAGCCCACGTTGTAATTCAACGTCTTTCCATCAAATTATTTCCATCAGTACTTCATTATTGTGTAATGGAGTTAAAATTCAGATCGATTTTAAAAGTCTCCACTGCAAAATAAAAGCAACTTGATGCCGAATTTTACCAGTCCTGTCGAGCTTTAACAAGCTGCCTCATTTTTTATGTTGCTCAGACTTTAATAAAAGCATCGTAGCAGTGGGATTGCTTATGTAATATAAAGCGAAATCATGCAAATCCTTTAATTCGACTATAAGAGTACAAGAGTTTTTATTTTTGAGGAATAAGTTGGGGTTGCATATTTTACAAATGGAACAGCACACTTGAGTTTTTGGATTTGTAAAGCATGAATTGTCTGCTGGTGGTTGGACATCAAAGCCCCTCAGAAAATCTCTCCCCTCCTCTGTCTCCTTGGCAACTTTCCCCATTGTTTGAGCGGGACGCCGAAGAAACACAAAAAGGGTGAGCGACCACTCTCTCCTCTTTACAGGGAGAAGAAATACCACAATAAAACGTCCGCGGATTGTTGCCGGGGCCTTGGATTCGAACCAACCCGACCGCCCCCGGAGTTGACATCGATCGCCGATATGTGTGAGATGTGTTTTTCTAGCCCTGCTCCCCCGAGGTTGTTTAATCTCGCGTGGTTTTCTCCGAGAAGCTGAGATCGCTGAAGGGTTCTGGGGTCGTTTATTCGGCCTGATAAACGGACGCCAAGATTGCAGCTCGGTCACAACGCCCTGGGTTTGACTCTGACCTGTTGAGCAACACTTTGATATACAGTGTTCATGACATTTATTGCCCCATCCCTCATCTGCTTCTCGTCGTCGGTTTTTACTCCAGTTGGAGAGTTTACGGTGGAAGCCTTCTTTATTTAAATCAAGAGGGCTGCATTTGGATAGATTCTGAAGACCTCCAAGACAAATTTTGGGTGTAGAAGTTATTAGAAAGTGAAAGGAATCTATATTTTTATCATGGCGTGTCTTTTTGAAAGCGGGCATCGCTTTGGAACGAGCCCACGTTTGATGTGAAGGAGATGCGACGGGGAGAATCCAGAAAAAGGAAGAAGGGGGAAGACGAAAGGGGATGAGAGGAATCAAGGGATGACTTAGGGACTCCAGGCGGTGGGAGCTGATGAGGAGGAAATCCCTCTCCGCCTAAAGAGGCTTCCTCCGAGGGGCTTTGAAAACACATGGGGCTGCCGTGGATCTTCGGCTCAGCGCTGATAGAAAACAGATCCCCCGGCTGCACGGTCGGGATGCTGCGTCCCCGGAGAATGAGCTGTATACGCTTCGCAACTTTCCACTCGAAGATTGGAGACGACTTGTTGCATGTAGTTTCGAGAAGCATGAACTCGTTTGTCAATCAGGGGGTAACATTACACTGTTTAGAAGGAAACCATGTGAATTTTGCTCTGGGGACTTCATGCATTACTTTGATTTTGATGAAAGTTTTCTACATCCCAGCTCTCTAGGAGGAAGGTTGTGTTTAATGTTTGATTACTAGACTCTAAACGTTCCATATCCGAGGTGACACAAGTTTACTTATTCAGCCTGTAACACATCAAACAGAAATAGTTCGAATGCTTAAGCTGTCCCTTGTCTCCGTCTCTCTGCAGTGACTTGTCCATGCAGTGGGGTCAGTTGTCCAGGCCTTACTCCTCCACCGACCGAAGCAGTTCCCTGGGCTCCATGGAGAGCTTGGACACTCCGACGCCCACCACGCAGCCGTACTCCCACAACTCGCCCGTCGACCCGACCCTCTTCAACAACAAGAGAGACTCGGCCTACAGCTCCTTCTCGGCCAGCTCGAACACGTCCGACTACGCCGCGGTGCCGCTCAGGCCCGGTGAAGCCTGCTCCATGGATAACCTCCTCCAGAGCCTGGGGCCGGCCTGCCAGGGGGACGCCCCGACCCTGGGGAGGCCGGATGAGGCGACGCTGATTGCGCACAAGTCCAGATCTCTGACGAGGCCGAGACCGAGGCCCGTCGAGGTGAAAGAGAGGCCTTCGTCCTGCTGTTATGAGCAGGAGCGGAGGGGAGACTTTGAGATTGTAAGGAATGGAGAAAGGGGAGCCGAGAGAAAGGTGAACCCCCCTCAGCCTCCGACCAGGAAGGACAGTTTTAGGGCCACCCGGAGTCGCCCTAATGCTGCCAGCCAACGTTGTGCTTCCGCTCCGATTGAAAACTCCAGTGTTTCTTGTTATTTTGAGGAAAACAAATCCTCTCTAGATGTTGAATCAGGAATTCATAATGGCTTCGCTGCGCCGGAAGATCAAACCGAGAGTTTCAAAGAGGAAACTGTAGACTCACATTACATCCAAAGACACATCAGATGTGAGACTGGTGCTAATAAAGACTACAAATCAGAGACCACCTCAGATCACCTCTCTGACTCAGTGACGGCCCCCTCTGGTCCTGCATCCTTACCTGAAGAATCCTCCGTGGAGGCTCAGGGGCCAATCACACGCTCCCAGACCAAGCACTCCTCTGCAGGGCTGCACCGGCACAGCGCCCCTGAGAAGCTGCTCGCTACACAGCTTCAGCTACTGCAGTTCGACAGGGACAGCGCTTCACTGGAGCCTGACAGTCCATCAAACGCCTCTGATCCCTCCTTGTCCCCCTGTAGCAGTCAGTGGTCCCATTCTTCACTCCAGCCCACGACGGAAGACCAGGAAGCTGCAAACAACCACCTCAATGCCCCGTCGCATAAATGGGGAGGCAGCCGATGCTCAACCCCTGGATCTGTGTTCTTGGAAGGTGACGATGGAGATTCAGGTGAAAGGCTGGAAGAGATTGATGTTAATGGCAGTTCTGTCTCACCGGTTCATCATCACATCCCGTGGGGCCGCTCTGTAAGTGTACCAGGGGACCCCACAAAATCATCAACGCAGGAAAGACTGAGCTCTGAACAGATACTGGAGGGTGATTTTGTGCCTCTTAGTGCTGCTGCCAGTATGGACACCCTCCTGGAGGAGCAAAGAGCAGGGGAAAGGGGAAGAAGTGGAGGGAAAAAGGAGGAGGAAGTAGAGGGAGAGGCAGCCATGAAGAAGCCAAACTCATCCAGGAGCCATCGAAGGAACCGTCGTCGCAGCGAGCGGTTTGCCACCAATCTTCGCAATGAGATTCAGAGGAAAAAGGCCCAGCTTCAGCGTAGCCGTGGCCCAGGAGGATTACTCTGCAGTGGAGAAACTGTCCAGGAAGAGGAAGGCGCAGACCTCAGTGAGGAAGGGGCAGAACCAGACCTGCCTCCCCAGGAAAAGAACGCCAAAGTTGCATTTGCCTTACCTGCTATTCCCCTGGATCCCCAGAGCTCCTCATCAGTCAAGACCTCAAACACCTCGAGTACATCAAACCACGATGTCCTGCAGACTCAGTCCACAACCTACCCTCAGAACAACAGCCTCTCCAGGTCTGTTCAGATTCTAGACCCAGGTGTACCTAGTTTTGGTCTCGGCATCCGAGTTGTAGAAGAACCAGCTCCTGCCGGTAAGGCCCGCCGTTGGCGTTGGACCCCCGAGCATAAACTCCAGCCAGAGCCTGAACCAGATCGACGACATGGAGTCCTGGGTGAGAGGGTGTTGGGGGTCACAGGGTCTCGTCATGGGGTTTGTTCCTTCACCTCCTCATCCACGTCCTCCTACCATCGCTCCTCTTCATGCTCCCGAATGGAGGAGTCGGACATCCTTCCATTTGCAGATAGAATGAAGTTTTTCGAGGCGACGAGCAAAGGCATGCCGGTCCCGAACGCTTTGAGTCTGTCGAGTTGCAGGCAGAAAAAACCCTCCCACCATCCGGAGCACCAGGGGGGGGAGCTGGATCAGCACCCAGCCCAAAGGAGATACTCATATCAGGGGGGGCTTAAGCAGGAAAGCACCCTGCTTCCAAACACGATGGAGGCCAGGAGGCAGTCTGTGAGCACCTTTAGGGAGAGGCAGAAAGAGAAGGAGAGGGAACAAGAGAGGGCGAGGGAACGAGAGAGGCAGCGGGAGAAGGAAAGACAAGAGAGGGAGCTAGAAGTGGAGAGGCTGAGGGAGCGGGAGGAGAGGGTGAGGCAGTGGGAGAGGGAGAGGCAGAGGGAGCTGGAGCTGCAAAGGGAGAAGGAGCGACTCAGAAAGGAAAGGGAGGAAGAGCTGGAGAGAGAACGGGAGAGGGAAAGGGAAGAAGACTCTCAGCTCGCTTCCCGTCAGGAGTTTTACGGCACTGCTGGCAGAAACCAGGACTTCCAGCCCAGGCCTCAGGCACTCTCCCACAGCCAGACCCAGAGTCAAGCCCCACGCTCGGCTTTTCACCCAGTCAGCACTCCTTCCCAGCTGTCGGAGAACCAGCCGCCTCTGCATCAGGGATACACAGCGAGGAGCTACACACCCACAGAGGTAAGATGTATGCATGTATGAGGTTCGTGGAAGAGTTGAGGGTTGCCAAACTGAGAACTGAGAAGGGGTCTGCAGCAAAACCCTGTTATCAACACCGACAGATTCATTTCTTTCTTTCAAGGGATCTATGCTGTTATTTCTAAACATGTAATAGCTTCTAACTGCATCCATAGCCGGTGTGTTTCCAGCAGCAGGCCTGCTAAGTTAAATAACAGCCCGTGTCCCAGCAGCACTGAAACCAAGTAACGCCTTTCAGAGTGAAAGATAAACTTTGCAGTTCACTGAAATCAGACGGCGGTTTTGGACCGGGGCTGAGATGACCGCTGGAGACTGAAAGCTATCTCGATTCTTTCAAACAGCACCGGGGAGGGATCGAGTGGCCGCACTTGGATGCCGGAGCTAAGTGGCCGCTCGGTCCAAGTGCTCCGTGGTTGGACGGTTGGTTTGAAGTTGAACTCCGCATCCTGCATGTGGTCGTGGTCTGAGATTCTCATTGAGAATCCTGCGGATCGTTGGAATAGTTCGTGGAACCGGGGGGAGACTGGGCAACAGCGGCGGACACTTGTGTCAGCGATAATAGCAGCGTTCGGTTACGATTTCTGCCGCAAATTGATTCGAGACTCCTGGCAGGGGGTGCAGCCCCTCGTCTGAACCGCTGCACCCCCTGTGAACTCCAGCCGACTAGTACCCTGATCGTTTGACACCGAGCATCCAAGAGGACACGTGTTTCCGACTAAACGTGTGTTCGCTTCAGCAGATGTTTGCTTCAAGCTGACGCAGCCGTGTTGTTTCGCTTTTGCCGTGCCGAGGCTTCGGGGGAGCCTTGAACTCTGGCCTCCTCCACGTTGGGATCGTTTTCCAGTCTAAGGTTGCTGGTTTGATGCCACCGTGATAACCCCGTGTGTTGGGATCTGCCGTCCACAATCTTTAATGATAACAGATGTGCAAAGAGAAACATGCTTTACAGTCCCTCCAGGATTTCGCGGGTGTTTTTCCAGATTGTTGCTCCTAAAATGTCTGAATTCCCGGCAGATTTTCTAAAAAGTTGCGATGTTTTAAGCGTATTTGTTGCGATAAAATTGCAGGAGATGGTAAAAAATTGTCAAAAAAGTTGCATTTTTTCTTTGTTTTGTATAATTCATTAAAAATTGTAAAAGTTTAAAGAGTTAATTTCACATCCTGGCACACGCGTGTTCACACACACACGCTCACAGCTCGTCACGTCAGTTAATGAATCTAACTGACCTTCATTGTTTCAGTGCTGCCACAGATCTGGATGCAACAGCTTCATCACGGTGGTTTGTCTGGTCTGTGGTCCACTGGTTTCACCCATTCTCCTGATATGTTTACGGTAGAAAAGTGTTTGTCAGTGGATGGTTTTGGTTTGTGTTCCACCTCAATATTCCACGGGGTGAAAACAGTTTAGCTCCGCTTTGGTGAAGAACATCAGGGAATTGTTTTGCAGTAGTTTTTGTTGCATCTGTATCTTCAAACCATAAACAAGGAAGTGAATCCGGTGACGTACGTGCATTACTGGGGACTGCTGTGATTGGTGGAACTCACGGGAGGCGGGACAAACTTGCGGAAAAGTCGCGGTGATTGGACGAAATTGCAAGGTGGCGCAGAATTCATGGAGATTGGTTGAATTTGCGTTAATTGTTGCGATCGCAGCATCAAGAATTCCTGGAGGGACTGACTATGTATAAACGCAAACATCCATTATAACACTAAAACACATCGGGGTTCATTCATGAAGGCGTGTGCCTCCGTGTTCCAGTGGACGTAGGAAGTAAAACAGAAAGTGAAAACATAGGAATGCAAACGGCCGCTGTTATTATTTGTGGTCTGTTGCTCAGTCGGCTCTCATTTGAGAAGCCCAGCTGTGTTTTCAAATCATTCCCTCGGATTGTTTTTGGCCGAATTACACGCTCAGATGAAGTTATGATTTTACATCCCACCTCATTACACGGGCATTAAATCTGCCGCCTTTTTTTTTCCCCCGGCGAACATTAATTTTCACGAAGGAAGAAAACACTGCGTGCGACATTATCGTCTAAATGAAACACGTCGACAGCGGCCATGTTCTGAATTTGCAGCGTGCGTTTTGTCGGTCGGATTTGGGTTTGGCTCGTTATCAGGTGCTGCTGTTGGATGTCTGTCTACTTCAGGACTGTCTTCACGTTAGAAAGGGGGACGAGGGGGTCTTTAATGCCGCTTCGAACCCCAGGAGACAGCGGATTTATGCGTCTGAGGTCCGCCCAGGTGACTGTCTCAGAGTTACCAGTTGTTGCCGTTTGGTGGGTTTTACCGTCCGTTGAGTCCGACCGTGCCAACGAAAATACCATCTGAGCGTTCTGATTTGCATCGCAGACGGTCAGAAAATATCTCCGCACAAGAATCTGTGTGTGTGTGTCGACCCCACTGGTGTGTTTGTGCAGCTTGTCCCCGCCTACTGGCTGCTGCAATAATGAGAGTGCAATGAGTTCATTTGATGTGACGCCGGTCGAGTCTCAACCAGGTCGAATGCAGCGTGCAGACATGTTATTATTATTATTTCCTCTTCTGTTTATTCAAAAACGAATGAAAAGTGTAAAAAAAAGTCAGATGTCTTTGCATGTCTTGTTTTGTCAAAATAACACCGCAAAGTCCTAAGATATGAAGTTTACAGAGATGTACACTGTAAAAAATGCCCTCCCAAAACAAGAAAAAAAACTTATTTCAAGGCACTTTTACTTTGAAATAAGTGTAAAAATCAGCCAATAGAACAAGTGAACATTTGCTTGGTGAGATTTCTTGAATTAAGACATGATATTTAGAATATTGAGGTCTTAAAATTAGCAGGGAAAACTTATTTTAAGCTGTATTTTAGCAGCATTGTCAAGCTGAGGTGTCTTAGAATAAACCAGACATGCTAAAGAATTAAATAGATGTTTGCTTTAATAAGTTTAAACTTCTTAATTTGAGATGTGTTCAATTTATTTTAGTTGTATTATCGTGGCTCTTCTCTAGATTTAAGACCATCTTGTACTTGAAATAAGATCACACAGATTAACTGAAGCATTCTGAGATATAATGTCTTCTCACAGTTGGCTAGAAATCCTAATATTTAGTGGTGTTTGACAGCATTTGAAGGTGTTGTGTTTTAGGTGAAGCCAGCTACGCCCAAAAGGAGGTGTTTTAACTCAAAAGCAGACATTTGCTTTGTTTTTTTTAACACATTTTACACATGCAGCTGTTTTCTGATATGAATTGGGGATTTTCCAATAAAATGCATTTACTTTATTTCTTAAATCCAGATTATTTATCTCATACAAACAACAGCTCAGCTTGAAACATGTATGAAATGAAATGAACCTTGTTTCTGGTAAAATACAACTAAAACAAGATATTTAAGATGCGTTGTCTTAAAACACGTCCCTCCATCTGCTGAAATGTTACCTGTAAAGTGAATTTATCTTAAATCAAGTGGGTTGAGACAATTTGACTAAAAATAAGACGAATAAACTTGGTAAGATGTTGAGTTTTTGCAGTGTAAAACACAGAAAACTAACTAATCCTCACATCTGAGAAGAAGCAAGCAGAGAATTTGAAGCGTTTGCGCTCTAAAAATGCTATAAACGATGAGATACATCCCCAAAATAGCAGACAGTTAGTTGTCAGTCTGCTAGTTTGCAATCAGCTAACAGTGGACGACATTACCTGAACTATGATTGGTGGAGTAACATCTCTTTTATGTCTTTATCCTGCAAAATCATCCCTGTAGATCACTTTGAGTCATCTGCAGTACTGTTTAAGGCAGTGGTTCTCAACTGGTCCAGCCTCAGGACCCACTATGTCTCTATTAATAACAGTCGTGACCCAAACTGTTGAAGTTTGCTGTTCCTGTTAACTAATTAAGGTTTATTTGGGTGTAGTCTCAACACATTTTGATACAACTTGGGCAAATTTTGGCTTATTTTTTTGCTAATTTTGGTATATTTGGACACTTTTGCCAAGTTTTGGGGCCCATTTTGGCCCATTTTGACAGATTCTGACCACATTTTGGTTCATTTTTGACACGTTTTAGCTTAAATTTCTCCAATAAGGTGGCAGAACCAAATCTAGAGGTTAATAATGGGCAACTACTGGTGTCCCCACCACTAAATGTCCTGCTATTGAAAGCAAACTGTGTTGTAAGAAACACATCCTTCAAAATAAAAGACTTTACACCACTACTTTTTGCTTCTGCGACCCTCTAAGAATGGCTTCGCGACCCACTTTTGGGTCCCGACCCACTGGTTTAAGGTGTTATCTGTGCAATAGTTAGCTTTGCAATCTGTAAAACAAGCCCAACTTGAGTGTGTTGGTTTATTTTTAATGTGGCAAAAGTTGGTCTGGAGAAATAATCTTAATTTGTGCACCAAAAAAAGGCACTGAAAGCCCCATAAAGATGAAAAAAGCAGGGGATGTAATGAAGAAAAGGCAGCGCTAAGAAGTGAAATTTAACACAGATAAGACAGGTTAAGTTAGCTAAAGGTGAAGAATATGTGGAGCAGTGCAAGTAAAGGAAATTAAAACGTAAATGAGACGTAGATTAAGGTGAAGAGTCGGCTCCTTGGGTTGGTTTTTGACAGTAAAATGCTCCGACTTCAGCAGCAAATACCTCCAACCCAATTAACCCCGTTACCGTGGAGCGACACACCCGCTCCCCAGCTCCACATTGAATTCTTCCTTCATTCCTTCGGCGTTATTAACCCGCTTTAAATCTCTCCGCAGACGTATCCGGCCCGGCAGCAGGAAACCACCAAGCTCAACAGGAAGTACAGCCTGACCGAGAGGTGAGCGGCGCACGCATGCTTATAAATCTTCCTGTTCGGACCCGGTTATCTGCCGTTATCTGGGGCTGGAGCTCTCCGACAAAGAAACACACACTCTCTCCATCTCTGGTCGTCTCTGGAGACTCGAGGTGGGGTCGGCCTTTTGTGCACCGGCCGGCGGAAATCCCTCCCAGTCACGCCTGGCTGTGATTTGACTGTAATGAGCTCTAAGTGTGCGGCGCAATCATCCATGCTCAGAATGTGGCCGTAATGAAACGTAGCTCGGTCGGAGATTCCTGTACGTTAACGCGCAGGGGGCCACGCTCGGCTTGGCCTCTGCTCATATTTGACCTGAGACTGAAGCGGTTCAGTGGGTCTGGAATGCAAAAAAGGAAGCGTTTACTGTAATTTACCCACTTTCACTGCCTGTATGTCTTGTTTCTGACATGCACGTCTCCAGTTTGCCCTTCTCTGTTTACTATTTAATGCCCTGAATGCTTTTTCCAACTTGATTGGAGTCCAACAGTTTTGGAAAATGAGCGTATTTGCTTTCTTTCCAAGAGTTAGATGAGAAAAATGATATTACTGTTGGTCTGTACGCTGCATCTAGAGCTTAGCTTAGCTTAGCTTAGCTTGGAATAAAGACCGGCTGACTTCTATCCATAGTTGGCCCTTTCGATCGTCATTAAAGACTTATTTTTTGCGATTTTATGGTACTGAAGAAGAAGAAGAAGAAAGCTTTATTTGTCACGAATACATTTTTGCAGCATTGTATCCCAGTTGGGGTCATAGCGCAGGGTCAGCCATAGTACGGTGCCCCTGGTGCAGGAAGGGTTGAGGGCCTCGCTCAAGGGCCCAACCATAGACATATATACGTAGACGCCGCATTGACTGTGGAGGGACGTGCCTAAAGCTCCGCCATCTTGGTACAGGGCTAGCAGAGGGGGGAGTGAATGTAAGTCTATGGAGGTAAGAGGTACTCCACAATCTTAAAGTAGAATTATTCACTGAATTTTCGACCGATTTCCAAACGGTTTGGTTTGTTAAAAACGTCACACATGTAGCTTTGACACAGGATGCTTGGATGCTTTTGTTCTATTTATGTCTGCCTGTCCGTCCTCCATGTCTGACGTTTGTAACAAACAATATATGTTGACAACTGATGGATTTATGATCACTTTTATAGTGCAGACATGTCATTCCTCTATAGACGTAATGCACTGTAGGGGCGAGTGGCACTGTACCAAGATGGCCGCCGCGTAGGCACGTCGGCTCCAATGGGCAGCAGCAGTCAACGCGGCGTCTACGTATATACGTCTATGGTCCAGAGACTAAACCGTTGCGCTATCACTGCCCCCTGGAGGACATTTAATATTTGTTTAACCCTTATTAAACTAAAAAAAAGCTCCTCTCAGTTAGACTTTTTGAGATTAAATGAAGGTTAAGTGAAATAAAAAAGTCGTAAAACTGTATCTACGCCTCTAGAAGTCACTAATGTCCTGATCTGTAATGGCCGTACATGTTCGGGTATCTGGGTGTAGTTTAAGTTGCCAGATGCAAGAACCAGTGGTTGGTTTGTTTTGGCGCCAATCTGGCAACCCCAGAGTGACGACAAGCCTCAGAAAGGTTGCACAGATTTGCTGCACCGAGCTGTTGCGTGCTAGGAGGCCGTTACAGCTCCTAACTCCCCATTAAACTGAATTCTTCTGTGCTTTATGCTAAGCTAAACTGACATCTTCGTGGTTTATTAATCATTATTTGGCTGAACTGCCTCATGAGGACGTTGTTGTCTGGAGCTAAATGTGTCAAAATGTTGCCGAAATCTTAATTATTTTAGAGAAATTTGTTTATTTAAGTAATATTTTTTCATTTCTCCACATCACAGAGACTACCCAAGTTGGCGGCGTGAGTCCAGACCACCAGAGAGCATCAGCCAGCACCAGCACCACCTCCATCAGGGTCGATGGGGCCCCAGACAGGCCAGCAGCAGCAGCGATGACCACAACGGACACTCCTTCGCCCCTCCGCCGGCTCCTCTGTCGCTCCGAGGGCGGGCCATGTCGGAGAACGACCTCCGCTTCGACGGCAGCCACCGCTGGTCGCCGTCGATCTTCACGGCGACCAGTCAGACCCTGAGCGAGGTGGACGAAGGAGGCGGAGGCGTCCGGGGAGGAGACGCGACGGGCAGCGCCAGGCGGAAGAAGACGCCGCCTCCCCCGAGGCCGCCGCCGCCGAAGTGGGAGCAGTTCCACCGCCGCCGCTCGTCCCACCACTCCTTGTTCTCCGCTCCCCCCGCTGCTCCTCACTCCACCCCTCCATCCTTCAGCGCTGCGGAGGCCCACTCCTCCTCCTACGTCCCTCCACCCGAGGAGTCCAGGCAGAGGTCCTACAGCCTCCCCCCAGAGAGGCACGAGGCGTCGGACGGCTGCCCGCGGTGCAGCTGCAGCCAGACCCAAACCCAGGAGCGCACGTTTCCCCACGGCCCGTCCAATCAGAGCCAGGCTCAGTTCCAGGAAGTGTCTTTCTCCGTAGCTCCGCCCAGCCCGATGTTCTCCAGGAGGGCCTTCAGACCGGTGGCTCCTCCCCAGAGAGAGAGGGAGGGAAGCCTGAGGATGGAGTCTCTGCCTCCACCGACACCACCACCACCTCCAGCAGCGGAGACCAGGTGAGACATTGTGATTTATTTAATGCAGCGACAAAACCTGCTTGGGTTTCCTGATCGATTGGTGAAATTATCTGGTATGAAAAATGCCTGAAAATCAGATTAACCATTAAAAAAGATGATCCAGATTCAGTCTGTCTTGACCATGTAAACACAAGTACAGATATTTTTCCTGACAACTACAAATTCTGCGCGAATCTTCATCAACTATACATCAAATACTAAAGACTAGAATGTTAATTATTCATTTTTATTGACTTTAAACTGCAAATGCTGTAGACCAAGTAATAATAGACACAGCTTTAGATCTCTGACTGACCTAAATTGGCTCATTTTCAATAAATTTCAATAAATCCTGCACAAATAAACTGCTTTTGGGTCTTTTAAATGATTGTTTTGGTTCAATAAGATGAATACCGAAGTCCTGGTCGGCACAAGCTGATAAAAAACAGGATTTAAGTGTTTTAAAAAAGGTGATTTCAGCATGTTTTTATTGTTGTTTAGCCACATGCTAGAGGTCAGCGAACACATCTGTTTAAAGGATATCTTGGCCTACAAAGTGAGAATGAAGAATCAGGTGTGACGCTTGTTTTGTTTTATTGATGTGTTATTTCAACGTGTCTCTGCAGTGTGTCGGCGGTGGATCTGAGTCCAGACCAGGACAGAATACCAGCTAAACCTCACAAGCAGCAGCCCGGCATGAGACCTGCGGCCGAGTGGGAGAGAACTCCGTCTCCCAGAGTTCACAGCGACGCGGTTCTTCACCCGGTCTTAGAAAACGGAGTCTCTGGAGGGGTTTCCTCGCCTTCCTCCTACTTCAGTCAAATCGATTACGAGCAGCAGCAGCTCAGTATGAACCGAGGCTTCCAGATCGAAGAGCAGCAGAAGATCCTGGAGCCAGGAACAGAATCTGAGACCACCCTCAGCCCGAGCCCCGCTCACAGCCTGGAGGCCGACCTGGACGTCCCCATGGAGACGGACATCGACGACTTCCAGGAGGAGGAGCTCCCGGCGGAGGACATGCCCATCACCAGCGAGCTGCCCTGCTTCGCTCTGCCCGTCACAGTCCTGGAGACGGACATCGACACCTTACCGGAGGCTTCGCCGCCGGGCAGGACGAGGGCGGAGAGCAGCTCCCTGGAGGAGGAGCTGGAGGCCGGGGACGGCAGCAGAGAGGGGCTGAGCCTGGAGGAGCTGTTCCCCCACAGCAGCGAGGGGGAGTCGGGCACGGAGAGCTGGAGGGGAGCCTACCAAACCACGGAGCACAACACCGACAGCTTGGACAGGTGAGGAGGGAAACGACACAGACTGTTCTCGTCATTAAGCTCATTCCACCTTAAAAACCCAGATTCATTTTCCTTTTCTGTGAAGTTTCCAAACTGTTTGCTTTGTTGAAGCAGGTGCTGGATGGGTAACTGGTGCCAAATAGGACAGAAAGTGAATTTAAGCAGCACAAAACCTTAAATCCTGTCTGTTTAGATCCAGACAATGAGGTTGGAGCTCATTTCCAGCATCAGTATCACATCGTTCGGCACATGGATGCACTTAAACATCCAGTTTGTGAAAGTAAAAGCTGTGAAATTTGTAAATATTTGCTCACGCGGACGTGGGTAGAATTTAAAACACGGCTTTTTCTATGTGTTTTGGGCCTCTAGTCTGCACACAAGTACACGTTTAGTTTACTTTTGGACGGCTTCTACCAGTGTGAAGGTACTCAGACAGTTAATCAGTGTTTTATTCTGAATATTTACATAAAATATCTGGAAAAATGTACACATCCAGATATAAAAGCACTGATTTAATGCAGCATAAAGAGGATAATACACCAAAATATGAATTATGTTCAGTTTTATGGTCGTTATTTTGAGCTACTTCCTTGCTCTGCTGGTTTTTCGAGCAACACAAGTCATTAGAAGTAAATGAATCTGAGTGACGGGGCTGTTTTTGCCGCCTCTCTTCCTTCATGCTGTTGTATTTTTTGCAGTTCACCTTCTCGTGTCGTCTGCTTCTGTTGATTTCTCCTCTTGTTGTCGTTTCCTTCTTTGCTTAACTTGATGTTTTCCCACGTGTTTGTTGCCTTTTCCTCCGCCTCGCTTGTCCCTCGTAATTGATTGCATTTCTTACTAGCGTCTGTCTTAAACAAACTCTCCCTCCTCTCAGGCGGTCCGGCGCGAGCTCCAGCTGTTCGTCCTACTACAGCACGTCGGCGGCCAAGGCCCAGCTCCTGTCGCAGATGAAGGACTTCACCGACAGCAGGGAGAGGGGCGAGGACGACGAGCTGACCTACAAGGTAACGCTGCCGTCTGAAGATTCGATGACGATGATGCGTCGCCTGGTGTTTACATTTTGAGACGCTCCTCTTTTCCCCCCGCCGTGCAGAAGCAGCTGATGGAGAGCCTCCGGAAGAAGCTGGGGGTGCTGAGGGAGGCCCAGAGGGGTCTGCAGGAGGACATCCGAGCCAACGCACAGCTGGGGGAGGAGGTGGGCTTTATTCACTCATCTGTTCCAGTTATTGTGCTGCAGCAAGTAACTTCCAACCTTCTGCAGACTCTAGTAAGATGCTTCCAGTAGCTTTCTCCTCCGTTTACCATTTCAGAGCCATGCTGCATTTATTTTCGTCTTCTAAACACTGCCTGCAGTTCAACCGAGTCTTAGTTGTTGCGCTGAGGAGCACAGAATTTTTAGTTTTTAGTCATCAGACCTAAAAAAAAGGGGAGATTTGGATGAAATATCACGATTTTAAGCTTCGATTCAGTTCATTTTTTTGATTCAAGGACCGTCAGGAAGTTGAAAATCCAACGATTCTTTATGTTTTTACAGTTTCCAGCTGATAAATGGTGTCATTTTGACGATTTGAGGATAAATTTGCAGGCAGAGTTTCAGGTTAAATGCAAGGAAATGAGAACACGCTAGACCTGCAAGTGATTTTTGGCTTGTTTGCTGAAGTAACGCCGCTATCGAGGGATGCTACATGACCAGCAGAGTTAGTCTGACCCTCTCATCAAATCGAAGCCCTTTCTTTCTCCAACCCTCGGTCCTCCCCAGGTGGAGAGCATGGTGGTGTCGGTTTGCAAGCCCAACGAGGTCGACAAGTTCCGCATGTTCATCGGCGACCTGGACAAAGTGGTGAGCCTGCTGCTGTCGCTGTCCGGGAGGCTGCTGAGGGTGGAGACGACGCTGGACACGCTGGACCCGGAGACGGAGCACCACGAGAGGGTGAGGAGGGCGGACGGGTCGGGGCGTTTAGACCAGGAAGGAAATTAGGAAAAGGTTGAGAAGCACGAACGGTTGAAGGAGAAAACGGGACCGAACGTTCTCAGAATTTCGACATATCCTGACATTTAGTCTCTACTGACTTCTTCACACCTCTGGCCTGCAGCTCCCCCTGCTGGAGAAGAAGCGTCAGCTCATGAGGCAGCTGTCTGAGGCTCAGGACCTGAAGGACCACGTCGACCGCCGAGAGCAGGCCGTCAGCCGGGTGTTGGCCCGATGCCTCTCTCCGGAGCAGCACAGAGACTACAGGTACAGCAGCTTTACTGTCCGACGCAGACGACGTTGTACTCGGCGTAAAACACGGCGAATAAAAAGCTGTTTATTTTTTCCCCCCCTTGCAGCCACTTTGTGAAGATGAAGGCCGCCTTGCTGGTGGAGCAGAGGCAGCTGGAGGACAAGATCCGGCTGGGAGAGGAGCAGCTGAGGGGGCTGAGGGAGAGCCTGGGTCTGGGTCTGGGGATGGGGATGGGGATGTCGCTGGGATACGGACATTATTAGCTGAAGAGATGAAGGAGAAGCAGGACCGGTCGACGCCAGTTTAACACAAGAGGTAAACATGCAGGTTGGAGTTTGTTCAAGAAGCCGTTGACGCTAAACATGAAGCTACGTTTAGCTTAGTTTAAGATGGGAAACAGGAGAAGGCACCACCAGCTCCTCTAAACTCCACTGCCTAACAAACGACATCTTGTTTTATGGCGGCTGGGAGCCAGACTGTTTCTTGGCCGGGGCTTCGCGTAGCTTCATATTTAGCGTCTCGAACCGTCTCGGCGTTCCTCTGAGGATCAGCGGACGTTCACGCGGGGGTCCAAAACAAACAGCTGAAACGGCTCAAACCCCCCGAAGGCTTCTGGGTCGGCGGGAAAAGAAAAGGCTCTCAGTGATGGAGACCGAAGGAGGAAGGAGTCCGAGGTGCCGAAAGGAAGAAAGACCGGACTTATGTAGCCATCGTCTGAAAGAAGAAGAGGAATGTCGACGCACAGCAGCCTCAGTGGTTCGTCTTCATTAACTAGAGGCTTTAATAATCCAATAAATGTCCGAATGCACGTCCCGCCAAGTGCCTGAAACTCGTACTGTAAAGCCCGACGCTACGTTGCCAAAGACGTTTCCTCTCGATGAATGTGTCGCCGAGGCGCTGCTCACTCTTTGTGTATTTAAACCCTCTGCTTGCTTGGGAGAGTCGGAGGAGGATTGTTCCGGTGCTTCCGTTAACCGCACTAAAGCCAATGTTGTGAATGTGCAGCGTCATTAACTGCTCCGAGATTCCTACTGCGTTCAGCAATACTGTATTAGAGCATCATATCACTACGTATTCCCGTTACTGTAAGCTCTGTGGCCGTGGGGTTTGACACTCCGCCGACTTGTTCTGCTGCCACGAAATGTACAGAAGACACTTGTGTTCATATTGTATACGGTGTGTACATATATACATATATATATATATTTGTTGTGGTTTTAATATTTGAAATGACTGGAAATGGTTGTAAAAGATGAACGAGAAGACCGGGAAGTAAGTTTACTGTATATTTTGACGGTGAATGAATCCAGAGGTGCGTCTTTTTGCTTTATTTTCGGGGGGGGGTCAATAAGATTCTTGAAGACTTGGTCCCACCTGACTTGTACATTTTATACTGGGGAATGTGATTACTTGCTTTCTTGCCGAGACTTGGACAAGAAGACCGATGCCAATCTCATATCTGCACCGTAAAACGAAGGTTACCAGTAGCAGTCAGTTAGCTTAGCTTAGCTTAGCTTAGCATAAAGACTGGAAACAACCAGCCTCTGCCTGTCTGAAGATTAAACAGTACCCCTTCCTGAGAACTCATTAATTAAAACACTTAGCCCTTATTAGATAATGCTAATGTCAACACGGATGAAGGCCCGTTGGTTTAGCTAGCTTGTGTCTCTTGTAAACGGGGAGCCTTTGGTCATTTATACTCTTGGTTCAACCAAGATGAAAGTAAACATTGTGAAATGCTATTGGATTTCTTGCTAAGACTTAAGACAATAAGACCGGTACCAGTATTTACGTCTGCAAAGTAAATCCAAGGTTACCAGTAGCAGCCAGTTAGCTTAGCTTAGCATAAAGACTGGAAACAACTAGCCTCCTTCTGTCTGAAGATTAAACAACAACACTTCTTCCTGAAAACCCATTAATTAAAACACTTAGCCCTCATTAGATAATGCTAATGTCAACACAGATGAAGGCCCGTTGGTTTAGCTAGCTTGCGTGTGTCGTAAACTTTCGTCCTTCCTTACTCTTTTTACTCTTTTTACTCTTTCGACCAAGCTAAAAGTAAATATTGTGAGTTTCTTGCTAAGACTTGGACAAGAAGACTAATACCAATCTCACATCTGCACAGTAAATTGAAGGTTACCAGTAGCAGCCAGTTAGCTTAGCTTAGCTCATCTTAGCATAAAGACTGGAAACAACCAGCCTCTTTCTGTCTGAAGATTAAATGACAGTATCCTTCCTGAAAACTCATTGATTAAAACACTTAGCTTTTATTAAATAATGCTAATGTCAACACAAATGAAGGCCCGTTGGTTTAGCTAGCTTGCGTCTGTTGTAAGCATCGTCATTTATTCCCAAGCTAATGTTTTAAAGTAGTTATTTACGTCATAGCGGCTAGTTGTTCCAGCTAGCTTGTTTTCACTCTTAAAACAAATTGAACTAGATGTAACTTGTTGATTAGTGACCTTTAATGCTGCAGGTGGGTGGGTTTTGTTAGCTTTGAAGGCGGGGGCTAGCACGTCCCTTCAGTTTGCAGTCTTCATGCTAAGCTAACAGGCTGCTGGGAGTAGATTGAACACGCAGATCGGAAAGTGGCGTCGGTCTTTTCATCTAAATCTCAGCAAGGCGGCAAGTATGTCGACGTATTCCGTTAAAACTTGAGTAAATCATCCAGAGCAGGATCGTCCGAAGGGTTGGAGTGGAAGGCAAGTGCACTTCTTTCTCTGGTTCTCGAAGATGTTTTAAAAACCGAGAGGTGAAACGTCTTCTGCTGAAGCTCTTAGGAACCCTATCTGAGGTTTTTCTGCAGCACAGGTTGTGTTATTCTAGTTAATGATCCCCGACATTAAGCTTCAAATCACCGCCATCTTCTGAGCTGTGATCCTGCCAAAGTCCGGTATCCTAAACCTCAGACGGGGCTCAGACTCTCACTGGTTAACTGTTGGTTAAAGGTTAGAAGCAGCTTAAAGTTTATTAAAAGTTACAGTTTGACGCCTGGTTTTACTCACTTTAATCTCTGCTGTTTTAATACCAAACCTAAGCTGCCCGCATGTCGTTCCTTTTTGTCGTTTTGTTCCGTTTTGTACATATCAAATGCTTTCTTGTGCTTTAAAACAGCCGTTTCCCAAACCGACCGGAAGCTCGCTGTTGATTTGCGAGGGAAGGAGTTGCTTGTCGGAGCGGCGCGAGAGTATATTTCTCCTGTTCATGACTTCCTGTGTAATTTTGATTTATCGCAAAGCCTCTTCTCTCTCTTTTTTTTTTTTGTAACTGCAAAAACACTCGTGTGAGAGAAAAAAAAGTACCATAAATAATAATAATAGTATTTTAAACTAGCTGCACGTCTCCTGTTGTGATTTACGCGGGTGTCTGGTGCTGCTGTTGTTGTTTAAATGTGGTTGGATGGTTGAGTAAATATGGAGGTTGGGGAGTGCTGAGCAGCTCTGCGGGAGCTGGAGAGTTTTACTGAAGGGAAGTTAGCGCCCGTGTCATGAATGCCGAGCTCTAAACGCAGGCCTCGGTAAAACATTAAGGCAAGCTATTTTAGAGAGCAGCATACTTCAGTTTTGTTCAGCTGAGAAAACAGTGTTTCACCAGAGAGAAGGCGGTTTTGGAAAACAGCTGTAAAAGTGAATAATCTGTGTTTCTGAGGGAGCCAGGGAGTGAATTCCCCCGCCTGAGCCAGACTGAAGAACAGAGGAGTGATGGCGAATGAAGGGAGAGACAGGAGGAAGAGCATGTAAGTATGTGGAGATCAAAGATGAGGGCTGCAGCGGCATTTTTCAAAATAAAAAACTTAAGATCTTGAATGAATTAGTTCAAAGAAAGAAGGAAGTGAAGAGACCCGCTCGGGCGAGAAGCGCCGTGGGAGGCAGGCAGGAGTGTTTGTGTTGGAGTTAACTGATGGAGAGGAGAAGGAGGAGGGGAACGAGTGGGAGGAACACGAAGAGACGGCAGGGGAGGTTTGGTGGTTTATCAAAGCTGGAGACATGAAACAGCAGAACCCATTTCCTGCTGTAAGCTTGGTGGAAGCTTTCTGCACTTGTCGTTGCTGCAGATGGCCACAAGGTGTCGCCCTTTTACTATTTTGAAATGGTCTGTTCCACATTACAAAGATAATGCTCATAAATTTGAACTTTGAGTGTGTTTATAAAGAAAAAAAATGTATGTTCTATGGAGAAACACACTAAAATAAGAATATACAACACAGTTTTCTTAAGGGCAACGCACTGAGTGTTCCGTGTTTATAACAGCTCTAATTTCTCATAATTTTTATCTTTAAAATGAATAATTTTACATACTGTATTTTTAAAAACAAAAACTATATAAGCACTGCTGAATGTGGAAGATAGCATTGCAATTTAGAAGAGGTGGTACTGAAATATCACAGCACTGTTATTCAATATTTTACAACAACAATAATAATAATAATTAGTATACCACTGGTACTAGTACACTCTATTCCTATTAATATATTACTACTAGTACTACTACTACTACTACTACTACTAATAATAATAATAATAGTAATAATAATGCAGGTTTAATAAAAAGAGAGAAAAAAGTCGACAACCGATTCATCGCACTGCTCCACTGACCCAATTGGAGCAGCGACAGCTCTTCACTCGATTCATTTTCCTGCCGTCCAGATGCTCCGTCAAGCTAGCCAAATTGAGGCAGTCAACCGGAAATTATGCGCTTTAGCTTTCAAATTAAGCGTACAATTGGCTCGCTTGCGGAATGAGGAACCATTTTAACTTAATAATGTCTTAGGCTTCACGTGATAGAATTTTTGAGTAAATATGGCTGCGAGTATAAAATTAGAAAAAATGTCACGTTACAGCAGCCGCAGTGATTTTGTACGGAGCGTTAGTAATCCGCTAACCGGAAGTCGCACCGAATTTTAGCTACGTGACGCTAGCTTGGTCGTTTAACTGCCAAAAACAACAAACACTGTGGAGAATTTTGCTTTATTTCACTATTTTTGCTATCCAAACGGAGTAATTCGCTTTTTTGACTTCCTCTGGAGCGCGTAGTTGCTTCTAAAACCGTGCTTTCTGGGGCCCAGACGATGACGCAGGATTTCCACGGAGCGGTTAAGTTTGCTTAGGCTACTGTTGACTCAAGGAGCTACGGTGGAAGACGGCGGCGGAGCAAATCCGAGTCACAAGACTTCTTCTCCAGTGAGCTGCTCGGCTGCTTTCTCCCCCCACAGGTACGGTAAGGCCTTAACTCGGCTTTGTATCGATTAAACTGCATGTGAGTGGGGGGTAGGTGACGCTGGGTGATGTTTAACCGAGCTAGCCCGACCGTTAAATGTTGTTTATCTGACAGCGCGCGACGCAGGAGTAGCATCTTAAGCTAGGCTAATAATCTGCTCTGAGCTGCAAAACCGCAGCGGCGAGACCGAGAATAGAAGTGGGAAGAAGGCGCGGAAATGATTGCGAAAACTTCTCTGTAATTGGAGATGAGCTGTCATTGCCGTCTGCGATGAGCCCCGGCGTCCCAGCAGGCTGGTGTCCCAGAGCTCCGCCATCCTAAACCGGGTCTCTTAACTAAACTAAACCCCCAGAGGAGAGGCACCAGTAACCCGGTGACCATGTTTCAGTTTTGGGGGAGGCTGAGTCGGACTTACTCGGGGGAGAGAGGTAACTTAAAGCCGAAGCGGTTATTCGCACCGCATTGGCCGCTGGTTAAATGTTGTCGTGTGGTTGTGGACAGGACCCGGAGGGATGGAAAACCCCGGCTACTGCTCCGGGAGCTTCGACGGCCTTCATCACCCCAGCGACGACGATGATGATGAGATGGTGGACATCGCAGGGGCCACTCTGGACTTTTCCTCCACGGACGACGTCCCCCCTCTCAGCTCAGGTACCTGCACTGACCCTGGGAGTGAAATACTGGATTTCTGCTCATGTTTGCAGACACTAAAACTAAAGAAATACCCAGGAAAGCGCATGTTTGAGGGTTTTAATTCAGCTTAAACAGACAAAATTACCACTTCCTGGACACACATCCACGTTGCACATGACACACACACATATTCATTCATGCCTTTTGCACATTTCACACTATTACATACTTATAAAACACATCAACGGTATATTTTACTTTACTTTTAATCCCACAGTGAGGGAATTTGCAGTGTCACAGCAGCAAAAGTAGTGCAAACAGTGAAGAAATGAAGTACTAGTACTGCAAAATAACATTATTGCACATGTCAGTGGTGTTGCATAAAGAATAGAAATGCTGATAGAGTGCTGTTATTGCACAGATTGTCTGGATTGCACATGCATTCTAGTGTATATAGGAAAAATAGATATTGCACAGGGTTTTTAAACTGCAAAATAGTCATAATTCACGTGATATAGTACGTTACACCTCACTTATAAGAGGCCATCCCGAGGCTCGCGTGATTTGAGGCGTTAACGGTGAAACAGTCCGAGTCGAGACAGCATTATAAGCCCCAGACAAGCTCCGGTTTGACGTCGACGGCTTCCTTGTCCTCTCTCTCTCTTGGTTCGTCTGTCAGATCTGGAGATCATTTTTCCATCCACTCATTTTTTCCTGCCAGCTCTCTGCTAGCTGTTATCTCAAAGTGGAAATAATTGCACATCAGAAAAGGTCAAATCTTCAATCGAATGGTGTAAAATTTGCGTTCCCTGTAGTGGGAGGTTCATTTGCACAGTATATCCTCTTATATATTAATTTAATAGTGTGATTAGCTTATATTTTCAGGCGATTATTACTAATCAAGGAGGTCGATGGGTGATATTTGGAGCCGCAGCTGCATCAGAGCCAAAGTAGTGTGCTTTAAAATGAATTTACTCAAGAAAAATCATGATACTGATACTGAAAAATGCTGAATATTGGGTGTAATCATCTAGAATTGCATCCAGTTTTGGCAGTTTGACTGTCAGCCGTAGAGGGTAGCTGAGTTTGTTGTTTTCTAACTGAAAGGAAGAGGCTGTCCCACAAATGTTGCTAATAATGTAGAGCTTGTTATTGTTCTCAGAGTCTTCCTGAAGCTGTGTGTGTTGTTTTTTTTTCTTTCTGGCGATTAGAAAACTTGAGCAACGCGAGCAGAAACAAAGCGCTGTGAGGGCTGCCTGTTTGTTCAGTCCACTGAGCGACTGTTCCTGCCCCGGAGTAGTGATAAGATATATCTGTAATTGCAGCGTGTGTCACATGCTTAATAATCAGTGACTACACACACTCACTGGAGTGCACTGCATCCACTGGATTCACTGGATTCTAATGTGGCTTCACGGCAGAACGTAAAACAGCCATTAAAAGTGAGTTTGGGGCTCAGCGTGTTGAGCTCCTCTCATCTGTGACACCCACTCTTTCCCGTCTGAGTCTGCCTGGTTACTGCTGATGTCATCACCCAACCTCACTCTCAGTACGATGACGCCTTGCTGTTTTCTTTTAACTTTAAATGCTTGAAGAACAAAGTTATTTCACATTAACATTCACTGGTAGCTAATTAGAGCCTAATCCCCTTATAATCAAGCGAAGAGGCTAATAGATTAGCATGTAAACTGGCTCGAGAAGAGTTTCCCGTGTTTTGTTTTTGAAGCCTGCAGCTCCTGGCGAGGTTGTTGATCTGTCTTTGGTATTGATTAACAATCCTGTTAACCTCCAGCTGGTGAAATGTGATGAACTCATGCCGTGGAGAATTTTAATTGCCACTTCAGTTCCTCTCAGAGTGGTTCTAAATCAACAATACAGCATGATTAACAGCAGTTCATGTAGTTTCTTATGAGATAAAGCTGCTTCAGCTGGTAGAAATAACCTTGTTTGTGAGGACACAGTTGTAGATGATGTAGTTCTTCCTGATAAAATAAACTTGTACGTTCTTATCAACTTACAGACACTGCCAGAAAAGTTTAAACGCTACAGAAACTATTTTACTGGCCTTCATCTCGTCATGTCTGGACTACTGTAGCAGCCTTTTCACCTTGTTGAATAAGACAAATGTAGAGCAGGTTTTAGCCTCTTTCTACCAGCGTCCAGTTTATTTTAAAATTGACTTTAAAGTCCGTTTAACTCCTTACAAGGCATTACAGGGTTTGTTGCCCCAGTATATCTCTGATCTATTGCCTCCACACAGCTCTGTTGATCCTCAGGGGCTTTCGATCGGTTTAGATTGAAGACTAAAGGGGGCAGGAGGTCTTAAAATACCAACCCACAGGCTCTGGGATACCCTGTCTGGGGAAATAAGACAGGTTCGATTAGTGCTTTAGACTTTCTTTTTTTCACTCTGCTCCCCCTAAATTAAAGTCGGTATTTGAAGCGTGTCGGCACATTTCCCTTAAATGAAAGTATAAAGACGCGTTGCTGCACATAGGGTTGCTTCACGGTGGTAGAACAGGTCCAACAGTTCACACTAGCCAGCTAACTTTAGCTTAACCTGAAGCTACAGGCGACCGATTGACTCGCAAAGCACCTCGATCTCCAGGCAGTGAAGTTGTCTGGCATGTCGCCGTTTATTATTTTGAAGGTTTAGTCGTACTTCTGAGTCGTTTTCTCCACTTTTGTTCCACTTGATTTTCAGTAAACCGAAATACAAGTTGTTTAATTAGATTTTTAGAGCTCTTTGGCGTTGGAAAATGGAAAATATTCTGTTTAAAATGGTGTGAATGTGTTGTTTTTTAAAAATTTATTCGTTGATATTGCTTCCATTTTTGCTGTTTATTGGGAAAATGTTTTATACGTTAGTGCTTCGACCCTTTATTCTGATTCTAGTTGTTGTTCTCTTCATGGGTTATGCCATTTGTAATTTTAACACAGCTCCTTTACTATTTGTATTTATTAAATTGGGGGTTTGTGTCCCTTTACAAGGCCTTTGCATGCTTTGGGTTTGACCATTTCGTCAGCCTAACGATCGTTGAAAGATTTCCTTATTGCCTCATTGTCTTCACTTCCTGGTTCCCTCGCTGACATCATCGTGACATCGCTTGTCACTGGTTATGCTCCTGAGTTAAAGCCAAACTCTGCCAGGATACGTGGCAGTAAAGCATGACGTAAGCTGCCTGGTTACCGGTGACGTCACTGTGACATCAGCAGCAGGCTGATAAGAAGGCTGGAGGTTTTCTCTCTCTGTCGGTGGATGAAGCTGCTGCAGGGTTGAGGCGTCTGTTTCCACTGTGTCAGCTCTTCAAGAGCGAAGAAACCAACAACCATGTATTTTAAAAATTACACAGCGGTCGGCGAAAGAAAATCACAACCTGAAGAGGAAACGGGAGAGTCAGCAAAACTGGAGCTACAAAGATTTCTGAGTGACGGTAGTTCTGAGATTCATGGTGATGTAACGTCAGGCTACGGGGAAATCAGGAGGATGTTGGCTGGAAGTCCGGGTTAAAGTCTCTCTAGTTGTGTTTTTTAAAATGTGCGATCCAGGTTTGTCCAAGATACGTCCAACAAAGTATCTTGCAGCGTCTCCACTTGCGTTTTGTTTACCGTTTTCACTATTTTGACCCACACTTCCTCGTTTTGTTTCCCCCTTGAGCCTATTAAAAGTGTTCTTGGTTCCCTGTCTGCTCATTAGCATGCACTTCAAGCCTTCACTCGGCAGACGCTAACCTGTTGCTCATTAGCGTTTTAGCTTTATAAAGGAGGGTTTGGGCCTGGGAGGAGCTACTGGTGCTAATGCTGGCTATGGCGTTCATTCAACATGTGACACAGGTTAAATAACAGCTGTGGCTCCAGGTAATAACTATTTTTCCAGGGGAGTTTCGTGTTCCATGTGAAGCATCTTGTCTTCCTCCAGTCGTTGCTTTAAAATCCTCTCATCCCTGAAGGAAGCGGGCGTGTTGCCGCCTGTCCCGACTGCCTCCTAGCTTCGCTCCCCGCTTGTTGTTTGTGTTTTTCGAAGGACGAGAGGAAGGATATGCCGAGATAACGGCAAGAATGCACTCAGACGAGATAAAACCACGCAGGCAAACGTGTTCTTATTTGTCGTTATTTGTAGCTGGATGCTAATAAAACTCCTTTCCTTGACGTAGAACTGTGAAACACTCCACCTCGTAGTCGTCTGTGATGATTTTCACGGATGCATTTGAACCTGTTGACATCCTCAAGTGTTGCCTGTTGACATCACTTGACCCCTGTCATTGGAATAATGTTTAACCGACAAGTTGAAGCATGAAGACGGACGGTTGAAGAGCAGCAGCCTGGATCTTTAAAACTCTAGTAGTGATTTATTTGCTGCTATCTAGATGTATGTTTCCGTGTCAGAACAGCTGAGCAGCACTCGAGTTCTTATTTTATACCAACCTCAGTTCATGTAAAAACGCCGGCAGATGATATTTTAGCAACTTCGAGCAACCAGGCTCAACAAACTGGCTTCCACGTTCCAGTTTATTTGCTTTTTCTTGGTGTCCTTGTTTTACGAGGCGCCTTTATGTTTGCAGGTTTGCTTGCTCTGCTCTTTTTACTGCTGAGTGTTTGATCCGTTTCAATCTGTTCTGTGCTTTTGCCACCGAGTGACACAAACACATAGGGGCTGTTGCCAGTAATGGTTTTATTGCCGGTTGTATTGCCTTTACATCCTCTCAGTAATGCTGCTGTCGGCAGTGTCGATGCTTTTAACGGCGTGCCTACAGCTTGTAATGATTTACAGGGAGTGGAGCGTTTTATTAAACACCGATCAGCCTCAGCATCATGACCACTGACAGGTGAAGTGAATATCATGGATCATATTGGTACTACACATTGATTCCCAACGGTTCAGAGCATTTTAGACCACATAAGGGGGACCAACACAGTATTAGGCAGGTGGTTATGATGTTATGCTTGATCTGTGTGTGTATGTATCACAGTGTTTACGTCATGTGGTCACATATAGCAAGGAAAGACAAGATAGTAAGGATACGACTGAACGATCAAATAATAAAGGAAAGGTCGTTTTTGATGCTCAGAATGTCAAACAAAGTCATTTCAATTCATGTAATGAGATCAGATATTTAAGATTCAGGCGATTTTGCGAAGAGGTTAGTGGAATTTATCACTTGGATAACAACTTCTCATACTTGTTTGGGCAGATATAGACCTTTAGATGTAAAGGAGACAGACTAAGAACAGCTTTATGGACCAGGCAGAACTTAGAGCAGCAGAGAGGGATTTAACGTTTCTAATAAACCTCAGTGGTTCATGATGGGCTGTATCCGATGCGTGTCGCCACTGGGAGGTGTCATGCTTGTCTGTAACATCCCCATAATCCAGCACAGGCCTGGAGGACCTCATTTCAACCTCTTTTTTTTACCAAATTGTTTGCTATGAGGTCTAAGAGAGTCACAGTTCCTATGTGTTTATTCTGAGATACACCGAGCTCTGAGGACTGGTGATGCATGGGTTGTTTAGTGGTCTGGGATTGTGCGTTTGAATACATCATCAGGTTTGTTTTGCCAGCATGCAAAACAAGTTTTAAGTCACCTCGGTCTGCAACCGACAGAGGAGAGTCTGGTTTAGTGGAGCAGCAGAGAAGCACATCACAAACAAGTGGAAACAAGCGTGTGAAGTGTTTTGATTAAGGTTGCTGATCCCAGGACGGACCTCTGGATAAGCTGGAAGTGATATCTTCTGTCGACACACTGATATCTGCCCGATAAGTCCTTTTCAAGACGCTTTGTCCGGACATTCCTGCGCTGATTTCCTCACGTGACGTTTGAAATCTAGTGGGCTGAGTAAAGGCCATCCGGGGACACTTTAAGGCCCTGAATTTCACAACAGCTGCCGAGTCTGTCACGGCTCGTAGTGAAAATTCCTCCCCGGTTCATGCGTGGAGCGAGAGATTTGTTGAGATTACATGCTCCTCCTGAACCGAAGCAGCCCCAGTCATCACCGGGGGGAAAACAGCCTCGAGCAATGATGATTGTTTAAGTCTTAAATGAGCTTACGAGCTTTTGTCTGCGATAACGCATGAGGCTTTTTGTTGCTGAGATCACTCATGAGGCTGGAAATCCCCCCGGAGAGATCGTATTATATTGTCACATCGGGCTGGGCGTTGTTTAAACGGGCCTGCGGGAACAATGATCGTCTTTATCAGCCAATCTGCTCGATTAATCGATTGTTTGGAGTGTAAATTGTGGGAAAATAATGCAGATCACAGTCGCTTTGTCCTAAAATACAATTAAGAAACAAACAAATTCTCACAGTTTGATAGCAGGAAAGTGAATTTAGTCATCCAGATTGTTGCTGATGTTTTGTTTTCCAGACTTTTCTTTGAGGGATCGGAACTGAATCAGAATGTAATAAAGAGCATTGCCCTGTGGAAGATTTCTGTTTTATGTCAAAGAGGAAGAAGACAGGAGTCTGATCGAGCAACGGGGACGTTTTTAACATTAAGTTTTTCCCCGAGCCACGTTTCATCGTGTTCTCTTTTTCCCTGAGCACGTGGAAGACTTTCATCTCGTGGACGCTCGCTCCTTGTTAACTCAATTTCCTCCGGGAGCGTAAGTATGATTTGAATTATCGAGCCTGTCAAATCGGCGACCTCCGCGGCATTAGCGTGCTCCAGAGGTTGTTGTTTGTCGTCGGCGAGCGTCACCGGGGGGGAGGAGACGCCAAATTCCCATGGAAACCAGACCGCAACAGGTCAGGGTTCAGAGCGTCACTGGAGACTGGATGCGAGGGTTTGGAAATCATCCCCACGACAGACCAGGAGGGTTTTCTGTTGAGGTTTGAAGACCAGTTCGTGCCGAGATCCTGTGAACACGTCAGATTGTGTTTTGCTGCGTCCCCCCGAGTGAGCTCAGCTTGACGTCTCGTTGCTGACCCAGTTTCTAGGAAGCACCGGATCATTTCGCACTTTTGAAATGTTGGTAATGGGACAAGGAACAGATGATTAGATCTTGGTGGTGATCCAGATAACCGTCTAGATCCTGGACTGTGTTGCAGGATTCTTTGTCATTGGGAGATAGGGCAACGTGCATGAATATGTGCATGTAACTCCACAAAACATGTCCAGGCTGCTTGGCAAAAAAAATACAGGATCAGTTCCCGCTAATTTCTACAACATCTCAAAATCCGACCCAGATCCGGGCAAAATTCCAGCTACTAGGATCCAGAACAGGAAAACCTAGAGGGCCTGTGGAATGGTCATCACTGTAAGGTAACAGATGAAGATCCAGACATGCAGCCAACACCAACATGTAGCTGAGACTCTGCTGAATCAGGAGGATGCTAATGTTACACCCCTGAAAACGTGGAGAAAAATAAATCGCAGCCGTGATTTTGCACCGGAACAAGGAAAAAACAACACGATCCCGCTCAGACTGGGCGGAGACATGAGCAATTGATCCCAGACACATCAGCTAAGGCACAACGGCAGATTACAGATCCATCAATCACGGCAAACGATTTAGATAAACTCCACGAAATCAAACATTAATTACTTTAACACACATTTTTCTGACTTGTAACTCTGTACTGTAATTTTAACATACTTATGCATTTTCAATAACTTATTTAACTCATGTGTTTTTAAACGTAATATGCTATGACAACAATCATGAAATACAATATTTTAACCAACATATTATTATCTTTTAACCTCTCACATACATCATGTTCTCAAAAGCATGACTATTTATTACAGTTCTGCAAATCGCTTTTACTGCATATTCTAGCCTATCACACTAACAGATCTGTTGTAGAATCAACAGCTATGGAGCTGGATCCAGAAGAAACCACCATTACCCAGAAAGAGATTCTGGTGAATAACTGTTGAACTAATGATGATATCAATGTGAATCCAGATGCTAAGGGTTTGTTTTCTGGGTCAAGGAATCTAGTAATGTAGATAAAACAATCCTGGGATGATTATTTCTGGGTGTAAATCCCAACATGGGGTGAAATGAGCTTGCTTTTTTTTCTAGTCGTGTTTTTTGCGGTTGAAATGCTGGAAACTTAAAGACCCATAAATAAGGACTGTGAGGTTCGACGTCACCTGCTGTGCTTCAATTTTAGCCGATATTGAATGACTCGTATTGTTTATTCGATTATGTAAAAAGCTGATGATTAACTCAATAGGTGACAACTAGCTTTGTGCCCAAGCAGACGGATGTTTTTGTCGTCTTGTCGTCAACTCGCATCATTTTCTTTCTTCTCTCTGCAGCATTGGAGCTTCGTCTTTCAATGCAAGCAGTCGGAAGAATTTGAGCACGGTTTGGCTCTATCTACTTTAAATACACGCTGCCGTATATCTCATTTTACTCTTTTGTGTGACGGCCAGATAGCGCGGCTCCCCCGAGGTCGCAGCAGGGTTGCCGTCTCTGTAATTCCAGCTTCAATTCTCACACATTCAGCCACTTTTAACTGCAGTGATGTAGAGCAAATCTCTCTCTGGCCCTGCTGCCCGGCACCGAGTGTCACACAACCCTTCTTCCTGCGTGATTCAGAGGTGAAAGACCTTATAAACACATGCGATCTCTTTTTTTTTTACGCAAGGATCTGCTCGTAAAGCACTCGCGACCTGTAAAAAAAAAAAAAACCAGGTCAGCTGATCATTCGCTGCTTCCCAGACGGATTAGCCAATCGCCGCTCACTTCCAGAGCACTCTGACCAATGAGGGGGGGCGTGTGCTGAGTCCACTTCCTCAAGGAGTCCGGAGGAGGGAACCGACTTCCAGTTTGAGTTGCTGTCTCACCGGCTGTGGAGTTTGCGGCCGGGAGTGAGAGATGGGCTGGGAGTTCTGGACCAAGCAGCTGGATGAGGAGGAGCTGGTGGTGGACGGTGAGAAAGGCTTCGTCTGCAGCCCCGATTGCTCCCAGCGCTGCTCGATAAAAGCGTGCACTCTGCTCTCGAGCTGCTGTAAATGAGAGGAGGGCTTAAAACGCAGCTGTGCTTTGTTTGGTTTGGTGAAGGGGGTCACGCCTGAGCTGCAAGTTGTGTTTCTGTGCGTCTTCGTCTGCTTTTTAAGTGCGTTTCTGCGCCTTTGTTGTGTTTTTGCTGATCGTTTAAACTTTACCACGCTGGGGTTTAATCATTAAGAGCCTTTACGACCCGTCTGAGTCATGCTGATGATGTTTCTGTGCTGCTGTGTTGGTCGTATTTCGCGCAGAGGTCAGCAGTACCACGAATGAATGACCAAATCTCCTGTGTTTCCTCTTTTATGCGTCTTTGAGGTCAATTTCTGTGCCTTCCGCTCGGGTACAGTAAATGTAAAGCAGTGAGCGCTTACGTCAGGAACAAGAAGTCCTGTGTTTGCGTCTTTGAGCCTGTTTGCGATTTCATGCGTCCGTGTCCCGGCGATCGTGGATTTGGTGCAAAGGGCGGCTGCTGTGATTTTAATGGAGCGTATCCACTCCGTGTAGAGGACGCATGAGGACTTTTAAGCCCTCAAGACTTCATTTGCTGTCCTCGACTCAAAACACAGGGATTATGGGCATGTATTCTCTCCCAAAGCTGGATGCTAACTGATCAAAGCATGACATATTCCTTCTCGAGATGTTCAAAACAGCCTCAGCTCTGCCACCACTGACCTCCGCTGTCCTCGGGCACGACTGAAGCCTAGAGATGTCGCGTTAGGCCGTGCACACACGCCGCTAAGCCCATCCGAAAGTGTCCAAACACAGGCGTAAAGACAACACGGCAGTCAAACAACCGTAAAGTTGTTTTACAGCCTTTTAATCCGGGCTAGTTGCAGAACACAGCAGTCAAAGTAATCTCCTTGTTTGAACTGTAGTACTGAGTAAACATGCGGACTAGCAGGTGAAGTGTTTGTGTAACAGGCTCCTACGTCGTCACTGTCGCTTGCAAACTTAGATTTTTAGACTTTTTAACGTCATTTTATGCTCATAGTTTTATTTCAAATGCAGCTGCCGTGTTTGTTTTCGATTATTTTGAAATTTCCCTCTCGCTAACCGCCGCTTTGCTGACTTTGCTGCTCGGAAAAACCATGACAAGAGTGACTTTGCATCTCCACAGCACTTCAGAGACTCTCTCTAGCTGACTTTTATGTACGTGTGCGTGCGGGATATGGATAACAGCAGCCCAAAAATCACTGTAGAGGGTCATGAGGTGATTTGTTTACCAGCAGAAGAGTGAATATAGCTTTAATGTGTCGCACTAGTTGCTCTGTCTGCTGTTAATTCGAGCCACTATGTTTTTAAAAGTGCAAACAGCCTCCTCCCTCCACTGGGTTTGGTTGCATTATAAGCTTCGTCACCATCAGCTGACTCCTGCATGCGTTGAGTTTTGTAACATAAAGCTCGGATGACCTCTCAGAGATGTAAACATGCTCTGTCGCCTCTTTTATTTCCCACCTCTTGCTCTTCACTTCTCACTTCCCTCGTCTCTTTTCTCGTTTTAAATCCCTCACATGTGTAGATTTGCTCAAACACACTCGGTTGTTTTCGACTTCCTGGTCTGCCGGCCTTCTTGTCTTCTAATCCGCTCGCGTATAAATAGCGACAGAGAGCGTTTTGTTTCAATCGCGGAGGAATTTTAAAGCCAGTCCAACCTGTCGGCTCAGGTGTGTGAATGCTCCTTTTGTCTTAATGCATAGCAACGCTGCCCCGCCTCGTGTCTGTGAAGTGAAAGTCGAGTAGATTTCAGCTTTTAAAACTGGAAAATGTGAAGGAATCATCACATAAAATAAGAATTCTGCTCCTCTGTGGATGTTATTGTGTGTTGAAATGTGGCTGTGTGGCACTGCTTTGCTATGGCAGCGTTTTTCCTGCAAAGAGGGAGCTTTAACGAGCTCTAAAGACAAATCTCTAGCGGAAAAATGATGAGAATTCAACGGCAATCCAAGTTTTTAACCAGTTTTGTCAATTAAGGGTTCATTTGCGCGGTCGTCATCGATCATTTCATCCGTCAGATGGTCAGAAATGACAGGAATACGCACAGATTACAGTTAAATAAAGTGACACAGCCTTATTTCCTTTATTGAATCCAGATTGATCATTGTTCCCGTCATGCGTCGTCACCCCAAGTGGCTCATTCTTAGCAGGAAAAACCTCCGTGTACAGCTGTAACCGAGCGAGACTTGTGTAAAGAGTGACTCAGACGTGCTCGACAGATGATTTTGCTCAGCGTCTCGGTAGATTCCCACCAGATTCCTCCCGGTTTGATCCTAGAAAACGGACAGGAAGCGCCACCTCCGCCGTCGCTCGCTAGTGAAATGAAAACGCCCTCTTATTCCAGCTCGGGCTGTTGCTCCAGCTTTCCTGTGTCGCTTCCTGTTTCGGCTGCGACCTGTTTCTGATTGGTCGCCGCTGTCTGGTAACGATCGCTGGCTCTAGCTCAGATGCAAAAATGCTATCAGTACATCACCAGTCGGTTGTTTTTCGAGGTCTTTTGTCATCTGTTCTCCCCCGTTTTCTTTGCTGTTTATCTACAGTCTCAAGGACCGTGTGTGTGTTCTTTGTGCGCTAGTCTGGTTTTTTTAGATGTGGATCTGAGAGGAAACAGCGTCCAGAGTGCTTCTGCTGAAAGAAAGGATGACTTCTGACCTGAAGTGCACATGTAAACACATTTTTTTTAAAAGTTCTTCCTGCATTAAAAGTTTAAATCTCACCCCGGTCATTGAGTTTAACCTCTAAAACAGTTGCATATTTAGCTAAGTTTTTCACCTTAAACGGCTTAGATGCAGTCTTAAGTCTCTTCACACTGAAACACCTGCACAGAATTCAGCCTAAATATGTTCGAACTGGTTCCTAAGAAGACGAATTACACAGGAAGACCCGGTTTGCAAGCTGACAGGACGGTTCCTTGGATTTGTTTAGAATGAAACCCCGCAAATCTGCATTTTAGAGTCGGTCGTTGCAAGTTCAAGGTGGAAATGCTTCATGTCTTTAACGTAGTGATGGACTGTGGTGTCTCTTTACTGAGCTGAGTGGTTCTTGGCATGCTGTGGATAACAAGACGACAAGTAATTCAACAAAGTGACTCTATTCTGGTTTGTTTAACACTTTTTTTGTTTCCTACATAATTCCACATGTGTTCTCTCATAGTTTTGATGACTTCAGTGTTAATCTGCAATGTAGGAAATGATTAAAATAAATAAAAACCACTGAATGAGAAGCTAAGTCAAGAGTTTTTACTGGTACTGTATGCGTGGGAAACACTGCTGGACGTCTCAGTTCATGCTGGGTGTGAAGGAGTTCACAAGCCTCCCTCGTCTTTTATAACTCTGGTGAAGTTTGACCTCCTCTAATCGCAAAAAAAAAGCACAAGTTTGATTAACTTGAAAACTCAGCAGAGCAGAAAACAATAAAACAACAGTGTAGAATCACATGACTGCAGGGCTGGTGCGACGGTTATTCAGTGTCTCCCTCCCTCCCTCCCTCCCCGTCTCCCTCCCAGGAGGTTTCGAGGACTACAGCAGCACCACCGCCAGCACCAGCAGCAGCAGCAGAGCAGCCGGCATGAACGGCACCGGACCCAGTAAGCTCGTGGACCCGCTGGAGGACCCGCTGCCCGGGGTGGGCACCTATGAGGACTTCAACACCATCGACTGGGTCCGAGAGAAGAGCAAGGACCGAGACAGGCACAGAGAGGTGAGGAGGAGGTGTATGCATGACGTGTTGAGCTCCAGCTTGTGGTCGACGCCAACGCAGACAGGAACATCTCGCTCTTCATGTGGTTTTTAGCGGTTATGTTTACAGCGTGACGCATTCACATAGTAAAACCACATAACTGAGGTCGTGTGCTGTCCTCTTGACGGCGCTACAACACCTGATGTAAATGATGTTTTCTGGGCTAACAGTGTCGTCTCACATGTGCTTAAGCTAACTAACATGGTAGCTCAACGCATTTAGTCCCTCTCCTTTCGATTCTGCGTCCTTCCAGATCACCAACAAGAGCAGACAGTCGACTGTGGCTCTGCTGCACAGCGTCAGCGATGCCTTCTCTGGATGGCTGCTCATGCTGCTGGTGGGACTCATGGCAGGTAGGGCAAACACTCACCCTCAAGTGCTGGGATCTGGGTAAATAGAGGCTTCCATTTGATGCAGTCGGGGCACTTTTGGCTTGAAAAACACTCTTTAAACTCCCCAAATGAACCTCTCTCTTTATCCAGTAACACAACTGTTAAGGACATGTTGATATATTTTTATAATAGTGTGTTATTATGTGTGTTTTTTGATAAATAAGTTGCTGCTACAACACTGCCAATTCCCTCAGAGGATCAATAAAGCACTCTGTTTATTCTGTTGGGCGGATATCTCAAGTTCACAGCAAGTAAAACCAAATTAAACACGACTCTCTGCTAACATTTGGGTTGAAGCTCTCCGCTGCGAGTGCAAGGCAGAGCGTGTGGTCATCGGTTGAAATAGTAGCCGTGGCAGATGTAATTTACCTGCACGGCTTCTTGAACAAACAAAGGCGCAGCATCTGGACCCGTTTCATCGCCGCCTGCATCAGCTGAAAGTTAATTCCCACGTGGTGACGGACAGCAGGTGTACGTACGCAAAATAGCACCGGAGTGACCCTGAAAATAAGCAGGGCAGGAAATTAATATGCGTTACGTTGGAGGGTAGCTTTGGCTTCAGACTTAGCTTCTGCAGGACACAGTGATGCACATTTGTGGCCCTAAATGAGAGGCAGAACTAGATAAAACAAATGGAGCGTTCACCCTGAGCTCATCCTCCTCTCCTCCAGGTGCTCTGGCCGGCGGCATCGACATCGCGGCCCACTGGCTGACCGACATGAAGGGCGGCGTCTGCCTCATCGGCTTCTGGTTCAACCACGAGCACTGCTGCTGGACGTCCAACGAGACGACGTTCCAGGAGAGGGACCGGTGTCCTCAGTGGCAGAGCTGGGCCGAGCTCATCACGGGGACTTCAGAGGTAGGGGGCTGTTACTGGGCGAGCTTGGCAGAACCTCATGGCTCGTATGGAAGCTAAACTAAATGAGGGAAGTTTTTCATCATACATCTAGTAGGATTTGATTACAGGTCACACACTAACAATAGCTGTAATGGTGCTTTGGCTCCATCTAGTGGTTGGAAGCTGTCATGATTCCTTGATGACCTTTGTTTTGAATCACACATCTCTGCTTCTTGTTCGTCTTTGTTTCCCCCCACAGGGTCCGTTTGCCTACATAGTGAACTACCTGATGTACATATTCTGGGCTCTGCTCTTCGCCTTCCTGGCTGTGACGCTGGTCAGGGCGTTCGCACCGTACGCATGCGGCTCAGGAATACCAGAGGTGAGGCTGACTCGAGATCACGAAGTAACTTGTCGTATTATTCAGCTGTACGTGGGATCGACTGACATTGATCAGTTTGTCTCCATCTGCTGTTCTTCTCTACTTTTCTAGGGTTCTTATCTTATTATTATTGTTTTCCAGACTCTGTTTCGGGTTAATCTGTGGCTCTGCCTTCTCAGTTAGCTGCTAGCCATTAGCATAGCCTCAGCCACAGTGAAAGTAGATCATTTTTCCTCTACCATCCCTCCATCTATCCATCATCAATACGCCGCTTAATCCTCTGTAGGGTCGAAGGACAGGTCGCCAGTCTATCACAGGGCTACACATAGAGACAGACAACCAAGCACACTCTCATTCACACCTACGGACAATTTAGAATAATCAATTAACCTCAGCATGTTTTTGGACTGTGGGAGGAAGCTGGTGAAAACCCACGCTGCACAGGGAGAACATGGAAACTCCACACAGGAAGATCCCAGGCGTCCTAACCAGGACGCGAACCGGGGATCTTCTAGCTGTGAGGCAACGCTGCCAACCTCTATTTAATCCTCAAAAATCATTGAGGTTTCCTTCATTTACAATGATGTCGACATACAATAATACATTAAAAAAACACAACACACAAGGTAAAAAATAAACAAATGAAATAATACTCAGGTGAAGCAATTCTACTCCGCGATAAAGCAGTCTGATGTAACAGTCTGATGTAAACTGTCCTGGAGAAATGAGAGAATTCAGATTTAAAGCTTGCTGTAGATGATTAAACACAGTTGGAGCCTAATAAACAAAAGCAGATCTACCAGGTTCTGAATGAACCCTGGAACCTTTAGTAAAAGACGGTTAGTGGAGCGGGTTTGGCCCAGGACAGATAAAAACGTATAAATGTTTGTGACGCCTCTGTGCTAATGAAGGCCATCCTGCTTTGTTATAGAGGGTGTAGTGATGGGTGTTGTAGGGATCTCTGGTTACAAATCTCAGAGCAGAATGATGAAGTGAATCCAGCGGTTTGAGAGTCGAGGCAGCGGCATGAGGATAAATTACATCCCCATAGTCTAGCACAGAAAGAAAGACGGCCTCAGTCACATGTTTCCTGCAGTTTAGAGGAATATTGGAACAGTTGGTGTAGAAAAACTTCTGGCGGAGTTTGCTGACAAGCTCGTCCACATGATTTTTAAATGTAAATGAGCTGTCAAGGAATCATAGGTATTTATAGACAGAGACTCTCAATCTGACGTCCATCCAGCGTGGGAAGATTAAGATTTTCAAAATTTACATCTCTGGTTATGGAGCTGAAGTTTTCTGACACCAATGATTGGAAAAATGTTGAATATAGGTCACAATAATCGGACGTAAACATGGCTTTTCTTTCATTTTCTGTTTCATTCTTATGTGATGACACTGTTTGCTCTGGTGTTGCATGTTTGTTCAGGATTAGCAGATTTGACTTAAAGCCACAAACATGATGGTGTGTTTGTTTTCCCCATTAAGTGAAACGTCCAGCTCACATTCAAAGTCTTCTCTGCTGCCTTCTTTTTCCTCCTTGAGCTCTTTCTTTCACTTTAAAGCAGCCGAGTTTTGCTTCTCCTCTCCCTCCTTCGCCCCGCCGTGCCTCGGTTTTTGATTTCAGCTTTCATTAAAACTGATTTATTTACATCTGCCTCTCCGCCGTCCCTCTTTTCGGTGTTTACTTTCCCGCTCGCTCTTCGTTTCTGATCAAATGAGAGGATTTGCTTACACTCTGGAAATGCAAGTGGAAAACCTGACTGCGCACAAACACGCTCGATCCGATTCGTCCATTTAAGAGCAGAACACATAAATACAATCTTCTCCAGCGTATACAAACGTCGTCGCTCTCGCTCCTGCGCTCGAACGAGAACAATGCTTAATTTCATGCAGCTTGAATCCGGTCTCTCGAGGGTCATACGCTGGTCAGCAGGGCCCACGCACGGGAGATTAACTGCTTATGTGGAGGGAAAATACCAAAACACAAACTCCATTTCTCTCCTTCTCCTCTGTCAGTGTTTACGCTCGCTCTTCCCAAGCTCAGACACGCACATCTAAACCTCCTCAAACAGACACAAGAGCAAACACATCCTCCTCCTCTGCACAAACAAAAGCTAATCCCCTCACATGCAAACAGACCGACTCTCCTCTCCTCTCCGTCTCGTCCAGATTAAAACCATCCTCAGCGGGTTCATCATCCGGGGCTACCTGGGGAAGTGGACCCTCATCATCAAGACCATCACCCTGGTCCTGGCGGTCTCCTCGGGGCTCAGCTTGGGGAAGGAGGGCCCCCTGGTCCACGTGGCCTGCTGCTGCGCGAACATACTCTGTCATCTGTTCACCAAATACCGCAAGAACGAGGCCAAGCGACGAGAGGTGAGCTGTGGGGTTTGGGTGACTCAGTGGGAGAGATGGTTGTGAACTGGGATCGGTGGTTACAGATTCTGCAGCTGCTGGAGGCTCTGCTGGGTGCGATGTAGTCTGACTGGCCAGCCCGGTCTGGAGAACATGGTGGTGTGGCTGCACGTTATTATCACTCTACTATAGAGGGGAAGAAACACCGACAAATAAGCCCTGAGTGGAGCATTTGTATGCAGTCATTAGAATGAACTAGACAAGCCCTCATAGAGCGCAGACCTCCGCCAAGCAGCTTCAGTCCACCCCAACACAATCTACCAATGAGAGAGTATCATGGTGTCGTCCGGTGAAATCAACAGGACACAGAAATATATGTTGGTTCTTTATTCTGAACAGATTAACTGGAGGATGCTCAATGGATAAAATAAGTAGGATAAAACCAGAAAATGTTCCTCTGGAGAATCTGGTTTGATTTTGCTAAATAGGACTTCTGTTGCAGCTGCGTTTGAGGACAAACAGCTCTATGTGAAAAACAACTACTTAGTTTGAACAAGACGTCCCAATTTACAGCTTTCTGACAATAAATAAGCACCAAGATGAAATAAGACTAACCTTAAGGTCAAGTACAGTGTAGCTCCAAGCCTAGAGTGGCTAAGTTAGCTAACCAACAGTATGGTAGCTTAGCTGCTTTACAAACATAACATTAGGGCTGGTCCCCAATATAGGAATATCTGAATATTCGTTGGTTGTGGTGGTATTCGAATAATAATTTAGATATTCAAATAGTCCTGCGTGCCGCCCCAGGGCGCTACCGAGGCTCCAGAACGCTGCCGTGGTTCTAGTACCCCAATTCCTGTCAGGTTCCGGTGTCAAAAGCTCAAAACGCTTTCGAACAGCACAGAGTTTCAACTTTGGTTACATAAAAATAAAAGTAGAAAAGCCCTCAGAGAGTTCAGACCTCCACCAAGCAGCCTCGGTCCACCCCAAACACAACCTCCCAACGATAAAGTATCCTTAAATTAAAAAGCATCCTGGATCCAGACGGTGATCCGGATCAGTCCCATAGTTTCATCATTTGTTCCTTGTCCTATTTCACACATTTCCTGAGAATTTAATCCAAATCTGTCCATAACTTTTCAAGTTATTTTGAACACAAACAAACAAACAAACAAACCAACGCCGGGAAAGAACATACCTGCTAGGCGGAGGTAATAAACAAAAAACAAATAGGGATCCAAATCCTCTGCAGAATGGGAGATATTCAGTGAGGTAGGTCGCTGCCTGGAGGTCGTTGTGGTTGTTTCCCGAAGGATTTTGAAAGCAATAACTCTCCTGTAATATTATTTTCAGGGCTGGGACTTTAACGCGTCAATTTCGATTTATTAATTACAGAAAAAATGACGTGTGGGAAAAAAATAGTGCATTTAACCACACCTTTCTCAGTTCCACACCAGTAACACTGATGCTACGCTCCAGCCCGCTAGGTACCGATGATGCACCTAAAGCTCGTTTGCCAGAAGCGAATAAAATGCAATTAATTCGAAAGGAAAGGGCAGCCTTGAGCTGAACGTAAACAGCCTAGTTTGTCTCAGTAACTGGCCTGAAGAATAACAACTATCCTTAGAGGTGTCATGAGGCCAGTGGGTTTGTTGTTAAAAAGCTTTTGTTGTTTATCATTTTCAGTGGTAGAAATGTCATTTTTGCAATATCACGAGTGCACCATGGCTGAATTTGACCTTCATCAAGAAAGCAGCGGTCTGTTTTGCTGTTATCCAGCGAATCTACCAAGTAAATCAAAGGACAACTGTTCGCTCACCAGCGAGGACGAGGCGGCGCTTCTACTGAGCGAATAACACCAGTGAAGTTCAGATCTGAAACACCCACACGAGTTAAAAAACCTTTTCTGACACGTGTTTTTTTTGTCTCGCGTGTAGGTGTTATCGGCGGCGGCGGCGGTGGGCGTGTCGGTGGCCTTCGGGGCTCCCATCGGAGGAGTCCTGTTCAGCCTGGAGGAGGTGAGGAGATTGTCTGTTTTCAGGGATTACAAACAACCTGATTCTTGTCTTCCCTCCACCAGAAACTCGAGTTGCTTTATCAGCTCCAGACAGCAAAACTAATCTGAATAGGTCCTTAGTTGCTTTCCGGTCTTTTGTTTGATTGTTCTGAACTGGTATCGACACCGTAATGAACCATGGAAAGGTGTTTGGGAGGTCCTCAGCAGGTGTTTGGATGAGGATGCTGCTGCTCTGACCACCTCGTATCTCAAAAATAAGAAGACCCATGCATGTGATAGTTGATTTATCAGGAAGTGAAAGCACTGAGTACTTTACATCAGCTGTTGCTTCTCTACTTCCTCATAGACGTGCAGAGTTTGGCTTCATTGTCTCGTCTCAATCACCATGTCCGTTTCTCTCTCCCCCAGGTGAGTTATTACTTCCCCCTGAAGACCCTCTGGCGCTCCTTCTTCGCCGCTCTGGTGGCCGCCTTCACTCTGCGCTCCATCAACCCGTTTGGGAACAGCCGCCTGGTGCTGTTCTACGTGGAGTTCCACGCCCCGTGGCACCTGGTGGAGCTGGCCCCCTTCATCCTGCTGGGGATATTCGGGGGCCTCTGGGGGGCGCTGTTCATCAGGGCCAACATTGCCTGGTGCAGGAAGCGTGAGTAGTGAAGATGTGAGTGTGTGAACCATAGACATATATACGTAGACGCCGCATTGACTGTGGAGGGACGTGCCTAAAGCTCCGCCATCTTGGTACAGGGCTAGCAGAGGGGGGAGTGAATGTAAGTCTATGGAGGTAAGAGGTACTCCACAATCTTAAAGTAGAATTATTCACTGAATTTTCGACCGATTTCTAAACGGTTTGGTTTGTTAAAAACGTCACACATGTAGCTTTGACACAGGATGCTTGGATGCTTTTGTTCTATTTATGTCTGCCTGCCCGTCCTCCATGTCTGACGTTTGTAACAAACAATATATGTTGACAACTGATGGATTTATGATCACTTTTATAGTGCAGACATGTCATTCCTCTATAGACGCAATGCACTGTAGGGGCGAGTGGCACTGTACCAAGATGGCCGCCGCGTAGGCACGTCGGCTCCAATGGGCAGCAGCAGTCAACACGGCGTCTACATATATATGTCTATGGTGTGAACAGCTGGGTGCATGCTCCAGCATGCTGTTTAACCAGCGTCGTCTCTCTGCATCCGCCAGGTAAATCCACCATTCTGGGTCACTACCCGGTCATCGAGGTGCTCGTGGTGGCCGCCCTGACCGCCGTCCTCGCCTACCCGAACAGCTACACCAGGATGAGCGGAGCCGAGCTCATCTCCGAGCTGTTCAACGACTGCTCCCTGCTCGACTCCTCTCAGCTCTGCGGCTACAAACAGGTCAGCCGAGGACTCGTTGTGCAAGAGTCCATTTGAGAGAGAGAGAGAGTCGTACGAGTCGCTGCGGTCTCTCCTTTTAATTCCCATAAATGAAACAAATGTTGAGTGTTGCGACATTTAATTTAAAATTCTTCTCTGCTTGTCTGTTTCAGTGTTTCTCATTATTTATCTGTTTTCTCCTCTACTTCTTCTGCCTCCCACTCCCACTTCCAGCCAACCAACACGTCAGAAACAAGTGCAGGCAACAGCCTCGCGGACCGGCCAGCAGGGGAAGGCCTGTACACGGCCCTGTGGCAGCTGGCTCTGGCCTTAGTCTTCAAGATGATGATCACTGTGATTACCTTTGGCATGAAGGTTGGTGACGAGACACGTGCACACCGATCAGCCACAACATCATGACCACTGACAGGTGAAGGGATCATATTGGTACTATGTGGTGTTCTGATGGAAAACCTTGATCAGACTTAGACACCCAAATAAACATCGTCCCACAACAAACACACTCCCTCATGCATCAACATCAACCAATCAGGAACATGTGGAGGAACATGACAATGGTCCAACATGTTGATGTGACCTCCAGACTTCCTACACCCCATTGTGATCAAGCATCAACAGGATGCAGTGGAACCAGTTGGATTGACAGAGACCCCACTGCACAAGCCAGAGCACCCAAAGGATCCACTGGTTCCAGACCCCATAGGACACCCTGAGAGGTCCTCTGGTCCATGATTCCCAATGGTTCAGAGCATTTCTGACCAACATAATACCAGACAGGTGGTCATAATGTTATGTCTGATCGGTGTATATATCCCTGTGTCTGTTTGAGATTCATAGTTCATGCTGGTTTCTTATTGAAGCAGTCAACACTGATGATACTATGTGAAAATCAGCAGCTGTCTTTAATACATCTGGATCCACATTTGAATCTTTGTCCTCCCTTCATTCACTCGTTTCCCAGTTTTTGCCGTCTCTTGAAACAGCATCTCACAGCGTCTCTCCCCCCTCTGTCCGTCCACCCAGGTCCCCTCTGGCCTCTTCATCCCCAGCATGGCGGTTGGAGCCATCGCCGGCAGGCTGCTGGGCGTCGGCATGGAGCAGCTGGCCTACTACAACCACGACTGGTTCATCTTCAAAGGGTGGTGCTCGCCGGGGGCGGACTGCATCACTCCGGGGCTTTACGCTATGGTTGGAGCCGCTGCTTGTCTGGGTGAGACATGGATGGAAGTGGACTTTACGGCATGTGGCGTTAGCGTACAGTGTATTCATCAAGTGCAGGTCACGCTAGTGCATTTTAGCCATGTAGAACTGCTCTCCGATGCTACGCCGTCACCTGCAGAACTCCTCTCCTCCCACACGTCTGTTAAAACAAGCTGGAAACTGGGAGCATCTTGTAAAACATGACTCACTTTAGCAGTATTTTGACGTAGGAAATGAAAATAAGGTTGCGTTTTGGCTGCGTTAGAATAAACTCTCGTGCAACAAGAGGAGTGCTGCTCGTGTTAAGATTATCACATCCAGGTTGGGACGCTTTCTTACCAGTCGATTTTCATTTAACTGACGGGGGGGAATTCGTCACTGGGAACGTCTCCTCTGGGCGCAATCGATTAGGATGTTTTGTGCATGACTTATGAACGTCTGGGGATGAACGGCAGCAGCTGAGCGTCAGCTGGGGGAGGAATGTATGGACTGGTTGACCCAATGTGCTTCTCAGACGCCGCTAAGAGGAGCTACAAGGATTTATAAAAGGAGACATGACAGCAGATCGACAACAGATGATTATTCTCATTGTTTGTGGTGGTAATTCGGTGTTTACCAAAGCCAAAGATGACGTCCTCAGATGTTTTTATTATTTCCACACAACCCACAGATTTTCAGTTTCGTCTCAAAGAAAGCCAGAATAGTTGATTAATTTGATAGTCGACCACGAATTGATTCAACACTACAGGAGATTTTTGGCTGTTTGACAGGAGTCCTTGTCAAACAGGTGAAACAGCTGTCTTTTCTGAAAATGCAGGTCTCCTTTTTATTAATTTTAGCACAGCTGCCTGCCTTGTTCTTTGTCTTTTCAAAATACAAACACTTGTTTCAAGAAAAAAAGTATTTAAATTGAAATTTTCTGACCGAACTGGCAACTTGTCTTTATTGAAAATGGGTTTTTAGGACTCATTTAAACAACAGATGACTTGAGAACATGGCGTTCTGCTTTATAACACGAAAATTGTGTTGACTATTAAATGCTGCTCCGTGGTTCGGCACAGTTCTTTGCATGTTGGAGGAAAAACGTCCTGTTTATTTTTAAAAAAAAGGCTGTGGTTGAATTAACAAGTACAACAAATCCAGGTCTGTTTTGAGTCAGCGATGATGAGGCGGTGTCCACTTCTACCTCCGTCCTGCTTGGGGGAAACGTTTTGCATTAGAACAGATGGATGTTTAATTCTCAGCATGAGGAGGGTTTAGGGAAGCAAGTCCACCTCGTAGATCAGCGACGAAGATAAAGCGGGTGGATCCTCGACTTCGCGATAAATAGATTTCTGACACTAACTGGCCGAAATCCCGACGAGCAGATGTCGTCTTTTCTCTGTTTACTCCAGCTAAACTCGCCTCTCTGTTTGTCATTTTCCTCCCGAGCTCTTTCGTAAAAGGCTTTTAAATCACAATTATGCCGCTGCTGCCGCTGTTGTTGTTGTCGTACATAAGACACCGCTGCGGTATCGTGTTGCTGAAACGCTTGCTCGCTTAATCTTTTTAAAATTTATTACACCATTACAGACTTCATTGTTGACTGCCATTCCTTTTTTTTTTTAACTTTCTGCTGATTGATTTTGCATTACCAAAGCCCCACAAATAGATCCTACCCAGAACCTGAGGCGTGATAGATACCGTTGCTGCTTAATGTTGGTATAAGCGACAGAAAGTCTGGCTATGTGGGTGGAAAATGCAAATATTGTGTAAATTAACGGCCTTGACTCTTTCCAAAACGTTCTCGAGCAGTAATCCTCACTCTCTTCTTGGAGAAACATGTGAAAATAATTTTTTAACGAACATTTCTGCATTGAACACGAGGGAACAATTCTCGGAGTGTGTAATCCTCTCCGGTTTTGTCCGCCCTTTTCGTCTTTTGAAATGTTGAGCAACGAACAAAAGGGGAACTTTGCTTTAATCCCTTTCAGAAGTCAACATGTCACCAGCACGTCGTCGAGGACGCAGCCTCGTTTATGAGGAAGATGACTGGATTCAGGCCGCAGACGTCGATCTCACCTGCGGAATTTGTACACAAAGAAAAGGGAAACTCGGGATCTTTAACTTTCAGACGAAGGAATCCACATCAGACGTCCTTGTAGTCGTGTCGTTCGTGTTGCACGGCCGGTTTCCTGTATGTATATGTATGTATGCGTAGATGGGGTAATCCAACCTTCTCCCGTCTCCTTGCAGGTGGAGTAACCCGTATGACGGTGTCGCTGGTAGTCATCATGTTCGAGCTGACCGGCGGCCTGGAGTACATCGTCCCGCTCATGGCTGCAACCATGACGAGCAAATGGGTGGCAGACGCTTTTGGAAGAGAAGGAATTTACGAGGTGACGTGTCTGAGAGCGTTTGTGAAAGTTGCCGCGTCCAACCCTTACGCCGTGCGATGACTATCGAATCCAACGTTGTGACACGGGTGGTCTGTTTTCGTCTGCGCTTTTGATGGCTTATTTGGTCGAAAATATCTCCACCCCCTGAAATTCCTCGACCGTAAACTCACACCATATTTCCCCCTCTGGTTGTGAACTGAGCACACTCTCTCTCTTCTGATGTTCTGCAGGCCCACATCAGGCTGAACGGTTACCCCTTCCTGGAGCCGAAGGAAGAGTTTGAGCACAGCAGCCTGGCCGTGGACGTCATGAGGCCGAGGAGGGCCGACCCTGCTCTGGCTGTGCTCACGCAGGAGGGCATGACTGTCGGGGAGGTGGAGGTGTGGACGCGTAAACACATGGCAGCACAGAGAGGCAGTTAAACACAGTAATAAGGAGAGCTGTGGCGTTACGTAAAGCAGAACTTGTGTGCAGATGTAGAAAGAAACGCCTCTCCTTGCACCAAATTCGAGTGGCTAAAATAATCAGATATAACTTGTAAGCTGCAGATACTGAATCCTGTTACCTGCAACGTCTTCTTGTTTTGTTTCTCTGCAGACCTTGGTGGAGAGCACCCACTACAGCGGCTTCCCCGTGGTCGTCTCCCAGGAGTCCCAGAGGCTGGTGGGCTTCGTGCTCAGGAGAGATCTGCTCATATCAATAGGTCCGGACTGTCTCTCACGTAAAGCTAAATGCTTGAAACACGTAATGCATCGTTATTTAGTAGTTTGTGTGAGCTGAAATACCAATTTCTGACATTTCGAAGGCCGCCTAAAGCAGCGGTTCTCAACTGGTCCAGCCTCAGGACCCACTATGTCTCTATTAATAACCGTCACGACCCATATTGTTGAAGTTTGCTGCTCCTGTTAACAAATTAAGGTGTATTAGGGTGTAGTCTCGACGCATTTTGATACAGCTTAGGAAAATTTTGGTGCTTTTTTTGCTAATTTTGGTATATTTAGACGCTTTTGCCAAGTTTTTGGGCATATTTTGGCCCATTTTGACAGATTCTGAGCACATTTTGGTTCATTTTTGGGATGTTTTAGCATAAATTTCTCCAATAAGCCAAATCTAGAGGTCAATAGTGGGTAGCTACTGGTTTCAACACCACTAAATGTCCTGCTATTGAAAGCAAACAGCATCATAAGAAACACGTCCTTCAAAATAAAAGACTTTATACCACTACTTTTTGCTTCTGCGACCCTCTAAAAATGGCTTCGCGACCCACTTTTGGGTCCCGACCCACCAGTTGAGAACCCCTGGCCTGAAAATGTTGTGTTGTCGCCATTTGTTTCCCACATTTCCATCACTTTGAAGCCAGGATTTCACACAAACAATGTGTGAGCCGTCTTGAATGAACTGACAAACTTACAGAGCTTCCCTTGTTGTTTAACATCACGGTTTTCTCTCCCACTGGCACTTCTGGCGTCGATTTCCACCACACCGGGCTGCTGTTTTCAGAGAATAAGCCTCAACAATCCACAATGTGCTGAGGGACATAATGCAAACAAGTTGGCTGCTGTTTTTAGATGTCAGAAAGTTATTTGCAAAGGTTGCACTTGACTTTTTTTGGCAATCTGTTGTCAGTTTGTTTGCCGCCGACTCCGAATAAATGCTCAGTAGGCTTGGGCCAGTTCAGTTTTTAGACTGTTCATAGATATCCTGCTCCTCTTCTTCTTGCAAAATTAGTAGATTAATCCTTGACGAAGTGCTCTGATGCTTGTCTGATAATGAGAATTGTTCAAATGAGAGCATCCCGACCCACAAATCAACCTTGACACTGCAGCCTGACGCTAATGTAATGTGCACAGCTTGTTTCTGCCGCCCCCAAGTGGCCAAAAACATCTGCTAATCAACGTTTTAAATCCCCCTTTTGCTTCTTTTCCTGCCTCTCCTACCAGACAACGCCCGGAAGCGCCAGGAGGGCGTCGTCAGCGCCTCCCAGGTGGTGTTCACCGAGCACGCTCCGGCCCAGGCAGCCGACGCCCCGCCTCCCCTCCGCCTCAGAGGCATCATGGACCTGAGCCCCTTCACCGTCACCGACCACACACCCATGGACATCACCGTGGATATTTTCAGGAAGCTGGGGCTGCGGCAGTGCCTGGTCACGCACAACGGGTGAGAACGCACAGGGATTAGTCCTCGGAAAGGCCGACTGTGGCGTAAGATGACAAATCACAGCGCAGGAAGCAAGACGCACAACAAAATAAACCGACTGCACTCCCACATCTGCAGGCTTTAAAGGGAGATATCTTGGGGGTGGAAGGAGCGACGGAGCGACGTGTAGGAGAGGCTGAGGTCAACTCGCTGCCAGGTCATGCTTTAAAGAGAAAGCAGGGAGACACAGGAGTTAGGGAGGAAGACGTAGATGGTTAATGGAGGGTGGCGTTGTCAGCAAAAGCAGCTTCCCAAGGTGTGTTCGCTCGTATCTCAACCCCATTACCAGCAGCTTCATCCTGGACGTCTTGGGTCGTCCATCTGTTCCAATAAGGGCTTTTAATGTTGAGGTCTCCTTAATGGAAAACCTGGCACGAACACAGCCACAGACCCTTGGCAGGATTTGGCATTTGGCCTGTGAGAATCCACCGCAGGAAGAAGAGCTGTTCTCTGAGCTGGCGTTGGACCAGTTTCCTGCGACTGTTTTGGTTTTTTTTTGAAGCTCATAAAACTCTTAAAATCTGCTCCTTCAAAGCGGACTCTGTGTCGAAAACATCCACGGTTCATAAACTTGCTTGGGAAACTGAGCAGAGGGCGAGCGTCTGTGTTTTGTTGCCTTTCTTTTTTTGGCAAATCCGCCTTGAGACTTTGATTGTGCAAGAAGAAGAGCAACAGTGAGGCTCAGATGATAGCGGTGGTGATTTGAGGTCACGCTTGTGTGTGTGGAGGATGGTTTTTAGCGTTCATCGGTGTCCTGCAAGATATTTAAAGTCCCTATAAAAAGTACTCACCCCCTTTGGAGGTTTTCTGTGTTGCTTTTAAGCCTTTAATCTTGGTCATAACAATTTAGCTTTTTGGAAATGAAGACCCTTTCACGCAAACTTAAAACAGATTTCTACAAAGTAATGGCAGTTCATTAAAATTAAAAACCGGAAAATAACTCATAGTCACACATACTGGTGAACTAAGCTCAGTAAATCTCAGCTGGAGTTCGCCAGAAGGACTCTGACGTCAACTAGAAGAAGGTTGTTTAGTCTTTTAAGGACCAAATTTGGGCTTTTTTGGCCGTCAGATTGTGCTGTATGTTTGACGGACACGCAATGAGGCATGGTGGTGGCAGCATCATGATGCTGCCACCACCGTGCTCCACATCATGATGCTGCCACCACCATGCTTTACGTCATAATGCTGCCACCACCATGCTTCACGTCATGATGCTTCCACCACCATGCTTTACGTCATGATGCTGCCACCACCATGCTTTACGTCATGATGCTTCCACCACCATGCTTTACGTCATGATGATGCCACCACCATGCTTTACATCATGATGCTGCCACTACCATGCTCCACATCATGATGCTGCCACCACCATGCTTCACGTCATGATGCTGCCACCACCATGCTTCACACCATGATGCTTCCACCACCATGCTTTACGTCATAATGCTGCCACCACCATGCTTCACGTCATGATGCTGCCACCACCATGCTTTACGTCATAATGCTGCCACCACCATGCTTCACGTCATGATGCTTCCACCACCATGCTTTACGTCATGATGATGCCACCACCATGCTTTACATCATGATGCTGCCACTACCATGCTCCACATCATGATGCTGCCACCACCATGCTTCACGTCATGATGATGCCACCACCATGCTTTACATCATGATGCTGCCACCACCATGCTTTACGTCATGATGCTTCCACCACCATGCTTTACGTCATAATGCTGCCACCACCATGCTTCACACCATGATGCTGCCACCACCATGCTTCACACCATGATGCTTCCACCACCGTGCTTCAAATCATAATGCTGCCACCGCCATGCTCCACATCATGATGCTTCCACCACCATGCTTCACATCATGATGCTGCCACCACCATGCTTCACACCATGATGCTTCCACCACCATGCTTTACGTCATAATGCTGCCACTGCCTTGCTTTACGTCATGATGCTGCCACCACCATGCTTCACACCATGATGCTGCCACCACCATGCTTCACACCATGATGCTTCCACCACCATGCTTTACGTCATAATGCTGCCACCACCATGCTTCACGTCATGATGCTGCCACCACCATGCTTCACATCATGATGATGCCACCACCATGCTTCGTGATAGAGGGATGCTTCCTCACATTAGACCCTGGAAGGCTTGTAAAGGTAGACATCCTGTAGGACGACCTGATGCAGTGGGAGAAGAATTGGTTTCCAGTAAGACGATGACTTGAGGCAAAGCTACACAGACGGCGTAAAGACAACGAAGTGAATGTTCTGCAGCTACCGAGTCGGAGTCCAGACCTCAATCCAACTGAGACTTTGTGGCTTGACTTGAAAAAGGCTGTTTACTCATGACCCCCGTGCAGCCTGAGAGTTTAGCAAAGAAGAATGAGGAAAAGTTGCAGTGTTTTGAGCTCTATCTGCTTTTCATAGATACTGTAGTTACCAAGAATACAGGAGGTACTGGCGCAGGAGAGGTTCACATTTCAGCAGGTGTTTCTGCAAAAAACACTTTCAGTCCTCCATAAAACAGTTTAACGCAGTCTGAAGACTTTAGACCTGCCTAGCTGGATAGAAACAACACTGAAAGCTGCCGTGTTTATTCAACAATTTGACGTGCAACCACTCAGAGATGTTCACCAAAGCTTTTCCCTCACGTTGTTTGAAATCGTCAACACCGCTCCCAGCTGCACCGAGGCTCACCAGCCATCCGTCAGACATGTGTGGCTTTGTATAGACAGAGTACAGTGTTTCTCTGCAGAATTACACCGAGACGGAGCAGAACATAATAAAACTTAATCAGCGTTTGATTCGTTTCGCCGCCTCGTGCTCACTCGGGCTTCTCTTGTTTAGACGGAGGGCTGACATGTTCAAACACACAGCTTTCAGGGATTCTGGAAGAGAAACTCTGTGTACTCCAGCGCGATTACAGACGTTGTGTAAGTTACCGCGACTGTCAAACAAGCTCGCGCGCACAGATGTAATCACGCAGCTTGTGGTTTCTCCGTCGCTTTCTCTGCTTTAACACTTCAGCAGGATGAACTCTGATGAACTCGGGCTGCTTCAGGTAGATGGTGAGCGATTAAATGTTGGTCTGAGCAGCCGCTAAGGACTTGATGTAGATGAAGGAGCTGCAGAGGGCTGACGTCGCCTCGCTAATGCGGACATTATGTTCACTTTACTTGCTCCAATCATGTCCCGTCATCTCTTTACTGTTTCGTAAAGGCCCAAACGTGTTTTTAAACTATTTAAAGATAGCTAATTGTGTGGTTTAAATGTTCATACAAAGACTTCCTGCAAGCTTTCTTCCTGTGTAGTGATTTTTATCTTGCAAAAAGCCATTATCATAGCTACCTAAATCTAACCTTTAACCTTCACTGATCCCCTTGGGGAAATTCCTTCTCTGCGTTTGACCCACCCTACTCATAGTTAACCTGAACTATACACACTAGGAGCACTGGGGGGGTTAAGGGCCTTGCTCAAGGGCCCACAATGGTGGTGACTCCCACTCTCCCACCTCAACCTCTTGCCAGTCTGGGGGCTCGAACAGGCGACCCACCGGTTATAAGTTCACTTCACAAACCGCTAGGCCACCCCTGCCCTAAAGTCAGTCATTCAGATTTTCCCCTGCAGGATAAATTAAGAAGCAGGGCTGCTGAATGTGTCGGTTTCCCCCTCAGGACTTCTGGATGTTGAGGTTTAGGAGGGCTTCTCAGAATTTGCGGCCTCACTTCCAGGAAGCTGGCCGACTTCTGAGAGGCACCTTCAGACGGCAGCGTGGATCCTTCTCCAGAAAAACGCCGCCTGTGCTCAACAACATCCGTCTGTTTTTGCTCCTCCTGTCTGCTCAATGTCTTTGTTTTGGAGTCCGGCTGCTCGTGTTTGCTTTCTGTTAAAGCAGCCTAATGACATCATTATGGGTGGCTTAATGCAGCACAGAGTAAATGCCGCCCCTCAGCATCAGGACAGGCTGCACGCCCTTTAGCTTTACAATCAGTTTGGTGCATCTTGAACATTTTTGCATCCTGCTTCACGGTGCAGCGCTCAGGCCTGTTCTCACGTTGTACAAATGAGCTGAAATTTGACTGCATGCACGTCGCAGGGAGTCGTTGTGCTTACCATCAACGTGACCGAGGAGCTGCTGTTCCTCATTGCTCGGCTGCGGAGTTAGAAAGGAAACCTCCGAGCAGAACAAATGGAAATCAGCCGCTGTGTAACCGAAACCCTCAGAAGCGCTGCGTGTTCACCTCTGGGGCTTTAAGCTGCTGCTCTCCACCTTAATATAAACAACCAATTTACTTTTGAGGCTCGCTGCCTCGCCCGTGGGTGCTTTTCAGCATCACTCACAGCTGTTGACGGTCACAATTCAGTATTCGCATCAGATGTCCCGCTCGTTGACCAACAACAGAAGGCTGGAGAAGATGGAAAGAGTCAAACAGGAAGTAGAGGCAGGGAGTGGAAGGACAGGTGAGGGTTTAAAGCTCATTTTCCAGGAATGAAGATGCCTCGAGGCGCGCTGAAGGAAGACCTTGACGCTGTGCGATTTCTGCGGTCGTCAAATGACAGGGTTGCTGTTAATTTTATCACTCTGACGGCTCAGCAGCGGTGTTTTCCCAAGACTATATTTAGTTCAAGGCTGCCTCGTTAGCAGGGCTCGTATCTGGCTGGTTTGTCAGCGCCGTTGTGGGAGTTTGAAAACACTCTGCCTGGCTTTCATCCCGTTTGGATCTTTGAGTTTTTAAAGAATAATATTTTCTTAGAGCTTTGCTTACGCCACCGAAGAAACATCCTCCCAACCGCCAAATCTCTGAGCGCTTTACTGAAGAACAGCTGGGTGTTTGGTGGAAATATCCAGAGATTAGCTTTCGTCAGGGGGAAAAGGCTGGTGGCGTTTTGTGGTAATTCAATTTTTTAGTCATTCTTTTATTTTCTGACTTGTGTCACTCAGCCTACTGGTTTCTATTGAGAACATAAAGTCGTTTGCAAACTCACATTATCGAGGATTATCTCAGCCTTTAACCCTTCGAGCCTTGAAAACCCACGTCCACCTTCACATCCCTTCTTTTCGGAAGTACTTATCGCATTTCAAACTATTCCAGCTGCTTGTCCTTCGTTAAAAAAAGAGGATCTTGACCAAAGTAATTTTGATTTTACATCAAATTTCTGATTAGTTCACATCATCGTTCTGATGTTTACAGATTCTAGACAACCTCCACTACACAGACATGACAAGATGTCTCGACTGCCAGCATTTTATAGTGAGATGTAATAGAAAATATAGGGTTTTTTTCATTTAAAAATGTGATCTAATCCGTGCACATTGGGTTAAATCCTTGCTTGGGTTCAAACATTTGCTAAGTAACACCAACTGCAGCCTAAAGTAACAAATACAGAATAATATTTAAGAATAAAATGAAGTGTTCAAGCAGAAAAACAGCTGTGAAGTAGCAAAAAAGTGGAAAAACAACATATATTTTATTGTTTATTAAGTTATTCGGCATCAGAGTGGAAACATGTGTTATTCCACCCCTTCAAATGTGCACAGTCTCTGTGTTCATGTGGAAATATGAATTCCTTCTTCTCTTCCCCTCGGCCGTTCGCAGATGCGAGTGAAGCTCCTCACAGCGTTGGAAGCCGGAGCTGCCAACTCCGTCTGCGTTTCCTGGTGGAATCCGGTCGTGTTGCGCAGTTTATTAATCGCCGCACATCTTAAACCGGTTGTCAGCTCCCGGTTCTCCTCGTACACGGCCTCAGCAGGAACTAGATTTTTTTTTACCTCCGCTCGCTTCCTAAACCCCCGAAACGTCAGCTCTAATCAGCTCCAGTGTGTTCTGTTCGCCCCCCTGTGGGTCTCTAATAAAACCGAGCCTCAGCGTCGAGATAGGAGGCCAGGCCTTCTTCTGCTTTCCATGTGAAGTAATCTGCTGCTCCCTGACTTCTGCTCTCTTCTCTGTTATTAGGAGGCTGCTGGGAATCATCACCAAAAAGGATATACTCAAGCACATGGCACAGATAGCCAACAGAGACCCTGAGTCCATCCTCTTCAACTGAGCTCCTTCCTCCTCCCTCCTCCTCCTCCTCCTCTCGGCTTCTCCTCTGTGGAGCGGAGGACACGACAACACCAGCTTGTTAAACTGAAATGCACCTTTACCTCTTCGACTTCAGCGACGGCCAACACAGTCGGGCCTTCTTTTGCACAGACGAGTTAGAGAACAGAGGGGTTTTTTTTTTGTTTTGTTTTTGTAATTTGGAGGCGTTTTTGGGGTTTAGTAAAGCCCGTGACTCATCCTGACGCCGCTGGCTGAGAGAAACAAGTCGACGAAACACTTCACATCTGCTGCTTTTGGCTCTTTCTGTTCTCCATTTTTCAAAGGAACTCGGCAGAGGGAGTGATTTAAAAGGAGCCAGGAAAAAAAAAAGAGAAATCTCCCTTTGAATTCTCTCCTCTTGCCGTCTTGCTACTCTGCTCCACCTGAGAGCGAAGGGAGGCGGGGACAAGATAATCCTCTGTTGTTGGAGCTGACAAGAGGAGCCGAGGCGGTGGAGGAGGAGGAAATAAAGACATCGGGGGGAAGATAAAGGGCGGCTCGGGGAGCTCCGTGCCTGCCCTCTGGCCGTCACAGCGAGCCCAGACAGAGCCCTCTGAGCGGGGCTGATGGATGCTCGCCTCCCCCCTCCTCCTCCTCCATTCCTCCCTCTGTGAGGTTTCCTGTAGCCTCGGGGTTGAAGGATACAGGAGTGTGAGAAGAGGATCTAATGCACACACTCCAAAAAGACTTCCATGACGGCCTGGGAACTCACCAGAAGTTCGTCATGTAGTTGCTTGAGATTTGGCTCCAGCCTGGGAACTATGCAGTTGTTGGCAGATATATATTCTCATACAAAACAAAAATCACATAGACGATGCTGCAGAAACCATGTCATGCCTTACAGAACGGTGGAAGTATTCCTTGAGTAGAAGAGAGAATCATGACACACAAATTATTTATGTAAATGTAAAATTGTTTGTCCCACTAAATTATTTCACAGACTTGAACGGCTGCTTTGTGTCTGTTTTGAAACCGCCGCTCATCCGTTTTCTTCCTCTTATCCAGAGTCGGGTGCAGTCAGGAGACTAAGCAGGTCAGTCCAGGCGTCCCTCTAAAGAAGCAGAACCTCCTGGGAGCTGCCCCTGTTAGGGTCTTCCAAGGTACATCAGCCTTAGAGGAGGGACCGGATCAAGAGAAATTTAAAGACAGTGATTGAGTTGGTTTAAAAGGAGCTGCAGCAGGTTCGCTGGAAGGGGAAACAGGGGCCCCCTCGTGGAGCCAGACCTGGTGGTGGAGCTGCAGGGATCGATGTTGGGGTCAAGTTGCTGGGGTTGGTATTTAGTAGCATCGGATAAATTGAGAAACAGCTTTAATGCCAAGTTGGTTTTCAGACATGAGGAAGGTAACGTGGTGTTTTGGTGCACAAGAATAAACTAATGGTTTTAGAGAAGGATGAAAAGATCTGAAAGAACAGATGTTGGATGATGGATGGATGGGTGGATGGATACAAGGTGGAGGGATGGATGGATGGATGGATGGATACAAGATGGAGGGGTGGATGGATGGACGGATGGATGGATGGATGGACGGACGGATGGATGGATGGATGGATGGATGAATGGATACAAGGTGGAGGGGTGGATGGATGGATGGATGGACGGATGGATGGATGGACGGATGGATGGATGGATGGATGAATGGATGGATAGATGAATGGATACAAGGTGGAGGGATGGACGGATGGATGGACGGATGGATGGATGGATGGATGGATGAATGGATGGGATGGATGAATGGATACAAGGTGGAGGGGTGGATGGATGGATGGATGGACGGATGGATGGACGGATGGATGGATGGATGGACGGATGGATGAATGGATGGATGGATGAATGGATACAAGGTGGAGGGGTGGATGGATGGACGGATGGATGGATGGATGGATGGATGGATGGATGGACGGATGGATGAATGGATGGATGGATGAATGGATACAAGGTGGAGGGATGGATGGGTGGATGGATGGATGGATGGATGGATGAATGGATGGATGGATGAATGGATACAAGGTGGATGGATGGATGGATGGATGGATGGATGGATGGATGGACGGATGGATGGATGGATGGATGGATGGATGGATGGATGAATGGATACAAGGTGGAGGGATGGATGGATGGACGGATGGATGGATGGATGGATGAATGGATACAAGGTGGAGGGATGGATGGATGGATACAAGGTGGATGGATGGATGGATGGATGGATGGATACAAGATGGAGGAATGGATGGATGGATACAAGATGGACGGATGGATGGATGGATACAAGATGGAGGGATGGATGAATGGATGGATGGATGGATGGATACATGATGGAGGAATGGATGGATGGATACAAGGTGGAGGGAGGGAGGGATGGATGGATACAAGATGGATGGATGGATGGATACAAGGTGGAGGGAGGGAGGGATGGATGGATACAAGATGGAGGGATGGATGGATGGATGGATGATGGATGGATACAAGATGGACGGATGGATGAATGGATGGGTGGGTCGGTGGATGGATGCGAGATGGAGTGATAGATATGAGATGGATACAATATAGATGGATCCAGTAGCTCACACACGTTACATACAAGATAGCTAGATAGAGGAACAATGTGCAATAGAGCATCACATTGGTGTGTAAATTTTGCTGGTCGAAGAATCAGCAATAAGAACTAAGGTGCCTAAAATGCTGGTATTTACAGAAAATGTGCAAAAATTGTTAGTATTTGCAATAAAATAGAATATTGTAAAGTTCAAGAGGTGTTGCGCTAATTAACGGAGGGATTCGGTCTCTTGCTCGTGTAGCTTTTGGCAGCTCTGCCCTCTCGTGTTATCGGAGACGTTATATCACCCCGCTGATCCTCCGTCATGAGCGGAATAATATTATCCCGGGCTATTTTTAACGCTTTAAAGTTCCAGCGGGTCACTTCGTCCGGACCTCATGAGCTGCCCGGGACTCATAAAGCCTGGCCTCGTCTCTTTATTTATCCACCGGGTTGATTTTTTTTCGCCTCATCGTAGCTCGCCAGTTAAAACATACAGGGGGATGGTGAAATGATTAACTTCAGACTATCACCTCTTAGGAGGAGCTCAGGCAGCAGAGTGGAAGAAGATCTTGTGTCCCGGCCTTTTGTTTGTCCAGATGAACCCACGTGTGATTGTTCTGGCTCGACGGATTTGAAGGCTGCTTTTCTTTTCACGGCGGAGGCGGTTTGAAGTTTGAAGGGATGAGACTCGCCTTTCACCACGTTGTCACTTCCCAGAGCGGCGATTCATCTTCTGGGCTCTCCACTTGCAGCAGCGCTAATTTACTGTCACGTCCAAGATGGAAGATCATCGCCGTGACGATGCGATGCCGCTCTTCCAAGATGCTCCCAATGAACGAGACTCGACAGCGCGAAACCAGATCTAATACCACCCGGCTTCCATGTCCGCCGCTTTGAACAGCGTGTGCCAGCGGTCCGTCACGTCTTCATTAGCGCATCTGTTTCCAGTTGTGAGACGAACCCGCTGCGATAATTAGTCTCAGCCGTGATCGTGATTTACCGCACCGCCGGAAAAATGGCAACGATGCCGTCGAAAGATGCGTTCGCTTGCGAAATGAAGAACGGAAAACAGGCCCTAATTCATTATCCATTATCTGTTATCTGATTTAATTAGATGTGTTTGTAAATGGAAATTAAAATTAAAATACACCTGTGGAAAACTTATTTCTCTACTTCCTGTTGGTTTTGGCTCCGTGACCCGTCTGACTTCTGAAGAGGAGCTAGCGATTTAGCTAGCTCTGCTAAATGGCGGAGCTAGCGATTTAGCACTAGCTCCGCCGCTAGCGCTAAATCGCTACTTTGCTTTCTGGCAATGCTAAAGTAACAGAAAACCTCCAAATCTCCCAAAAACGTCCCGAAAAGCAGCCGAACGCTAGCGATTTAGCACTAGCGGCAGAGCTAGCGGCACCACAAGGTCCCTCCAAAGGGACAAATAAACCCCACGCTGGTGAAAAGTCCACTGTGAAATAGTGAACAATGTGAGCCAAGCAACGTTTGGACCCCACAGTGGGTCTTCATCAGGCCACGGCACACAGCAAGGTCTGCTAACAGTGAGCTAACACTGGAGCTTTAGATACCAGATCCTTCCTCATCAGAAGTCAGACGGGTCACGGAGCCAAAACCAACAGGAAGTAGAGAAATAAGTTTTCGACGGGTGTATTTTAATTTTAATTTCCATTTACAAACACATGTAATTAATTCGGATAACGGATAATGAATTAGGGCCCGTTTTCCTTTTTTATTTTGTATTATCACTGAAAAAAACAGGAAACGGTTTATTTTTCGTTTTTATTTTGAAATCTCAAAATAAGAAAACTAATGGCCGCGACGTACACGGACCGGCACCGTGGCCTCCAGGGGGCGCCACATTAGCGATAGTAAGATGCAGCAGAGCGGATGATTCATAGACATATATACGTAGACGCCGCATTGACTGTGGAGGGACATGCCTAAAGCTCCGCCATCTTGGTACAGGGCTAGCAGAGGGGGGAGTGAATGTAAGTCTATGGAGGTAAGAGGTACTCCACAATCTTAAAGTAGAATTATTCACTGAATTTTAGACCGATTTCCAAACGGTTTGGTTTGTTAAAAACGTCACACATGTAGCTTTGACACAGGATGCTTGGATGCTTTTGTTCTATTTATGTCTGCCTGTCCGTCCTCCATGTCTGACGTTTGTAACAAACAATATATGTTGACAACTGATGGATTTATGATCACTTTTATAGTGCAGACATGTCATTCCTCTATAGACGTAATGCACTGTAGGGGCAAGTGGCACTGTACCAAGATGGCCGCCACGTAGGCACGTCGGCTCCAATCGGCAGCAGCAGTCAACCCGGCGTCTACGTATATGTGTCTATGGGATGATTAACATGCTGCTTATCATTCCACAGCTATCAGGGATTACTCTGCATCGACTCCCTTTGAGCAGCAGATGGAGTTAATCAGATGCGTTCTTAAGGGATTTTCTTCCAACAGAGGCTGATTAGAAGAAGAAGAAACTTTTATTGTCACTAATACATCCTTACAGCATTGGGAGATGTTGTTTTTGCATGTCACGGAGAAGGAAGGGTTAAAGGCCCAACAATGGCCGCACTGGGGTTCGATCCTCCGCCCTCCTCCTCAGTAGTCTACAGGCTTAACCGTTGCGCCACCGCTGCCCCGATTAAATGGCGTCTCATTCACTTTAATTTCGTGGCATCCGAGTCCAGTCCAGTGTTTGTTTTATTATTGTTTTCTTGTTGACACGTGCAGATTGCAGCCTCAGGCTCCGTCTGCCAGGAAGTAGCTCCGTCTTCAGCCCGTCATTGAGGCCCTGTCGCCAACATGGATCAGTTCAAAGGCGCCTCCATCTAAATCAGTTTGGGAATGATCACCCCAGTGGGACTGAGACGCCTCCACTGGTCTGGATCCCAGTCTTCCAAACGTCTTGAGTCCGATCCAATGTTAGTTTTTCATTCTTCTTCTGGAAATGTTCTCCTGCGTGATTCACATGCACAGCGGAAACTAGCGCAACATTAACCCAGCAAATTAGATGACACTCTCTGCTGTCGGTTGTTCTCTTGATTCATGAATCTGTTCTAAATCCGAAAAAAACGTCCCTCAAAGCCCAGAAAGACGCTCGCAAGTGTCTTGTTTTATTTGCCGTCACTGAGGAAAAGACAAACCAGAACATATTCAGATTTCAGGAGCTGCAGTGAGTAAATTTAGACTTATTTTACAATAATTACAGAAACAAATGTTCAGTTATTTAAATAGCTGGAGGATCATTTACTAGTTGACGATGTTTTGTTTTGTTTACAACCCAAAGATATTCAGTTTATTGTCATTTAAAAGGAAAGAAACCAGGAAAAATTACACATTTTAGAAGCCAAAATAGGAGAATTTTGGTTTTTTTCGAAGGATTATTTCAATTGTTGTCAACTAATCGATTATTTAGTTGACGAAAGATAATTCGGCGACTCTTTTTTTTCTGTTTTGGCCACATTTAAAGTCAAAAACAGCCTCAGATTCTTGCCTTGTTTTGTTTACAACCAAAATATGTTCAGTTTATTGTCATTTAAAAGGAAAGAAACTAGAAAATGTTCACATTTAGACGAATAAAACTGACATTAAGTCGTCGATTATCTAAAAAGTTGACGAATATTTAAATAATGGTTGCAGCTCTGATCGGTTGGTTGGCTGCCAGGTGATTGTTTTGGTAATTTTTGTCACGTTTCAGTGAATAACTTTGGGTTTTGGATTGTTAATAACTTTCCCCAGAAGCCCAAGAAAACATCCTGAGGTGTCTTGTTTTGGTCACAACTCAAAGATGCTTCATTTGTCATCATAGAGGAAGAAAAAATGAGAAAATATTCACATTTTAGAAGCTAAAACAGAAGAATTTAGACCTTTTTTTCCTTAAAAATCACTGAAACCAAGAATCGATTATCTGAATAGTTGAGGATTCCTTTAATAGTTGATAACTAATCAATTAGTTGATTAATCGTTGCAGCTCTACTTGTTAGAAAACTATTAGGCAGCAGTTTTTTAATCAGTTTTGGCTGCATTTAGCACCAAAAACAGCACAAGTTCTCATGTTACATTGAATAACTTGTAATAAAGGAGGAAAAAATATCAAATATTCACATTTTAGAAGTTTGAATCAGAAAATTTAGACTTTTTTGCCTTTAAAAATTAGCGAAACCAAGAATCAGTCAACTTTTTGATCAGTTGTTGCCATATTTTAAAACAAAAACAGCACAAATTCTCATGTTACGTTGAATAACTTGTCATAAAGGGGGAAAAACACAACAAAATAATAACATATCTGAAGCTAAAGTCCAAGAATTAATGTATTTTTTGCCTTATAAAATGACTTCAACTAGTAATCAATTATCTAAATAGTTGAGGATTCATTTAATAGTTGATAATGAATCAATTAGTTGATTAATTGTTGTTATAAAACTATTAGACAGAAGCTGTTTTGACCATATTTAAAGACAGAACCTCAAAATTCTCATGTTACATTGAATAACTTGTCATAAAGGAGGAAAACACAAGGAAATATTTACTTTTTAGCAGCTAAAATCCAAGAATTTAAACTTTTTTGCTTTAAAAAATGACTAAAACCTGGAATCAATTATCTAAATAGCTCAGGATTCATTTAATAGTTGATACGTAATCAATTAATTGAACAATCGTTGCAGCTCTATTGTTAGAAAACCATCAGGCAGCAGGTTTTTTGGCCATATTAAAAACAAAAAAACAAAAATTCTCATGTTAAACTGAGTAACTTGTCACAGAGGAGGAAAAACACAAGAAAATATTCACATTTAATAAGTTAAAATGTGAGAATTTGTACCTTTTTGCCTGGAAAAATGACTAAAACCAATAATCAATCATCTAATAGTTAAGGATTACCCTAATAGTTCATAACAAATTGTTGCTATAAAATTATTAGGCAGCTGCTCTTTTGCCCATATTTAAAGACAGAACCCCAAAATTCTCATGTTAAATTGAGTAATTTGTCATCAAGGAGGAAAAACATATTAAAATATTTACATTTTAGCAGCTAAAATCAGAGAATTTAGACTTTTTTGCCTTAAAAATGTACCGAAACCAATAATCTAGATCTAATGGAGCCACATTTAAAGCCAAAAACTGCAAAAATTCTCATGTTTAGGTGAATAAAGTTGGATTTTAGGCCAAAAAACAGACATTTTGAAGGTTATATTTAGTTTTTTTAGTATTTTCTGACATTTTATTCACTGCTAGGGAAGAGAATTAGTGGATTAATCTCTACCGAGGTGTAGTATTTGTGCCCATGTGGTGATATTTGCATGGGGGAGCCTCCCAGCAGGCTTCACTTCACGTCCGTCCACCCGCCGGTTTATTCGACCCCCGCGGCGTCCAATTTGCAGCGCGGTCATCCTCGACTCGGCGTCTCTGACAGCGAGTCGGAGCTCGTCTCTGGCCACATAATCTCTGTGAGAAGGAATTTAGAGCCGCGAAGATGCCGAGGAAGCTCGTGTGTGTGTGTGTGTGTGTGTGTGTGTGTGTGTGTGTTCGGTGTTTGCATGTGGGTGGCTGACATCTGTGTGTGTGTGTTGGGGAATGCGAGCGCATTGTTGCCGGCTTGTAATGACTCAGTGTATTCTCCGGCTTCACATGGGGCTCGAGTTACCGACCTGCTCGTGGCTTCTGCATTCTCACACCTCAGAGCTCTGCCTCCTGTTCGCCTTTCTGTTTTTACCCCCCCTGTTTGATTTTCTGTTTCTTTCCTGTGCCGTTACTTTGTTGTCCGACCTCGGATAAGCCTCCTCGCCTCCTTCGCTTCTCCCTCGTACCGGTCGTCCCGTTCCCAGGCCTGCCATTGTCTTGGTGCTCATTACAAAGCAGCGAAAACATTTGGATGCGGTAATGAGCCGATCCTAGGTGTCACCCTACACCCCGAAGTGTCAGATCTCCGCTAACAGATGACGTGTGTGTGTGTTTTGTGTTTTCCCGAGGGCCGGACGGAGCGAGCAAATATTTAGCGGCGAGCTCTGGCTGTGTTATGAATGTGTCAGCGAATGCAATCCAATCCGCCGCCTCTCTGCCCTCTCAGGCTCACCTGAGGTTATGAGTCGGAGGTTCCCACAGCTTCAGTCGCAGCTCGCCGTCTCCCCCGCTGCTCATGTAACACAAAATAATCTCGCCGACCTTTCGGTACCAAACACAGGAGAGAAGAAGGACAGCATGTTTTTATAATGCTTTGTTAACGAGGCCGGGACGACATCTGCGGCTCTTGGTTGTGTTCCTCGAGCAGTATTTGTGTCCACATCTGGGAGGACCCAAGGTTTCCCAGCAGACGTAAGCAAAGATTTCAGGGGAGGACGTCCTGAAAACCTGAATTATGAGCTCATACAACCCCAGAACCGATTGTGCAAAACATTGATTCATGTGTATCCCATTATATTTTGAATTGTACCTTTAATTTTGCGTGTTCCCTCACATAAGTAAAGTCATTTCCACCCTAAATTGTTGCTGAAAAGGCCCAAATTGGTGCGTAAACATTCACCAGAGTGCAGAAATTTGAGCATGTTTATCGCCTAAAATTTCCTTGCGGAGTTGTTTCCCTGCATTATGTGCCCTTATGCTAAGCTAAGCTAACCAGCTATGCTAACCAGCTGCTTGATGTAGATTTGCATTTATTATTTCTGAAAATGTAAAGCAGCATTTGGCTACTGGGGTCAACACGAGAAGCTGTGAACACAAAATTTGCATATTGGCACCTTTAAAGTTACAAAATGTTCGCTAATGTTTGCATTATCTCCCCTTATGCTAAGCTAAGCTAACCAGCTGCTTGTTGTAGATTTATATTTATTATTTCTGAGAGTGTAAACCAGCATTTGTCTTTGGCTTCGGGGGTCAACGCAAAAACTGTAAACACAAAGTTTGCATATTGACTCCTTTTAAGTTTCAATTACGTCTGCATTACCTCCACTTATGCTAAGCTAAGCTAACCAGCTAAGTTGACCAGATGTATATTTCTATTTATTATTTTAGAGAGTGTAAACCAGCATTTGTCTTTGGCTACTGGGGTCAACGCAAGAAGCTGTAAACACAGCATTTGCATACTGGCATTAGCAAACATTAAACTTACAATAATGTTTGCTAATGTTTGCACTATCTCCCCTTATGTTAAGCTAAGCTAACCAGCTAAGCTAACCAGCTAAGTGGACCAGATGTACATTTGTATTTTTTATTTAAGGAAGTGTAAACTACTGCGGTCAACGCAAGAAGCTGTAAACACAACATTTGCATACTGGCGTCTTTAAAGTTACAATAATGTTTGCTAATGTTTGCATTATCTCCCCTTATGCTAAGCTAACTAGCTAAGCTAACCAGTTAAGTTGACCAAATGTACATTTGTATTTTTTATTTTAGGGTGTGTAAACTACTGGGGTCGACACAAGAAGCTGTAAACACAACATTTGCATGTTGACTCATTTTAACTTGCAATAATGTTTGCTAACGGTAGCATGTTTAGCATTAGCATTAGCATTTACCTGAGGCCATGCGAATGTAATATTTCACTGTACAACTGTTAAATATTTCACAATGTTCACCAGCTAGTTGTTAATTTGGTTGCTGGTCAGGTGCTGTGAACTAATCGGAGTTTTTCTTTGCAGATGACTGTGTTAAAAATGCACCAAAACAAACAAACAAACAAACAAAATAACAACCGTAAAGACAACAAGCTGCAGATCTGGTGACAGTTCTGTGCCTTTTCACATGTCGTCATTTGTGCAGCCTTGAGGTCTGCTAACAAGTAACGACACAGAGGGACTCGCAGGACTGGACCTTCTGCATTTTAAACAGGTATTCCAGAGAACTGAATACTCCCAGCAGGCCCACCCTCAGCTGGTAAACACATAGTTTGAACTGTTCCTGAACTTAGCGTGTTTCAGTTTCAAGGTGAAGTCGAGGAAAGGTCGACAAACGCTTTATGGCTTTGTGGCATTTGAAGTTTCTGAGTGTGAAACCCCAAAGTTATGAGCCAGTCTGGTAATATTTAACCAACACAATGTACACCTTTAACCCCCGAACTGTGCTGGAAACTCATGCAACTGCTACCATGAAGTTCATTTCACTGATATTTATGCGCCAAATTACTTTCTTCCAGCGGACGTTTTTCAGCCTTTTGGCTTCTGCTGGTAGTTAATCAAACGAAACGGCTTGGTAAGGGCGACGCAAGCAGGGGCAGCTCTGTTTTAAGAGCTCGCGGGGGCAAAAAGATTGCAGAGTCCTGATCGAAGCTACAGTTTAAAGAGGTGGAAAAAGTATGATTGAATCCAGAGGAGTGGGAAGTGGAAAGAAACCCGCCATAGGGCCAACACACACTCTGGAAGTAATCTGAAATATACCGGTGCCACGTGATTTTATGTTCTCTCCGGTGGTTTTGATTTAACCCCAGAAATATCACGCACTGGGCTCCTGACAGCCCAGGATGGAGCCGTCGGTCGGCGTGGCGGCTATCGCTGACCTCACAAAGTCGATCCACGGTTGGAATCGCAGCAGAGTCCTTCCAACATGTCGTCCCACGGCTGAACAATGCGCTGTTATTTTCCTCCACGGACAGCTACATTGAGGTCATCCAGTGTGACGGAGCCAATTTATGTCCCCGAGCTGCAATACAATCCTGTTTTCTGCACAAAAGCACCACTTTCTGTAGCCTCACAGAACACATGCCAGACATTAAACACACAACCACATCAGAAATCCTCATCCCACTTCCACATGGATGTCAACTGTTGACGTGCCCGCTAACGGAGCTGCTGAGGCCATTAGGAATCATAAAAATAGCCACTTACATTGTCCACTCGCTATATGATGATGGATTTGGTTGCTCATATATTTTATTTAGAACTGTATGGAGCTATGTAAGCATACAAAAATCTAAACTCTTCTGTTTATTATGAGAAATTCGATCACCCTGCCACAAAGTGCTGCAACAAAAAACCCTTTCCAGTTATATGTCTGTGAGTTTTGCTTTTTTGCTCAAACTATAAACGTACAATATGAAGGACTAGGACTCTGGGGCATTTAGACTTGTAATAATAGTATGCAGATGTGTCTTTAAGTATTTATTGTTATTGTTAAAACACGTGCTACACCCAAGACGCGAAACAACAGCACGGTTTAATTCTGTCACAGGATAAAAATTAAAAACGTTTGGTGGAAAGTAGGAAATAAATTTGGTACTCAGTATGACATGACTGATATAAACAGACTTTTTCTGGCAGCCATTCTGCCTCATAGGTAGGAAACACAGGTGAGACTGACGACGTTAACGATGGTCTTTGCTTCCAACAACACCCTGAAACTGAAGCAGGTATGTGGAAATTCACCAAGCAGACATAAATTTCTACTGTATCTGGTAAGCATACCTATGATTTTGATAATGAAAGCATTGTTAAGCATAAAACTAATTTGGAAAATGGCTAAATAGGCCCCAAACTGCACAAGCGCAACCAAGTGACTGCAGCTTACGAGCAAGCTGAGGCCTAAAAGGCTAAATAGCTTGGCAAGGTAATGTTGTTAGCAGCAGCTACTTGGTAACTGCTTGCTAAATGAGGCCCACCTGAACACAAAACAGCAACATATCCTAAAATCTTACAACCACAACCAAGTTACAGAAACCTCAATGAAGCTACGCTAGTGGTAGTTTACAGAGAAAATAGCAAACCAGGCCCAAAACCGAACTAAGGTAACGTTAGCTTAAAAACGTTAGCTTAGCGAGTTAATATTGTTAGCGGCTGCCTAGCTTACTGTTTGCTAAAAGAGTACAGTCTACACATTTACGTATCCATAAAGAAAATAGCAAACGACTAAAAAAATGCACACGCTTAACAGAAGCCTACTAGACAACTAAGCTAGCGCTAGCTTTAAAACTTAGCAAACTAAAATGGTATTAGCAACTTAGCTAACTGCTAGCTAAAAGAGTACTATCTGCGTAGACATCAAGCTGAACTAGAGATAGCTTAAAAACTTAGCGTAGCAAGCTAGTTATTATTTGCTGCAGCCTCACTAACTACCAACTAAATTAGTAATATCTACATGGACAAAATGGAAAATAATTTCAAAACTTAACAATTACAACCTAGCTTCAGAAGCTTATTAGCAGATTGAGCTAGTGTTAGCTAAAACAGCAAGCTAATATTGTTAGCAGCAGCTAGTAGCTAATTTTTAGCTAAACACTACTATGTCAGAAGCATTTGTGCAGCTAAGGGGCTAATTTGATCTGTTGTGACAACAGTCAACAAATTAAACTTTATTTTTAACTATATTTATGATTTAGTAATGTTTTCCTTGGATTTTCTTAAGTTAAACTGCAGAGACAAGGTTTGTACATGGTACACTGAATTATGTTGTTTTTTAGGTGACAGCCACTCTTAGGATGGTAAAAACGAGCAAACTCTGTCTAATAACTGCAGCCCAACACAAAGTTTGAGTCGATACGTATGGAGCGACCCGTCCTGCCAAGTCTCTGGAAGGTTCTGGTATGTAAATGTGTTTTAAATAATTGTTTTCATCATTACAACGAGGAACCGCACAGTTTAATTCCCTCACATGGTTTAAAAGTTCAGTAGAAAGAAGAAAAAAGAAGAAGCATCTCATCAGTGACGGACAGTTCTTTTATTTATCAGTAATAGCGGCCAACTTTGAACACATCCACTACGTTACCCGTCCATTCCAAGTATTTACCAGCATTTTAATCCCATTTGACTCATGCCAAGGTCGACACTGCACCGGTCGTCTTTGCATATTTTCGACTCGGCTTTCCCAAACCCTCTGCAGCGTGGGCCAGATCTCTATCGCGGTAACCTCCAGTCAAGTTTATTTTCATACCCAACGCAACGCCGCAGAACCTTTACCTTCTCCCCTCGCGCTGATCCCGTTCCCAACCTCTCCAAAACAATCCGCACACGTGTGTTTTTGTAACCCCCAGTCCAGGTGTTATTTGATGGAGGATTTACAGGCTGTGTGTGTGTGCTCTTTTAAATCACATCTTCAGATCTCCACCTGAACAAAACGCTCGATCCATCATCCTCCATCATTACGTTTTCCTCCTCTCCCCGATAGAAAAACTCGACTCTGAGTCCGTCGAGGGAGCTGCGCCGCTGCCACATCTGATCCACTACAGAGCACATATTTAAGGTTTTGTTACCACTGGAATAATACCAGGAGGCACAAAGGTGTTATTCTTCCCCAAACTAGAGCACGCCTTTGCTAAACATAGAATAAGCCTCTCATTGGAGCTGATACTGTGTTTTTTACTGACATTCGAGAGGATAAAGCTACATTATTTAAACATTAGGAGGTGGTTTGGTCCCTTTGACTTGACTTGACTTCATGAGATTATTAATAGCTTCAGTTGAGCCAGTTTTAACTACCCTTTATTGAGTTTTACATACAGCCACACCTGATAAATCGCCACGATGTTGGATCATTTGAGCGCTTATTGAAATGAAACCACGTGGTAAGTTAGGGGAGATAAACCAGTGTGTGGTGGAGGCCTTAATGGCTCAGATACGTGAAAATGTGAGCCTGAAATTGTCCCATTTTAACCCCTAGTGGGCCAGTTTAAATGTGAATTTAGTGGTTGTTTATGCCTCTGTGCTACTGTATTTTAAGAGCTTATTAAAGCTTTTATCTTAAAGCTGTTAGGTAAATATAGTGAAGCAGATACGTACTATATTTCCCTGGACTAGTAGGGTTGAATATCTTGGGAAAAAGAGCAAATTGTGAGTTTTTTCCGACATTTTGCAATCGTTAAAACTAGTGACACGACAGTTGAAGCCCTGCAAAATGTACAATATGCACTGTAAAAAATGCCCTCCCAAAACAAGAATAAAAAACTTATTTCAGGCACTTTTACCTTGAAATAAGTGTAAAAATCTGCCAATAGAACAAGTGAACATTTCCTTGGTCAGATTTCTTGAAATAAGACATGATATTTAGAATATTGAGGTCTTAAAATTAGCAGGGAAAACTTATTTTAAGCTATATTTTAGCAGCATTGTCAAGCTGAGGTGTCTTAGAATAAACCAGACATGCTAAAGAATTAAATAGATTTTAGCTTTAATAAGTTTCAGCTTCTTAATTTGAGATGTATTCAACTTATTTTAGTTGTATTATCGTGGCTCTTCTCTAGATTTAAGACCATCTTGTACTTGAAATCAGATCACACAGATTAACTGAAGCATTCTGAGATATAATGTCTTCTCACAGTAGCTAGAAATCCTAATATTTAGTGGTGTTTGACAGCATTTGAAGGTGTTGTGTTTTAGGTGAAGCCAGCTACGCCCAAAAGGAGGTGTTTTAACTCAAAAGCAGACATTTGCTTTGTTTTTTTAACACATTTTACACATGCAGCTGTTTTCTGATATGAATTGGTGATTTTCCAATAAAATGCATTTAGTTTATTTCTTAAATCCAGATTATTTATCTGATACAAACAACAGCTCAGCTTGAAACATGTATGAAATGAAATGAACCTTGTTTCTGGTAAAATACAACTCAGAACAAGATATTTAAGATGCGTTGTCTTAAAACACGTCCCTCCATGTTGCTGAAATGTTACCTGTAAAGTGAATTTATCTTAAATCAAGTGGGTTGAGACATTTGGACTAAAAATAAGACGAATAAACTTGGTAAGATGTGGAGTTTTTGCAGTGTGTGACTTCGATCAATTAGCAGCACAAACAACCCCTGAAGGAGTCGATAGTTGGAGTAAAATGTCACACTTTGAATTTGAAACAGCCCCAGTCATCAGTGTTTCTGTGCTACAAGTTCTGCCCACCGACGCTGATCATATCTGCGTTAAACCAACAGCGTTAATAGTTCGTTCTCATAGTTGTGAACACTGCAAAATCACAGCAGCTTTTTAGTTTTCTCATTCTCCGGCTTCCTGCCACGGAGGCCTTTGTGCTGCCAGGGAGGGCTGCTTTAAAGGCCCTTATCAAAGGCTTAATAATGTTTGTTGCTCCGCCGCAGGAATAAGCGCATTGTTTAGGTGCCCTGCTAGGTATTCTGATCGCCGCCCCTCCCACTGATTCTGAAATTCCCACTTCCAATGGCCGGTAGTCGGGGCAGCGGGGTTGAAACAGTCGTATTGTTCTGCTAAAGAAGTGAGTGTGTGTGTCAGGTTGAGCGCTTGTCTGGCCCCACTTAGTCTCTTCAGGAAGTTTTGGCTTTTTCTGTGAGTGTGTGTGTGCTTTCCATGCTTTATAAAAACCCACTTCCTGGCTGCCCTGGTGGAAAAACAGAAAGCACGCCGGGCGGCAATACGGGAGACGTGGCGAGAGTGGCAGCGCCGTCGATGTGGAGGGCGTGCGACGGCGCTGTGATGGATGTGTTGGTGTGTGAGAAAAGGCAAGTCGATGTGGAGATAAGCGCTGCGTGGAGGTGACCGTTTGCTGCATGTGTGTGTCAGGAAGGGCGGCTCTGCACGGAGGGGGCAGGTTAAAAAAACCAATAGGCCTTTTGTTAACGCTCCTATGAAAACACAGCGGGTCAGGGGAAAGGAGATAAGTGTTGAGTGTGGCCAGTGCTCGCTATTAATCAGAAAGTCAGTCTGGTACTGGGGGTTTAACATGCCCTGCTATGATTACACATAATATTTATACGAGTGCTTTGAAAATCCAGCATCTGACCAACAACTTTTAACATCTTTGGGCTTTTATTTTGAAAGTCTAGTGCCGCATCGATCACCTGCGAGTCACCGGTTGCTCGCAGACAGGCGGGATAAACGGTCGCAACTCAAAAACTACAACCCGGATTGGAAAAATTCTTTCACCGAGTTAAGCGCAGTCTTGTTTCGAACACGCCGGTGTATTTTCACGTCCGTACTGTGTGTTGAATTAATTTGGTGGCAGGTTGGAGAGACTCTTTTGAGCTCAGATACAATGGGAGTTAATGAGAGTTTTGGTCGACACACTCTGAGCTCTGAGGTGAAACATGAAAAAACTATAAGTTGTATAGTAATGAGAGTCACACTGGGTGGAAGAGGACAACAATACCTACATTTTTATGTTTAAATTAATTATGTAGAGCAGAAATTGTGACAAAAAGACAAGATTATCTGCACTTTTTTGAAAAAGATTGACTAAAATTAGCTGAAGAAACAGTCTAGATTCCCAAAAAAGGCCTTAAACTTAAACCGCGACTGCGTAAAAACCGTAAAAGACATCAAAACATTGATTTAGAAGAGTAATATTCGAAGCCTTGTGACCCGTTTAAACTTGGACTGAAGCTTCTACCGTAAAATTTGCCGGAGCTACAGGGTTCCTAAGGTGGCTGTTTCGGCAGTAGTCCGGCCGACTTCCCATTCATTTAAATGAGGATTCTTAACGCAGACTTCTTGAATGTCGTTAAAACGGTAAAACAAATCGCTGACAAAAGACAAGCCGCACATTTCGACGGATGATTTATGGGTTTTCTCGAGGCTGCAGGACGAGCTAGGTGCAGCTTTGCCACATGCTCGATATCCTTTGTGGTGCATCGAGTCAAATCCTGAAGACTTCCAAATTTGCTGGAGAGAAGTCAAGATGATACGAAGGCAGTCACACCCCTTGAGAACAATATAATGTTCAAAAAAACACAATTCTGCAGACAGGAGCAGCTTGGATTTATCTCTGTGGTTGTCACATTTGATTATGTGTTATTTAAAAAGCAGCATGGGCTTTTTCTGCTATGTGTTTTCTCTGCCTGTGCTGCTTAGAACTGAAACCAACATGTTGAAGACAAACTGCACAGAGCATGTTTTTAAAGAACAAGGAGGGGAAACTGGACCTCGTCGGACTTGTGCGGCGCTGCAAATTGAAAGGAGATGGTTGTCCAGCTGTGAAACTTCCTGGTCGAGCCAAAGGTTTCATGTTTTTTGAGGTGTGGGATTAATGGGAAACGCAGTAAAGACAGATGACCTCCTGCTCCACCGTCAGGATGATGTCTCTGGAGCTGTTAAAGATGAAAGTCTGACGTTTTGTTTCTTATCATGTCACTGATTCGGAATCTGCAGTGCTGGACCGGTAGAACCAGTGATCTCTGTTTATGGGTGTCACCAGCCACTTTATTAGGTTGCTAGTAAAAGGTTGGACCCCCTTTTGCCTTCAGAGCTGCCTTAATCCTTCGTGGCGTCTTTCCTACAAGCTGCTGGAAACGTTCCTCAGAGGTTCTGGTCCACATTTGTCGGCTGCACATCCATGATGCCAACCTCCCGTTCCACCACATCCCAAAGGAGCTCTACTGGACTGAGATCTGGTGACTGTGGAGGCCGTTGGAGTCCAGAGAACTCATCGTCATGTTCTAGAAACCAGTTGGAAACGATCTGAGCTTTGAGACATGGAGCGTCATCCTGCTGGAAGTAGCATCAGAAGATGGTCCACTGTGGTCATAAAGGGATGGACATGGTCAGCAGCAACACTCAGGTAGGTTGTGGAGTTTAAACCAGTTGGTACTAAGAAAACACCCCCCACACCATTAGACCACCAGCAGCAGCCTGAACCGTTGATCCAAGGCAGGATGGATCCATGCTTTCATGTTGTTCTGACCCTGAAATGGAGACTCATCAGACCAGGCAGCGTTTCTCCATCTTCTACTGTCTGGTTCTGGTGAGCCTGTGTGAACTGTAGCCTCAGTTTCCTGGTCTTAGCTGACAGGAGTGGCCCCCGGAGTGGTCTTCTACTGCTGTAGCCCATCATCTCCAAGGTTGTTGTGGTCCAGAGATGGTGTTCTGCATCCCTTGGTTGGCGTTCCCAGCCGCTCACTGGGTGCTTCCTCTTCTTCATCCTCTGTAAACCCTGGAGATGGTTGTGGTGAAAATCCCAGTAGATCAGTGCCACGTTAAAGTCCCTTAAACCCTCTTTCTTCCTCATTCTGATGCTCGGTTTGGACTTCAGCAGGTCGTCTTGACCACGTCTACATGCCTAAACGCGTTGAGTTGCTGCCATGTGATCGGCTGATTAGCTATTTGTGCTAACAAGCAATTGAACAGGCTGGTGAGAACAAACATAGAATGGTTTGTAACATGAAATACTGAGTCAAATGATAGATATAAAGCTAATTTGGGGTAACGAAACCAAGCATTCCTTCCACTTAAGCACACCGACACACTGCCCCTTTGTTCAGACGACTTTACGAACCGTGAACTCGTCGTTAATCCCTGATGTTCTTCATTCTGCTAATGGCTTGAACAGCCGGATAAATTGGCCTTTTCTTAACGTGGCCTCGGGCTTTCGATGCAGTTGTTCGGTCTTAAGAGGTGCTTGGAGTTTATGGTTGCGGCGTCCCAACATCAGCGAGGCATTAAGTCGGGTCGGGGTGAATGTGGATGTCAGATGTTGGTGCGCTTCGAACCAAATGCACCGTGGCAATTCAAGCGTCCTCGCGTAACCCGGATGGATCCTCGCAATTAATTTATCGAGCCGTGATGTTTGAAGTCGGAAACTCACAGCAGGAAGTTGGAGAGTTTCATCGTTAGCCTGCCAGCGCTTTCTCTAAAAATGCCCTTCAGTCACGTTCATGGCCTCTGTTGACTTTTTAAACCTGCGCGTGGTTGGATAACGTGCAGCAGTGATATATAGGTAACAGATGCTACGGAGGTGCTTTCAATTTGTCTTTAGCTGCAGCTGCTTTTCGAGTCTAACTGTATTTTTCTGACCTTTTTCCTGCCGCAAAATATCTTCGCAAACTCCAAGTTTTCACACACATCCTAAAAAGCGGAAGTTAAAGACCCCCTCAGGTTGTTTTTTAACCTTTTTAACACATCCATATATTTTTTTTTGTATGTGTTTTATGAGCCGTAAACGCCACGGCTGAATATTTCCACCCTGAAACTGCCAGTGACGGTCTCAAAAACACAGGTTCAAACTTCCATGGTTTTCATATGTCACAAACTAAAGGAACCAATCCCGTCAGACCTCCCAGGACATTCCTCTTCTCCTTCGGGATTGGTTTGAGCTGCAGTGACTGGTGAAATCACCTCGTTTGGCATCAATTAAACCCCTTAAAACTCAACTTTATGAGGTAATTTCCATTAAAATCACCTATTTATGCCTTGAAATCTCTAATTTTAAAGGCAAACATGCATTTTTGAGACACAGAGTTGAGTTTTTAAAGAGGGAGTCGGCAGTTTTTGCCCTCATTTGATGATTTCAGAAGAGATAAACACACTCATTGGTGCTAAGCTAACGCTAACAGGCAAAGATTGCTGCCGTGTTATTGTGCAAACATTAAGATATTTCTTGCAGTACTACTGTGTGTTGATGCACTAACATGTACACTTGTTAAAATACTACAAACAACTGAGAATCAACCGTTGTGGCTGCAGCTCTGTGCAGCCTTTAGGTGCTTTGTTTTGGTTTTGTGGTCGGTCACATTTCAGTACGCAGCAGCTGACCTCAAATGTAGCGTAACAAACACGAGAGTCAATCATCGAAAACGCTTTCAGTGATAATTGACAAAGAGGAACTCTGTTGAGACGCTCGTGTTGCGCGATTTTGATTTCGTGATGCTCCGAGTGCTGCTTGGATGAATGTACACTGTAAAAAATGCCCCTCCCAAAACAAGAAAAATAAACTTACTTCAAGGCACTTTTACTTTGAAATAAGTGTAAAAATCTGCCAATAGAACAAGTGAAAATTTGCTTGTTCAGATTTCTTGAAATAAGACATGATATTTAGAATACTGATGTCTTAAAATTAGCAGGGAAAACTTATTTTAAGCTATATTTTAGCAGCATTGTCAAGCTGAGGTGTCTTAGAATAAACCAGACATGATAAAGAATTAAATAGATTTTTGCTTTAATAAGTTTCAGCTTCTTAATTTGAGATGTGTTCAACTTATTTTAGTTGTATTATCGTGGCTCTTCTCTAGATTTAAGACCATCTTGTACTTGAAATCAGATCACACAGATTAATTGAAGCATTCTGAGATATAATGTCTTCTCACAGTTGGCTAGAAATCCTAATATTTAGTGGTGTTTGACAGCATTTGAAGGTGTTGTGTTTTAGGTGAAGCCAGCTACGCCCAAAAGGAGGTGTTTTAACTCAAAAGCAGACATTTGCTTTGTTTTTTTAACACATTTTCCACATGCAGCTGTTTTCTGATATGAATTGGTGATTTTCCAATAAAATGCATTTACTTTATTTCTTAAATCCAGATTATTTATCTCATACAAACAACAGCTCAGCTTGAAACATGTATGGAATGAAACGAACCTTGTTTCTGCTAAAATACAGCTAAAACAAGATATTTAAGATGCGTTGTCTTAAAACACGTCCCTCCATGTTGCTGAAATGTTACCTGTAAAGTGAATTTACCTTAAATCAAGTTGGTTGAGACAATTGGACTAAAAATAAGACGAATAAACTTGGTGAAATGTGGAGTTTTTGCAGTGTAGTCTCTGTGCCGCTGAGTTCATCTGAGGCCGCTGGAAGACACTACTAATGGCGGGCCTTGAGGATGTTGCTTCCACCGCCCTGTCAGAGCATTTCTTGACTTCTTTTTTAGAGTTTTAAATGAGCGTAACGCAGCATATTTCCCCCCCAGGGACACTCAGTCTATCAACCTCAAGAAGGAAATGTTTGGTGCGTTAATTAAGTCACGATGCCAGCCTTGTAAATCAGACGGTTCTTTGTTTTTTTTACCGCTCCTGGTTCTGATAAACGGAGCGATATGAAGATGAATCACTCACCGACCTCCTGGCAGCACATTCAGACCAAACAAACACGCCTGGTTAACATGTGGCTTAATTAATTTATTGAGTTTGCGCGGCTCCTTCTTCGTTAGTCTCCGCGGCAGTCGGGGGGCGAAGTCTGCACCGAAAAAGCAAAACGTTCCTTCACCGATTTCACCCTCGCGTCCCTACAACACCGCGTGAAAGTGGAAGCATCCTGCCAACTGCGCAATTACATCTGCGGTTAATGGGAGCTCAGGTTTTCACAGGAGCGGCGTCACCTGGGGGCCTCGGGAGACCTCGGTCTTAGCAAAAGTACGGCGAGCAATTTGCGGAGGAATTTTTTACCTCGGCGAATTGCGGATCGGCAATTATCAGGAATTGCTGGATGTCCCCGGGTTGTGAAATTCCTGCAAAAAAAAAAGCGAGTATTGACCCTTTAAAACTGATTAAAAGCACATTTTGCTGTTACGAAAGCTTCAGGGAGCAGTTTTAGGTAAAGGGTGAGTTATTTACACACGGCGTTCGATTGTTCCGCCAGAATAGTTGCGACAGAGCTGGAAGCCGGTCACAGTTTCTGCCTGGACTGTTTCAGGAAGTCGGGTTCCAACAACGCAGGGTCGTTTCAGAGCAACATCAGTTATTAAAATCTGGTATTTGATCTCGATTTTTCTGTCAACAGAGCTGGAATTGGACGCACGTTGGAAATGAATAGTCAAGTCTTTGCCAAATGGGTTCACATGGTGCTGATTATTCCTGATGGCGCTGAACAAATCTAGTGCATCAACAGGGACGTGTTTTAAATCGACGAGCAACGATTAGCTGCAACAGAAGTGAGGTAGAAAAACCCAGATAAGAATAGAAACTGCACTCAGCGAAACAATTACAAGTGATCGATGGAGATGCGTGCGTCAGAAACATGCATGTTTGTGGTTCCTCTCACTGCAAAAAGTAGAGAAAAGTTCCAGTCTGCAGGTTCAAGACCAAAGAAAAACCCCAGTATGACAAAATGCACTCTGTTAGCATCTCTGCACTGTTTCTGTGATTTGTAAACACGCATGTTAGAGCCCGATATGTAACAACGACCTGAACTGTTTTAAACACGGCCGCTGGCGAGGGGTTAGTTTAATGGATAAACGACTGGTGCCAAGAGTTTGCGGCCACATATGGTGGGTGGACGTTTGTGAGGGGGCTGCATGAGAGGGGGACCACTGTACTCGACTATATATAGTAGAAATTGCAATCCAGGATAATCACTGATTGTCCGAGGACAGATGGCGATCAGGATCTGTTGTTGGACAAACTCAAATTTATTTTAATGATGTGATGTTAAAGTAAAGGCAACAACAGTCAGTCCCTCCAGGAATTTGCGATCGCAACAATTAACGCTAATTCAACCAATCTCCATGAATTCTGCGCCACCTTGCAGTTTCGTCCAATCACAGCGACTTTACCACAATTTTGTCCCGCCTCCCGTGAGTTCCACCAATCACAGCAGTCCCCAGTAATGCACGTACGTCACCGGATTCACTTCCTTGTTTATGGTTTGAAGATACAGATGCAACAAAAACTACTGCAGAACAATTCCCTGATGTTCTTCACCAAAGCGGAGCTAAACTGTTTTCACCCCGTGGAATATTGAGGTGGAACACAAACCAAAACCATCCACTGACAAACACTTTTCTACCGTAAACATATCAGGAGAATGGGTGAAACCAGCGGACCACAGACCAGACAAACCACCGTGATGAAGCTGTTGCATCCAGATCTGTGGCAGCACTGGAACAATGAAGGTCAGTTAGATTCATTAACTGACGTGACGAGCTGTGAGCGTGTGAGTGTGAACACGCGTGTGCCAGGATGTGGAATTAACTTTTTAAACTTTAAAAATTTTAATGAATTATACAAAACAAAGAAATAAAAGCAACTTTTTTGACAATTTTTTACTGTCTCCCGCAATAAATACGCTTAAAACATCGCAATTTTTTAGAAAAGCTGCAGATTGAATTCAGACATTTTAGGAGCAACAATCTGGAAAAACGCCCACGAAATCCTGGAGGGACTGAACAGTATTCTTACAAATACAGCAAGAAAACATTCCTTTGTGATCAAATTAATACATTCCCATTTCTGAGTTTATTCTACTTATTTACAGTCTATTCTGACAGACTCACTTTGTTGAACATGGTCCAGCTTTCTTGCGTCCCTAAGCCTAACCCTAATTACAGACTTCTGTCTTTAAGATTTATGCTGCATTGTGTTGTTTTTATTGTTTTTTTTTGTTATTGTCCTGGTAGAATCATCGTTTGTCTTGGACAGGCTGCCATCAGGATCTGTCCTGGGACAATCAGCAATTATCCTGGATCGCGATTTCTACCGTGACATGTAGAGTCGAGCCCGAAATTATTCATACCCCCGACAAATTTTGACTTAATGTTACTTTTATTCGATTTCTGATTGGAAATTTCATAGGCGTCTCCCAGAAGATAATAAGATGATGCACAAGAGGCATTATTGTGGAAAAATATTTCTCAGCTTTTATTTGCATTTGAAGAAAAAGTAGCATGTCAAAATTTGCAGGGGGTATGAATAATTTCGGGCTTGACTGTATATATTTTTTATGTGACAGGGGCATCTGTGTACTACACTCTACATTGACGCAATGAGCCCTTTAATCCATAAAATGACTCGCTCTATGATGAAATAAAATTCTTACACTATTAGGGGAAAGATACTTTGCTGGCCCCTTAAAGTAATAACTTGTGACTTTTTGGGCTCAGCATCTTGTTGCATGATCGACCAGTTATTACATTTCGGGCTCGGACACACGCATCGATGCTTTTACCTTGTTTTTCTGTCTGAAACAAGCTGGAAGCCGATCACGGTTTCTTCCTGGACTGTTTCAGGGTCGTTTTTGGAGCAACATCAGCTGATAAATTCTGATATTTTGGATGGAAATTCCCAACGTGATCTCGATTAAAGCTGGAATTTGACACATTCAAGTCTTTGCCAAAGGAGTTAACATGATGCAAAACAAATCTCCCTGCACTCAGAAGAATAAAGGAGTTTTAAATCTAGTGAATGATGATTAGTTGCTCCGAGGAGGCCACAGCAACTAGAAGGATGGCAGAAAAACGACCCAAGAGTGTCCAAGAAGTTTCTGACGCTCCAGATAAAAAAGAAGAGAAGGAACAATTGAACAAGTGATCGATGGAGACCAAAGAAAAACCACACGAATGCATGTGAAAATACAGCTTGCACAGTAAACACGCACTGATGCCTTTACGTCTGTTTAGACGTCAGTAAATGACTCGACACCGACTGTTCTGTTTGACAGTAGGCACTTTATTTGAGCACAAAACACAGAGGAGCATCATCTTTACAAGGCAATCAGCAGAACTTTACACGTACATTCTTCGGGTGGCATCAAATACGATTTTGAGAAAAAAGAGGAAGAATGAAAAGGCACATGTGAACAATATGTACATTCATAGACCGTGTTTCGCAGGAAAAGTGGACGACACACAGCGACGGGTAAACAACACACAGGCTCTGTCGCAAGTTGTGGAGAGACAAATAAATTAAATGTGACGTTTTGGGTTTGGAAATTGAGACGGCGGGCTGATGAGCAGCTGGGAAAAATGGAGTTGAACTCGATGGTCCCTGTTCTGGCGGAGCTGCTAATTGCGAGTGGAGCTGCTCGGCCTCCAGCGATAAAACTGTGCTATTAGCTGGCATCAAAGGGGAACGGCAGAACGTCAGGACCGCGGCATGTGTTTCCACTTATTTTCCGTTGTGTCCGAGTTGTTGTGTTTCTCTAAAGCCCTCTAAAGTGAGAGCAATTTGCCTGTCCTCACCTCCTCGAGGGTTTTCTTTTATGCTTTGGGCTTTCGATTCAAGTCGAAGTCTGACGTAGTACAAACACAATTATGTCTTTCTCGTTTCTTGTTCTTGCAATGGAATTTTTTGAGCGGTCTGGATCGCATTTGGCCTCTTTCGCTGCAGTTGATAAGCTGGCTTAACGCCCCTTCACTGCGACATTATACGACGTCCACGATCCGGTACTGACGAGTCGACAAGTCGATCCGTCAGAGCACCAGAGTAGCGTCACGTGGGCGGGTTTTAGCGAACATAAGGTGAGCAGATACTTCGCAAACCACAGATGTTTGTTTTTCTTAGGGTGACGGAACTGAAGAAATGAGCTGGAACGATCAGGAAGTCATTAAATTATAACTTGGCGAGACTCTACGACAGACCCGGCCAGTGGTTTCAGTGATTTGACGCGTTAGGAAATGAATCAAAGATGCACGATTTAAATCCTCCTATGGACTGCAGATGTTTCACGAGAGTGGCTCCGTCTACTTTGGTGAGCAGAACTTTAATTTCCAAAGCATAACAATCAAACCAAATTATGTTTACCAGTGGCGCGAAGCATGTTAAACTGAAACAGAACTTTCGATGCGCTCCCCTTGAAAACGTATAACCGCGTCCAGGCAAGGCCGCAATGTCGTCCAAATATACACGGCGTTAATCTTGGATGGAAGCTCTAAACAGAACGCAGTTGGCAGCGGGTCTCGGCGCTGATTTACACGAGGCCTGGATCTCCGCTGCCGTGCATCTTTACCCACATCTAATGGAAAGCAAGTAATGGACAGTGTCCCCTGAAATTGTGGTCTGGCAGTTTGTGAAGTAGAAGCCCGAAACCGGCAAAAATGCGCATGAAACAACGGGCATTGTTCAGTAACGCGATCCCAACGGCCAAGTTAAATACCACTGGGGTTGTTGGGTTTTCATCTTTTACCATGTAATTAATTAAACTGACCTTGTGTTGGATTTACAGCAGACCACTAACAAGATGTTGGCACCAAATATCAATGCACACACACACACACACACACACACACTCTTCTCTAAGTGATGTATTAGAAGCCTCCCATACAGACGATGTGATTTTAACTGACTGGCTGATTGTTTGCATTCAGATGTTTCGATGCAGAGTTAAACGAAGCTTTGATCATCTTGGCAGTGCCTGTGGTTTTGCATTTTCTCTCGGTGTCGCCCTGCGTTTGGAGTTTTATTAGACCGGAGTGCAGTCAGGCGCATGGTAATGATGATGTTGCCTGGTTAGTACCGCAGAGGAAGCGCATGGGCGTTCAGATGAACCCAAATACCCTCGAACGCCCTCAAATCCAGAGCGTAGCATCTCCAAGTCTTCAGCCTCGTCTGCACTGGAAAATCAACCATTTCCCTCTACGTTAGGGCGTCTTATCCACATGTGGACAGCGATTTTTTGCCCATCGTTGCTTCGTGCAACGTTTGTTTGTTTGTTTGTGTTCAAAATAACTCAAATTTATGGATGGATCTGGAAGAAATGATGAAACTATGGGACTGATCCGGATCACCGTCTAGATCCAGGATGTTTTTTTTAATTTAAGGATACTTTGTCGTTGGGAGATCGTGTTGGTGGTGGACTGAAGCTGCTTGGTGGAGGTCTGTGCTCTCTGAGTGCTTTTCTACTTTTATTTTTATCTACCCAAAGTTGAAACACTGCGCTGTTGGAAAGCGATTTGAGTTTTTGACACTGGAGCTGGCAGGTCCACGTACTAGAACCACGGCGGCGTACTACAGCCTCGGTGGTACCTGGCGGTGGCACGCAGGACCATTCGAATGTCAAAATTATCCGAATACCACCACAACCAACGAATATTTGGATATTGGGGACCAGCCCTAATATTACGTTTGTAAAGCAGCTAAGCTACCATACTGTTGGTTAGCTAACTTAGCCACTCTAGGCTACCTGGAGCTACACCGTACTTGGCCTTAAGGTCAGCCTTATTCCATCTTGGTGCTTATTTCTTGTCACAAAGCTGTAAATTGGGACGTCTTGTTAAAATTAAGTAGTTGTTTTTCACATAGAGCTGTTTGTCCTCAAACGCAGATGCAACAGAAGTCCTATTTAGCAAAATCAAACCAAATTCTCCAGAGGAACATTTCTGGTTTTATCCTACTTATTTTATCCATTGAGCATCCTCCAGTTAATTTGTTCAGAATAAAGATCCAACATATATTTCTGTGTCCTGTTGATTTCGTCAGACTACACAATGATACTTCGTCATTGGTAGATTGTGTTGGGGGTGGACTGAAGCTGCTTGGCGGAGGTCTGCGCTCTATGAGGGCTTGTCTAGTGTTATTACTGTATAATTGCACAATAGTTTTGGAGAGTCTTCAGGAATGCGGTTCGAGGTTGGATATAGAAGCTGCACGCGGGGACGCCGACTGTTCCGATCAAATGATTTGTGCTTATTTCTTAACGACGCGGCATTCGATGCAGATGTAATGTGGTGGTGCAACCCCACTGAGTGCAGTCGCGCTTATGGTTTTTATGTCCTGCTGTACGCGCGCCTTGTTTAACTTACTGTCTGGTAGGGAAGATAAAAAAAAACCAACAAAAATAAAAACATCTCGCGACAGTTCTGAGAGATGAGCAGGCTCGCTCCGCGGGGCGCCGCAAATGAAAAACATTCGAAAAGCAGAAATTCAATAGACCTGCCAGTAGGAGCCGCCGCGTGAGCTCGCTGCAGACATGTGTAATAGAAACAATCTTTGGACGCAATCCCAGAAGAACTACTGCCAGTCGTTTGCGGCGAGATTTACGAGTCCCTGGAGGTGGTGGTCTCTTCTCTCCTGCACTACACAGGAAGGTCAGGGGTCGGGAGTCCGCTGCAGACCATCTCCCGACTTCGGAACGCGTCCAGAGGAACAATGATTTGTGGATTTGGAAGTGAAAAGATGTTTCACAGCGTCTCCTAAAACAACACTAACTTTGATTGAAAAGGGGGGAGCCTTTGAGACTCTCAGATCGATAAAACTGTCAATATTTGTAAAAAAAAAAGGAAAATATTGGGAAAAAATTATCCAAATTTGATCAAAAGCTTTGGTTTTTATTCTTTACATTGCAAGTTGTCATCTTGACTCCCATTTTTGGAACCATTGAATTGGATTTTACACCACATGCAGACAGATTTTTAACTCGGATGCTTTTTATAGACACTTCCTGACATTCTCCGCACTTAGATTAGCAGCTGAGAGGTGTTCTTTTAGCTCGCGACAGCAGTACTGCCCTCCAGATCTTCACATGCACAGGGAAAGTTCAGGCGTTTGTTTATTTCCTCAGCAACACTGTGCGACGCTCGTCCACAGCCGCGAAAACTGTCCAGCACAAACACGTTCAACTAGAAATGTTTTCCCAGCTGGTCCGAGGAGCCGCGCTGTCACAATACGAGAGCGTGCGTCGCCTTGGTTGTTGAAGTTCACCCCGGACAATAAACAAGACCGGGCCTTGGTATGTGCGACGCGACCAGAACGAGCAGAAACGTGACGAGGTGCGTGCCACCCAGCGAAGAAGGGCAAAGCAGCAGGAACAGCAATCAAACACAACTCAGAGAAAAACAAACCGGATGCGTTGTTGTGTTTTCACAGCAGACCTGTGGAGCATAAACAGGGGCACATATCCACCTCAGAAACGGCGCGTTAATCCTTCTTCCAAACAAAAAAAGGTGAGTCGGTTTGCTTGACCTGGATTTCTCGAGTCGTGCACGGCCCCTTTTGAACAAACATATACTGTAAATGCACACACACACACACACACACAACCGTTGCGTGCCTGATCACTGACGACTACCAGATGGCACCGGGAGGCCAGACAGCGTGGATTAATGATTGTGTATGTGTGTGTGTTTGTGTTCTCGACGTGACAACGGATGATGTGTGTGTCTGCGGAGCACAGGCCAGCCTCGGCGTACAGTGAGGCGATGTGTGTGTGTGTGTGAGTTTGAGCTCGGCGGTGCATGGTTTATGTCTGAATATCCTCTCCTGCTCCGTCCAGATCTTTGCTCTCTCGATGTTCTCACTAAAAAGCTGCTCGCTGAGGGACTTCTTGCTCTAAATCCGCAGCACATGGGCGGTTTTCAGCCGTGCAAGCGTCTGAATTGCTCAAAAATGCTTGCATGTGTGTTTGTTAACGGCATGCACCGTCGTTTGAGTGACGGTTTCAGCGCAGACAACATCAATTTAAGGTTTGTTTTCTTGCTAACAACTAACTGATCGGCACATGTCGTCTCAGTGTCTTGTGGTTGCGCATTAAAGGAGCACCGAATTTATCACGGTTACCAGTTTTGTAAGACGCTCCTGCTGACACCACTTGCATAACTCTTCCATAAACACAGATGCTAACAGGCTAGCCTTACCAGCAGTCAACAAAATCTTCCTATAGTGTAGCCTGTTCTGATTTCCTTGCAGCTAAGCTATCTGTTTATTGGATTTAGCTAAATAAATAACAAACGGATGAAAAAAAAAAAGGGATCAAATTGGCCTTAAAGCACTTTCCAATAATGTCGAATCATACCCTCAGGTTCCTGTGCTGAATTCACATCCGAGAGGGCTAATTCTGCGGCGATTTAAAATGGGACTTTGCTATTTTCGTGCACCTTTTAAAATGAGCCTTTTGTGCAAGCGCCAGCAGCTGCTGGTGTTATTTCGTTTACGCACATCTCGAATAAACACGGTACTTTAAAGTTCGATGCGGCCTCACCTAACCCTCACTGCGATCGTGCGACAGGCCCGCTTGCTTGCTTGCGTGCCGTTCTCCCAAAACCGATCCTCAAAACTAAACGTAATGCAGCTCCACAGGTCGGACGAGAAAGACGAGATGGATAAAAAAAAAAGGTTTACGGGGAAAGAATCGGGGGAATGTGAAAGCGGGAGACGACGCCGGCCGGTCGGGCTGCATGCCACTCAGCCTCTCTCTCTCTCCGCTTTCATCTTCCTCTGCTGGGCTCATTCTCATTGGCATTTACAAGACTTCTCCCTCTCCCGCCGCCTCGCTTTCATCGACTCTTGTTCGAAAAGCTCTTTCTAAGGCGTCCAGCAGCGAGAGGCGACCCTGCTGCTCCCTGCTGTCTTTGCATAAAATCCACAGTTTTTTTTGCGAGTAGAAAGTCCGCAGAAGTGGTTTTTAGAGTCCAGTCAAGGTAAAATACACAAGAATTACTTTTAAAAAATCACCACAGTTCACTGTCTGAATCTCAGCCATACATATGCACAGTTCTCATGGCACGCTTTAAAGTCACACTCCACAAACTCTCGCTTTGGTTTGATCTTTTGATTTTCTTCTGCCGCCCCTTCTCCCACAGTCCGTCCTCACAGCTTTTCCATGCAGAGGATCGAGTTTTTTTTTTTATTTATTGTGTGTACATTCTTCGGTCTGGAATCCGAGGGTCCGATTTTTTCCCCACGAAACGGTTGTCGACGGAGGAGATGCGTTGAGATTTATGTCTTAATTCGGGATGCAGACCGCGGGGTGGCCAAATTTCTTTCAAGGGGCGTTTCTCGTCCAACAGGAAGGTCTTGAATGTTTGTCCAAACGGCAGATCCCCTCCTCGAAGAATCAGCTGTAAATCAAAACCCTCACATTTATTTTCCCATGATTGCACGTGTCTTCTGCATGATCTCGCTTTCAACGGTAAGGTTTCTCTTAATGGACAAGATCCGCTCGTTCCTTTTCCCTTTCGCTCCGCCCTCCGGTGTTCAAGCGAATCTCTCAACCCTTACATCCTTCAGCGCATCTGTCCGAGCAAACATTGAGGATCCAAGATGCAGGGCAGCATCCCACGCTTCTGCCTAAATTATCCTTTTATCCTCTCCAATCAATGGATATTAAAAGGCCCTTAACTCCACGTCTCCAGCCCATCTGTTTATCCGTCCCGAGTGTTCGTTCGTCCCCCGTCCTTTCCTCTCAGAGGTCCAGACGGAAGGCGCCAAAGTAGCTGGAGGAGTCGTCGGCGTTCACCATGGTCGGGGAAGAGACGGAGACGAAGAGCTCGTCGCCGGCCCTCAGTTCGAACAGCCCTCCCTGGTAGACGGAGTGGAGGGCGTACTCGGCGTCCGGGGCCCAGCACTTGGTCCCGACCCCCTTCAGGAGCTGAGGGGAAAGCGGAGGTAGGGAAGTTAGTCGATGATCATTTAGGTCGAGGGTGTCACATCTGAATCCTATGATATGCTTACATCTTGCCCATTTGAGAGCTCACGATATAAGCTTGGAAGGAAGATCTGGAAGCTAAACTAAAAAACAAACAAAATAAATATGAGGAAGTTTGGGGACCCTTTATAGATTATGTAAAAGACCTGGATTTGGCAGAAACTTATGTATGTAAGACTTGGAATATGGATTGCCATCTGCTACTTGAAAGGAGCAGTTCATAGTTTACTGGTACTATATTCTTTCCTGTTATTATTTTTAGGGTTTATTGAGGAAAAAAGACATTATTGAAAAGAAAAATCAACAAAAAGCGGGATGCTGTACCTGAATGGGGCTCGGGTAGGAGGTTTTCTTGTAGACGCACTGCACCAGCTGGTGGCTGACGCTGCGCTGGTCCCCGTCGCTGGACGCTGGGGACGGATAACGAAAATACACCTGGAGACAGAAAAGGAGGGGGAAATGATGAAACACTAACAAAGGCTGGTTTGTTTTTACGTTTGCCGTCTGATGGACTGTTTGAGAGGGGAAACCAATGAGGAGGACGTAGTGCGTCGCCACATTGGTCCATTTGAGTTTCTAACTGGTCGTCAAATAAGCTATGGCTAGATACCACCTTGAACTTTAACAACTTGAATTATCATTGGACAGACTGCTTGGATTACCCTCTAAGGAAGATTGCAACGCCACAGAACACCCATAACTTACACTGAGCTGCCGTGAAATAGGCAAAAGAAACACTACTTTAAAAATGTGAACATATAAAGCACTGTACTAGATAAAAACAAATAAAATTGAACAGAAAATATAGATTTATTGCAGCTGTCAGGAATAACTTTCTTTAGTGTTCTTACTAAAAACAGAATTGTATTTGAGTTATTATGAAGGTGCGCGCTTTTAGTGGGATAAAGTTAGATATAATATGAAAAAATTACAAACAAATGGAAAAAGTACGAAACATAGCAGCAGATCTTCGTACATATCCAATTTTTAATCCAAATTTGAGCATTTATGGAGTATGTCTCCTCTTGTTTACCATTTTTACCACTACTATTCCTCTAAATAAAAGGGAAAAACAAAGACTCCAATTACAGTGTACAAACAGTTAAGCATAATGTATATTTTTACTGCTTTAATTGAATAAATTGTCCAATATAACTGTTCTGTTTTCAAGGCGTTGCTTTAGATTACTCATCTAAAGTATTATTATATTGTCCAATGGTGCATCCACCTTTAATTCTGCCCATCTGTCGCTGCATATACCTTCAAATCTTTCACAATAAAAGCTGTTAGTTAACTAAAGATTTCCTTCCACTGACATGGGAGAGGACTTTTATTTTGAAATGGTATAGCAATATGACCAATTATACTATACTATACTATAATTCCTGCCTCTATTACAAGCCTTCTTTAAATAAAGGTTTAAATTGAAGTTAGTAGATGCCTTGGTGCAAATTCGAGGAAACACGTTAACGGTGTAGGTTTGTCACCTGTGAGTACAGGTAGTACCGCCCATCCTGAGGCACTCGCAGCTTCCCATTGGACAGGGTCATGTTGTGCAGGTGCGCTCCGAAGCTCTGATTGGCCCACGAGCGGACCACGTGGCGGCAGGACTGGTGGAGTCCCGGCGTCGGGATCGGGTAGGGGGGGAACCCTGCTGGGGAAGACGAAGCAAGAATTTTGAAGAGACGATCAGTTTTGTCGATGTAGAAAGGTGTGTTAATCTAATTTTCTTGCGCGGCGTGGCCTCCTAACTTCTTGTGATCGACTACAGCTGCTGACTCCCCTGAGGGCCCATTCAATATACACATTAGACTCCACCGCACTACAGCAAGGACCTGAAAAAGCACATCCCAGCAGAAAAACAGACCCGCCGATGCAATATGTGACCCAGGAGTAGCAGTCCTCGCAGGCTAGTTTTAAATCTGCCACAGCTGAGCAAAGCGTTGTTCCCTGAAGCTTTATAGATATTGAGAAACATGTGAACGACACAGACAGAAATCATTACTCGGTCCTGGAAGCATGACGGCATTTTTTGCGTCTCATATTTAGCACGAGAGCATGTTTTATTTCTGCTTCGTGACGACGTCCAGGGATTTAAGCAGCGTGTAAATTTTAAACGTGCTGAGCCGTTCCACCTGCGCTCCACCGCACGTCGTAGATAACCGGTACTTCTTTCTCTGTAAACTCTCTCCAGATTCACCCGTCGTCCCATTACATGCTAGCATTCCCGATTTTTCAGCCACCTCGCCTCTGAAACCGAGCGGCTGCTATCATGTAAAACTCCATGTGACCCCTGAGATGATCACTCTAGCTGCATTTTTTATTCTTATTTATCGTCGTTGTTCATTAAAATGCAGGTAGGAGGGGTTCTTCTGCAGCCTGCATGTAAACATTAAAAGCCTGAGGTAGTTGGAACATAGAGCTGTGGAAACATTGGGTTGTGGGAACATAGGGCTGTGGGAGCATAGGGCTGTAGGACCATTGGGTTGTGGGAACATAGAGCTGTGGAAACATAGGGCTGTGGGAACATAGGACTGTTGGAGTGTAGGGCTGTGGGAACGTAGGGCTGTGGGAACATTGGGCTGTGGGAACATAGAGCTGTGGGAACATAGGACTGTGGGAACAAAGGGGTGTGGGACCATTGGGTTGTGGGAACATAGGGCTGTGGGAACATAGGGCTGTGGGAACATAGGGCTGTGGGAACAAAGGGGTGTGGGAACATAGGGCTGTGGAAACATAGGGCTGTGGGGATATAGGGCTGTGGGAACATAGGGCTGTGGGGATATAGGGCTGTGGGAACATAGGGCTGTGGGGATATAGGGCTGTGGGAACACAGGGCTGTGGGGACATAGGGCTGTGGGGATATAGGGCTGTGGGAACATAGGGCTGTGGGGATATAGGGCTGTGGGAACATAGGGTTGTGGGAGCATAGGGCTGTGGGAACATAGGGCTGTGGGAACATAGGGCTGTGGGAACATAGGGCTGTGGGGATATAGGGCTGTGGGAACATAGGGCTGTGGGAACATAGGGCTGTGGGACCATTGGGTTGTGGGAACATAGGGCTGTGGGACCATTGGGCTGTGGGACCATTGGGTTGTGGGAACATAGGGCTGTGGGAACATAGGGCTGTGGGACCATTGGGCTGTGGGAACATAGGGCTGTGGGACCATTGGGCTGTGGGAACATAGGGCTGACCCCAGAAAAATAAGCATTTTTGAACACTCAAGCATGCATATGTTTACTAGTAGACCCCCAAAACAGGATTATAAACCTGTAAATGTGCATAATATGGACACAACATCTGCTTTTGTGGACTGTGGGGTCGTATATTCTATTATTTGGCACTTTAAAGTCTGTTATGCTACGGCCAGGTGAAAGAGGAGGTGTGCTGACATTGTTAACAGAGCCTGTTTAGTATAGTTTAATATAATTAGTTGAACAGTTCAGTCCCTGCTGTCGACTACAGCTGTGTTGGATTTGTCCTGTTAAACAACCGCACAATAAAAAGCCATTTATCTGTATTGAACATGCATGCTCCATTTCCTGTGGAGGGATGCAGGACCCGACCGTCAGCCACCATCAAGAATACTCAGAGCGCAAATGCTGCCCACTGGTTCGCTGTGAGTTTTATATTATGTAAGGGTAGCTTTAGCACATAGTTGTCGAACTTTTCTAATGACTTTTGTGCTGTAATTGCTTGTGTTATGCCGGTTTCCTGCTCCTGCTGTAGCTTGGCAAACACACTGCTGTTTACCTCATTTGTTAGATAACCGCTTATTAGAAGACGCATCAAAGGCTGCCTCGCTGCTGCTGCATTTCCTTGTGAGAAATCCGAGCCGAGAATGCGCGGACCTCACCCTCTCTTCCTCCTTCGCTCGCGTACTCAACCAGTTCCTTGCCCTTTGTCAGCTCGGTGGAAATAACATCAGGCGGCCTTTGCCAGGTTGTCAACACCCTGCAGTTTGCACGCCAGTCTCAGATTGAACGATACAGAAGTCTGGATAACACGCACGCTAACAACACATTCCAACTGTGAAATCCACGTTTTGTAACATACATGCACTACATTATTCTTATCCGCAGAATGGCGCTGTCCTAATAAATCTGTTTTAGTGTCTCATGGCGGTTCTGAGCTTTTCCACCGTGGAATCACTGAAACACATGCTTTCGTCCAAAAGAAAAAAACATGCATTTTGATTCTTTCTCAGATTTATTATCGGTTTACTGGAAAAATGACAAAACCTGCTGTGTCAGACGTATAAATGCAGCTTTATTTTACTTTAACCCTTTAAGACCTGAGCCTCAAAATGGTCTGCTTTGCTTATTTTGACCACCAGAGGGTCGGAAAATGTCCTCAGAGTCTGAAACTTTCAATATCTGGCAGTTATTTACGATTTACCGCATGTTTTCAGAGAATAATAACAGTTTAAAATGAAGAAAAACACAGAAATTGAATTTGATTTTAGCGTTTTAGTGGGGGGGGAAAGCTGAGAATGGAGCACGAATAACAGATTTTGCATGTTAAAGTCGACATTCGAAAAAGTATAAACCTATTAACAATAAAACTTCTCAGTCTTTGGCGTCTTTATTGCCCTGGGAGCTCCGCTAGCTTCCTTTGCGGGGGGGCACGAATTAAATTACCGTAAAGCGCGACGCCTCAGCTTTCGGAAACCGCTGATTTTTTTTCCGATAGTGCAACCCGTGACTTGATCGCGGTATTCCGAAGTGCGCACACGTGTTGCCGACTGGTGACGTAGAGAGTTGTGTTATTCTGATTTTACGGCCTGCTAATTTCCGATCGACTACAGCTGCTGACTCCACTTTAAATAGAACCCATCGGATCCACAAGTCGTCAGCCTTCCTTTCCTTTCCTTTCCTTCTCCCCTAAATCTTCCTGAGGTCTCTGACGGCAGTAAAGACGTCTCACCTTGAGAGCTGGTGTCTCTGAGGGTCAAGTGGGCCGACGGCCTCTGGGCCATCGAGGTCACGAACTTCGACCCCGAATTGTTGAAGGAGCGAGGCATGGTTCTGGCCTCTGGGGGGGAGAAAGACGGTGAAGAGGATGTCAGGAATGACGCCGTGCGTGGATTAAATGGTGCCTGTATGTGTTAGGAGAGAGGTGCTCACCTATGAAGGTCTGTTTGGAGATGATGTTCTCCGTCACCTGAAAGACAAAGCGAGAGGACGGGTCAAGACAAATCACAACACAGAACCCAACAACATGGGAAAAAGTTGTGTTTGAAGTGTTTGGTATGCTCTGTCTAAACACTCGTCTCGTAGAACAGTGTCATGAGCTTAATCATCGAGCAGCAAATGGTCTGTTTCTTCTTCCATTTTACGACGTTCTCGTGCTTTTATGGGTGCGCATTTAAGTGTAAGAACTTAAACGGCTTCCACGAACATGGCCGCGCTAAACCGTCTGCGATAAATCAGTTTACTCTGCGGCTGAGTGACGCCGTTTTCACTCTTGTGGCGCCAGATCACGGCTTTAAAGTCTTTACGACACCCTTCCAGCGTTTATTAGCATGAGAAAACGATCTTTTAAGCAAGAAAGAAAGGGGGGGAGAGATTATAATAATCAGATATGTGGTATCTGTGTTAAAGTGCAGGAAATTTAAATGTAAATATTTGGTTTAGTGGGTGCTTTGACTGCAAGCGAAGACAATAACATGCGTGTTAAGTCCACAAACTACATATAATGAAGTGCAGTTGCTCGGATTGATGCATCGCATCACCCAAAATTAGTTTTTATGTGGCATTACATGATTCAATTTAGTCCTTCCGCCCACTTAAAGTGCAGTTAAACCCCAAATTATTCACACCCGTACCATAAACGAGCACGAAATGTTGATTCAGATGTTCGTTTTTATTAAACATGTCATTATTCATAACCTTTCTCAGTAATCTTTTGCCGCCACAGATGATTAAATGACTGGTATAATTGCCGACAGTCCTTCTGGGACTTTGCTCCACTCCTCTTTGCGACAATCTCGATGGGGGTTTATTTCTGAACATCTTGTTTTCACCATTTCTTCACCACATCATTGCCCCGTTGGAAGGTTCAAATCCGCCCAAGGCCAAACTTTTTTCTTTCGACGCCACCAGCTCCCGGCCCAGAATGGCATCCCCGCCATGCTTCTCTGTGGGGATGGCCTTCCTAGGGTTGAGTATTTCCTCTTTCCACTCCATTCGTGTCAGATCTCCTCCGTCCAGCCGAGCTTTTCTTGTGCGTCTGAATCCAGCCTTGTTCGCTGTGGAGATTAAGATGTTGGCCGGATGCTCTCGGTGCTGATGCTTGGATTCTTCTTGCCGGTGCAGGCGTCACTTCTGGCTTCCTACCAGGCCTTTGAGACTTTTTTTCCCCAAGTGTGCATCCCTTTGATTTGGCCACTGGACCTTAAAAACACTCGGCTAATGCATCAGCTGTTCTCAAAGTATAGAGCTCTCTAGTATAGTGGTTCTCAACAGGTGGGTCGGGAAGCCATTTTTAGAAGGTCGCAGAAGCAAAAAGTAGTGGTATAAAGTCTTTTATTTTAAAGGACGTGCTTCTTATGACACAGTTTGCTTTCAATAGCAGGATATTTAGTGGTGGTGACACCAGTAGTTGCCCACGATTAACCTCTAGATTTGGTTCTGCCAGCTTATTGGGTTAATTTATGCTAAAACATCCCAAAAATGAACCAAAATGTGCTCAGAATCTGTCAAAATGGGCCAAAATATGCCCAAAACTTGGTAAAAGCATCCAAATATACCAAATGAGCAAATACTAAGCCTATTTTTTCCCCAAGCTGTGTCAAAATCTGTTGAGACTACACCCAAATAAACCTTAATTTGTTAACAGGAACAGCAAACTTAAAAAGTTGGGTCGCGACAGTTACTAATAGAGACATAGTGGGTCCTGAGGCTGGACCAGTTGAGAACCACTGCTCTAGAACATGGTAGAAATAGCCAGGAAAGCTTCAGAAACATATTGGACATGGTATTTTTTTAGTTTAAAAATGCAAAAACAACAATTAGGAACAATCCAAATTGATCATTCACATCCTTAACACAACGTCTTGCCATATTTTTTCACATATTTATATAATTTCCAGCCAGAGGAAACCTATTTATCACATAAAACTTCATTATGAATGAAAAATTTGACATGGGCATGGCTAATTTAGGGCCTGACTGTACATCTGTCTGCCATATTGGTATTTTCTCCAGACAGAAAATGTGCCACATCCTCCTCCTCCTCCTCCTCCTCCTCCTCCTTCCAGCATCACCAAACTATAAACTTTCCCTCGCTTCTTCCAGATAGCACACATCTCCTCTCCCACCCTATCTGGCCTGGTTTATTCCTCCTGCTCCTCCTCGCAATCACTCACTCCCGACGGAGGGCCTCCGTTTCATCTTCCTCACTCCTGGATGGAGCAAAGGCACGGAAACGCACCATTTGTTCGAACGCGCAGATGCGTCTCGTCACCCTCGCACTCAGTAATTCCTTCGTACTCCTTGCTTTTGTCCCTCCCACTTAGTAAATCAAGCATCGGTTGCCTCGGTTTTATAAATATTTATCTGCAATCTTTCCATCCGTCCGAACACCCCGCCGGTTTCTCCTTCTCATCCTTTCATTTCAACCTTCTCCTGCTCCCTCTTCAATCAGAATCACTCGTCGCTAATCTGCGTCTGCCCGCTTTACAACCAGGAGGTCACGGGTTTAATCACCTGTTACAAGTCATGTGGTCGCCCCTCCGTGTCCTGCAGCAAGGCACCGAGCCCCGGTTAATTTGCCGAAATGCCACAAAATCCCGACTGTGATTAATTCCAGCGGGCTTTTTAATGGTCGCCCAGGCCGCGCTCGTGGTGTTGTTGTTGGCGGCGGGCCCGTTTCTCCCTGCGCCGAACACTCAGCTCGACCTGCAAATTGGACGTGATCGCTGTGGGGTTTGGCGTGTGTGTGTGTGCGTGTCTCGGCGTGAACATATCGTATGTGCTCCGAGGGGGAACACGGCACGGTAAAGTGCGGAGCGCCTACTCGGAGCTAAGCGTAGCGTGCCAGTCTCACGTTCCTCAAGTCACTGAAAGCAGAAAATTACCCAGCACACACACACACTTGAAGAAAGAGAAAATTGCCAACAGGTTTTCTGCCTTGCATGTGGCTGCAGTTGAACAACAACAAAAAAAAATTAAATGCATGAAATACGTGGAGTTTTCAGACTCACTGGAAGCTTTCAGACCTCCGACTCGCATGTTTCCAATACGCTGTCTGCTGCTTCTGCTGCTCGCATGTTCACATGGGAAACTATCAGACGGCTGAAGAGTGAAATCGGCTGCATGCATAATTTATATTCCGCACAGAAGTGGAAGCTTTCCGAGAGATTTCCCCGCGTCGAGAGGTGAACACCAGTGTCATGTAGCGTTGCAGTCCATTTGCTGTCTCGCTGTTTGCATCTGGTTTGTATTTAGGACGTAATGTGTGAATAAATTTAGCGTCACAGGTGTCAAACTTGCTCGAGATTAATTGCAAGCGTTACTTGAATAAATAAGAACGTGACAGTTATGTTAGTGAAGACATACAGGGCACTTTTGAGAAACTATTTCCTGCAGGAGCTTTCCATGAAGACATAAAAACACAAAACTCTCCAGGCTCTTTTCTTGTTGTTAAATAATTGGCTTATGATTTCTGGTATCTTAAGCGTATAACCTCGACATAAAAACACATCTGTCTCCTTTTGAGTTGTTCTCAACACATCAGCAAACGCAATATTTCCTCCCAGGTGTGATCTGTTCACAACAATTCTGTTAAAAAGGGGCATTTTTTTGCTCTGCAGGCGGGTTCAGTGTGATAAATGTGTTGCAAAAGGAGCCAACAAGTATTTTTCTTTAAGTTCCTGCAGCTTGAAGTCATTATTTTTCCCTTTAAATGAAAGGTAACGTGCATCATGGAATGATTTCAGGTAACGAGAGCTTCTTGTTGCAGCTTGGAAACGAAATAATATCATGCACCAATCAGCCGCAACATCATGACCCCTGACAGGTGAAGTGAATAGCATTGATCATATTGGTACTATGTGGTGTTCTGATGGAAAACCTTGACGAGACTTAGACACCAATATCAACCAATCAGGAACATGTTGAGGAACATGACGATGGTCCAACATGTTGATCTGACCTCCAAACTTCCAACCCAAGCATCAACAGGATGCAGTGGAACCAGTTGGATTGACAGAGGCCCCACTGCACAAGCCAGAGTACCCAAAGGATCCAGTGGTTCCAGACCCCATAGGACACCCTGAGTGGTCCTCTGGTCCATGATTCCCAACGGTTCAGAGCATTTTGGACCGACACAGTATCAGGCAGGTGGTCATGATGTTACGCCTGATCAGTGTGTAAATACGAGTTGTGCATCTGCAAAAATGGGTTTAGCAACACACTGAACTGGAAATCTCGCAGTGACGCACAACTGGAAAACCAAAAAGTCGCCAACGTTCACATTCGGCTGAACTGCAGGAAGTGTAACGCAAAACATAAGCAGTAAAACATCCGTAGTATGCAGAGTTACCTTTGTTCTGAAGTAATGCTGACACCTATGTGTACTTGAACATGCCGTATATCCCTCCAGACTTAGATTTAATTACTTTTTTGAATTATTTATGACATTATAAGGCATTTCTGACTTCTCTCGACCTTCTTCGTGGTTGTTCTGTTTCCATAGAGGTGCGGGAGTTTATGTTGCAGTGCCTAAAGTCAGGAAAAGTGTGACAGAAAACTTAAAGCTGTTGCAGTTTGAATCGCTTTGGTTGATTTGTCATATTTGGTGGCATTTACAGTAAAAACAGTAACGACACACAAGTTTCTAGTAGCTTGGTTTTCTCACTTAGCTTCTGCTTAACCTTTATTGATCCCCCTGATTTGACCCATCCTATTCATAGTCAACCTTAACTATACATACTAGGAGCAGTCAGGGGTTAAGGGCCTTGCTCAAGGGCCCACAATGGTGGTGACTGGGACAAGCGGTCACTCTTACTTTCCCACCTCAACCTCTTGCCCTTGAACCACCGATTACAAGTTCGCTTCACAAACCATTAGGCCACCACTGCCCCCAATCACCTGTATCCGTTTTGTTGTGTACATTTGTAAGGATTTATCTCCTAAAAACCACCAATTTTAATGCAAAATGTGACCATCTAATAGCAGATTTTAGATTTTATCCATACCCATAACATGGCTAGAAATCAAGATAGAATAAAATCTGAAAATGTGGCTCTTGAATAAGTTCGAAATCCCCACAACAATCTGCAGTTATCCTTCAACTGATGACTCTGATTATGATTGGAAGTGACTCTACATGTGCATGAGACGACAGATATTCAACTCCTGTTCCAAGGTGGATAATCAGAAAAGCAGTCAGAGGTAAATCCAGTAGTTAAAGGGTAAAACAGCAGGTTGTGTACCCAGAAGTAAGATATAGAACCCTTCCAGTACTTCCACATCAGCTACAGTCCATCTGGAGTCTGAAACCTGGAAGGATTTACTCGGATTTAGTCTCGTGTCAGAGGTCGAGACAGTTAGAGTGACTGGAGTCTGCGCTGATGGCGCGTCCAAGCAGCTTTTATTGCTTCCAGCTGAGGTGCGTTTTCTGTTTTCGGAGGTATTGTTTGATGTCCCTTCTGCTGTACAGACGTTTGCATCAGTGCGCAGGTTCTTTTATGACGCATCTTGGGAGCTGTCGAGGTTTACGGCCTCCCAGTTGGACGTCTTGTGTCTTCTCATGTTAGATGTTTGCGCGTCGTAACCGCATTACTTATGGAAATGTTGTTTTTGTGCCTCTCAGACCCTCTTAATCAATCACACATGGCTCCTTCGCACTCTCAGTCTTTCACACTCGGGATTAGAGGATTGCATCTAAGAATAACAAGAAAGATGTTTCAGTAATTTCGTAAAATTAGAAAAGAAGTCTTCGCCGTGGATCGAATATTAAAGGATAAAAGGTCTGATTTCCTCCGGTAGAAATAACTTGGCTAGAGGGAGGAGAGGTTTTAGAAAGCTTTGTTAGCGAGAATAACGAGAATGCATCCCTACTTGTGGACCCGCTGACGTGCAAATGTTGTTTCATAAAGGTAAAACAACACCGCTCAATCCTGCAAGAGGAGGTTTTGACATCTGACCTCGCCACAGCGTCAATCACGTCTTTCCCAATGTGCAGAAGAGGCTTTTTGGAATCGCTTTGCCCTACCAGGAAGTGAGCCACGTTCATGTGTTTGCAGGTTTGACCCTTAACGGGACTTTATCGCCCGTTGAAGTGGCGGTTCGGCGTGAAAGACTGCATTCCTGCCCCCGTTAAGGGCACCACTTTCACTCCCAGTAAATCAACGTACCGCCTCTGGTGTGAGACAAGCCTCAAAGTTCGCGCGACCTTTTGTTCGTGTCAGTTTCACCGACGCCGTCTCATTGTTGCGCGACCGTCGTGTATATTTATGGGCTTTGGAGACGAGTCAAAGAAGCCTCTCCAGCTGCAATAACAACAACAAATAAGCCCTGAACTCTCCTCCTTCACCCTGTTAGCAACAACAGACGGGGATGGAAATAGTCTGATTACTTTGCGTCATGCCGTGTCTGGCCGAAAGCTAAAAAAAGAAGGCAGGAGAGGGGGAAAATGAAAGATTACTATACAAGGGTAGAGGGAGAGTAAGCTGAGATAGCGAGTGACCCTTAAAAAGTCGTTTTTGGCTGGGTTTCTTCACCTCTGTAACGTGACCCCTGTTGCTGCTTCTGTGTGGCCACGTCCCAACGGACTGATGGCCCAACAAATCTACCGAGTAATTATCAAAGCTGAAGCAGCAGGAGGTGAGACATCGTGACTTTTAGCCCCTAGAATGAGCCAAACTGGAAAAAAACACTTGTTTCTACACCTCTGATGGCACAAAAGCTGGTTAGCCAACACCGACAATGCTAAATGCAATCTGTGGAGTTAGCATGGGAACGTTTGCTAGTTAGCAACAGGATGCTAACTAGCAAGGAGAGCCTGGTGGGCATGGCTCCTCTTAATGAAGCCTCAAAACAATCTAGAGTCTCTTAAACCATGTGTAAAATTTGCACATTACCTCAAAGATCAGGGGAAAAAACTGACTTTCTTGACGCCTACGGTCGCAAAACAACACCGCAGAACAAACCCAACCCTGAGTGCTGCTAAAAACAAGCAGCAGTGGCTATTTTTAATCTGTATTCCTATTAATAACATTCTTATTAGCAGGTTTAATGATGACCAGGTGGCACAGCTGAAAAAGTGATCGCCAAAAATAATAATACATTCTCTGGGGATCGTGAATGTAATAAAAATATCACACAATAACCCATCAGACAGTTGAGATATTGTGAAGATGTGTATTGTGAACTTCCCTCGGACAGCTGAAATCAAAGACTAATGGTTTCCATCTGCTCAGACGCCATTAATGTGCCCCAATTGATAATTAACAACCTCCATAGTTTATAATAACGTCGGGTCTGGCCTTAATATTCATATCAGTTAGGCTAAGTGTTGCGTTAATATGTAATATAGTCAGGTAAAATAGTGTTTTAAATATGCTTTGTGGCGTTTTAATCCCTAAAATGTTGATTATTCTAATGAAATCACACCATAAATAACAGTACAGGGTCTATTTACACTTGTTAGGTTGCTTTTATTGATCTTTTATTCGCTAAAATCCATTTGACATGACATTTGTTGTACTAAATGTGCTTTATAACCATGTTAAGTTAACTTTATCTTGTTATTTTGCACGTTTGGAATCCTATTTATGAGTTTTTTTGGAAAGCGCTTGTTTTCGATAAGTGCTTTACGAATAAAGTTGTCGTTTCCTGTTTTTTCAGACTTTAAAATGTCTGTTTTGGACGCACAAACTCCCCAAGTCTGCAGAGAGCAAATGGGGGTAAACTAAAGTTGGTGGAAATAAAACTGCGGCACCAAAAATCACAAGTTTGGTGGGAAAAGAGGGAAAACCAGAGAGCGAAAGATGATGGACAATTATGGGAAACGAGAGACGGACGAAGAGGAATGAGGTAAAGAGGAAAAAAAAAAGTTGGGAAAGCACGGAGGAGAGTCGGCAGAGTGGACAAGTATGGAAAAGAACTGAAAGAGAGGATTGAGAGAGGAGAAGGACGGACAAGTATGCACATGAAGGAGCGTTTCTTCTGCAGATTAGCGGTAGCTGCAACCCAATACTTTAATATGCTGCTCGACCCCGACAGGCCCGGACTGGCTCTGTGAGGGTGTCTATGCTGAGCTACAGTGACGAACCCTTATCAGCCCTCATCTGGTCTAAAGAGGCGGCTCATTCCTCAACGCCTCACTTTGTCCAGCTTTGGTGTGCAGGAAAATATCATTTCTGGAGCGCCGAAAAAACTGGTCGGTACCAAAGATGGAGATGAAGGTCCGTGTACGTCGCAGCCATTCGTTTTCTTATTTTAAGATTTCAAAATAAAAACGAAAAATAAACCGTTTACCTTTTTTTTCAGTGATAATACAAAATGAAAAACGGAAAACGGGCCCTAATTCATTATCCATTATCCGTTATCAGAATTAATTAGATGTGTTTGTAAATGGAAATTAAAATTAAAATACACCTGTGGAAAACTTATTTCTCTACTTCCTGTTGGTTTTGGTTCCGTGACCCGTCTGACTTCTGATGAGGAAGGATCTGGTATCTAAAGCTCCAGTGTTAGCTCACTGTTAGCAGACCTTGCTGTGTGCCGTGGCCTGATGAAGACCCACTGTGGGGTCCAAACGTTGCTTGGCTCACATTATCACTATTTCACAGTGGACTTTTCACCAGCGTGGGGTTTATTTGTCCCTTTGGAGGGACCTTGTGGTGCCGCTAGCGCTAAATCGCTAGCGTTCTCCTGCTTTTCGGGACGTTTTTGGGGAGGTTTGGAGGTTTTCTGTTACTTTAGCTTTGCCAGAAAGCAAAGTAGCGATTTAACGCTAGCGGCGGAGCTAGGGCTAAATCGCTAGTGCTAAATCGCTAACTCCACCATTTAGCGGAGCTAGCTAAATCACTAGCTCCTCTATAGAAGTCAGACTGGTCACGGAGCCAAAACCAACAGGAAATTGAGAAATAAGTTTTCCTCGGGTGTATTTTAATTTTAATTTCCATTTACAAATTAAATTTACAGATAATGGATAATGAATTAGGGCACGTTTTCCGTTTATCATTTTGTATTATCACTGAAAAAAACTAATGGCCGCAACGTACATGGACCTTTAGCGCGAGCTCCGCCGCTAGCGCTAAATCGTTACTATGCTTTCTGGCAAAGCTAAAGTAACAGAAAACCTCCAAACCTCCCCAAAAACGTCCCGAAAAGCAGCCGGACACTAGCGATTTAGCGCTAGCGATTTAGCGCTAGCAGCGGAGCTAGCGGCACCACAAGGTCCCTCCAAAGGGACAAATAAACCCCACGCTGGTGAAAAGTCCACTGTGAAATAGTGAACAATGTGAGCCAAGCAACGTTTGGACCCCACAGTGGGTCTTCATCAGGCCACGGCACACAGCAAGGTCTGCTAACAGTGAGCTAACACTGGAGCTTTAGATACCAGATCCTTCCTCATCATTTCCATTTACAAACACATCTAATTAAATCGGATAACAGATAATGGATAACGAATTAGGGCTCGTTTTCTTTTTCATTTTGTATTTTCACTGAAAAAAACGGGAAATGGTTTATTTTTTGTTTTTATTTTGAAATCTCAAAATAAGAAAACGAACAGTAAACGGACCGATGAAACACCTGCACGTTTGTGTTGTCTGCCGGCTGACGCTGGAAGCTTAACAGATGTTGTTCAAAGCCGCTCGTCTTCTTAGAACAACCGAGTCAAAGGAAGCAGTTGGAATCCGCTGTTCTGAGAAACCAGCTCCAGAGCGACAAGACCGCAGATCGGATTTTTTTTCACGGGTGGAGGTTCTGATGGGTTCCTCGCATACTTGCCCTAATTTAAGCCAAACATCTCTCGTGTCAGCGGTCGGCCCGCCTCTGCAGCGTCCTGTTTTTCTTCTACACGGCCTCTTTCCTCTCTTGAACCTCCCTTGAGCCACATCAGAAATCGATGCCCGACAGTTCGAAGATTCTGACCACATCTCTGCTGATAGTTTGTTGTGTTTAATTAAAGAAGCGTCGTCTACTTTGGCATCACTGTTAGACGTCACTGGCCCACTAAATGGCTGTTATCGTCCACCTTCTAGTGGGCCAGAGGGAGCGTTATCATCCATTGTGATCACTGATTAACAGAAAACAACCCCAATAACATACGTGAATGGAAGTGCCTGCACAAAATGGAGCTTTGTAACATGTAAAGAGGAAAGTAGAGACCTTTTGATGCCTGTTATTGCTCATCAAGAAAGACCGATAACTGATAAACACTAAATGTAATGTTTTAACAGCATGTGATGGCAAGCAACCTGTCATTCATAACCAGGCTTCTTCATTAATAGGGGTGACTATGACTGAATACACAAAATATAATCGATTGATCAGTTTGTCTCCTGTAGTTACGTCTTCTGTTGCCAACAAGGGTCCAGATCTTGAAGCATTATTCATTACTGTTTTCCAGACTGCCTTCTAACTTAGCCGCTAGCCGTTAGCCTAGCCTTAGCCACAGTTACCCCTTTTCCACTGAGCTGGTTCCAGGTCTAGTTCGGAGCCTGACTTAGCTCCAGTTCTTTGTGTTTCCACCACCTAAGCGCCGGCTCCAGGTTCTAAAAACTCTTTACTGGTCCAGAGCTAAGCACCGAGTCCGTCAGGGGCTGGGGGCGGGGTTATGGTGACCAACCATCAACGGTGGAAAGGGACACACAAGCGCTAATTAGTGTCCTTGTTCTCCAGGACGTCCCTGGTCCCATCACACATGTGTTGGAATGACTCCTGGAAGTTTAGCACAAACTGTTGACCTGAAATCCGCTACAGTTGTGTCCCACCAGTAGCGTGATCACGGATGTGTCCAGGCAACAGGAGGACCTCCGCCTCACAATCAGCCTTAAGACCATCTATAGAGATAAACATAGATATTATCATCAACTTACTGCTTTTAATTAACTGCTATGTAATGGATGCCAGCGTAGTGGTTCTACGGTGACCCAATGGCTCCAACTTGGCTCCTTGTTAATGAAAAAGTAAACAGGTTCTTAGGAGGAACCAGATTTGAACCAACTAAGCACCAGAACTAAGACCTGGTTCTTCTTGGTGGAAAAGGGGTAAATGAGAGAAGCTAATTTCCTGGTTTGTGGCAACGCCTTGTGTTTCTTGCTCAGTTTTCAATGTGCTTGAGAGACATTTTATCAATAATCGGCCAATAAAAATAGCAATATCGATATTCGGAAAAGTGCCAAACATCGGCTACAATAGTCGGACTCTCCCTAGTAGAGATGGGTGTATTTGAACCCAAAACAAGATCCTTTTGGTGCCTAAACTCAACCAAACACCAGCTGAAAGTTTAAGTAAATTAAACTTTGGTAGTAACAGGAGGAGGAAGTCCCTTTGGCCCACATGTATGGGAATAAAACTAGAAGATGACCCTTTATTTAATAGTATGATTACATCTGAAACGGGTGTCCAGTGTTGCCCAACAAGGTTCCAAAGCCTGTTCACTGTAGGGCTGAAAACACACCAGCTCAGCCACAACCCTCCTTAAACGCTGCACAACTCCTTCAGGCTTCACAATATGAAGCCGTAATATCGGAGCGATCCTGCCAGACATGTTTGAACTTATACGTCCCCTGGCGCATAAAATACACCACATGGGCATGTTAACAAGATAAAAACCTTGATTTTCTCTGAAGAGGGTCTTTAAAACGAATCAGATGTACTCGTTCTGAGTGTGATTCCAGTCCATCTGGGCTGCGTCAGCGGGTTATTTAATGCTGATATGGTCTGGAGCCGTGTCGGGGTTGGATGTTCCAGCATCTCCACGGGTGGCGGGCTCATTCTTTACATTTGTTGTACAGAAGCCAGCCACAGATGGAGAAGATGGAGGCAAATGGTTATTATGTGGTTTTACTCCATGCGCTTTATCCTGGACTTCCAGCCTTTGGCATCTTATTCTGTCAAACACCATTTGCAAGAAGCAGGACTGGTTAGGTGTCGTCCCGTGCAGCAAGATCTACACTTGGAAATGTTGGAATATTCCGGGGAATTTTCGAGCCACGTCTCTTGAAATTCCACAGGCGATAAAACCCGAGCCGTCAGCTGACATTAAATGTTTCTGTTGTTAGATTCGACGATCTCAAACCCCGACATGCACAGTGGGTGAAATGCTAAACATATGAAGCTGCATTTCACCACACGACGCATCCATGTGTGTTTTATGTAGTCATCTGTGAGTGATGCCGTCGGTCCCTTTGTGCATTCGGTCATCTGACTGTGATTTACCCACTTCGCGGCCCAGCAGGAGTCGTCCATTAGCGGTTTATCGCTGAAAAGCAGCGAGGAAAGGCTTTATGACAGGTAACGCACCAGCGGCCAGCTCGATGCCAGTTGCTGATAGCCGACCTGTTTGGTGTGGGAGTTTCCTGCCAGATAAACGCTGCGTACAGTGAAGGAAGCGGTCGACTTCACAAAAAACGGGAGATTCTTATCACCCTTTATTGCTTTTCGAGTTTGCAGTCACATGAGAGGTTCTGGGTTATTAGCTCGGTTGTCTTCCTCGTTCATCGGTTTCACAACCAAGAAGGCAAACAGGATAAAACTGTTTATGCACAACAAACGGAGCCTTATTGAATTATCTGTACGTGTGTTTACCTTCCTGCATATGTTTGTATGAGTTTCTTTCTGTATTGTTCTTCCCGGTTTCTCTGCACAAGTCGGAATCGAGTGTACGAGCGTAGTCGAGGAGGCGGTTTCTGCACTGCATTAATTCCCCGTCTCTCTCCTCCCCGTCTCTTTATCCTTTTCTTTTCTCTCTGTCTGTCACCCTTAATCTCTTTCACAACATGGATTTCGGTCCTAAGGACACAAACAGCATTAAAGTAGGCCAGAGGCGGGGTTGTTTTACAGCCTTTGACTCTCAGTGTTTTGAGTTTCGTTTCACATGAGCAAATGGTCGTATTAGTGGAAAAACCTGTATGAGACAGTAAAAGCAAAGGTGTCTGAGGCCTGCAATGCTTCTACGTCATCCGTGCTCTCCAGCTTAGCGCAAATATAAAGTTTTATTAAGGCATTTTCAGAGTCAAAGTAGTCATAAAGTAGGAATCGAAAATATTTATATGCTCAGTATGGAGTAAACTGCTTGCAGATATCTCTTTGTGGAAAACTGTGCCACGTAAACAACTTGCTGATTTTTGAAAAAAGCGTCATCGCCGCCCGTCTCGGCAGAGCTCTCGAGCACGTAAACACAACAATCGCCCTCCGTGATGTCCTCATATCTCAGTCGCTTTTATTGCTTCCACGAGGAGTCTGACGGTCATTACGGAGACGAAACCTTTTCACGCCTACAGAACAGGAAATGTAGGTCGCTGCTGCACGTGAGGAAAGTATTAAGGCCTGCATTTGCATTATAGGTTGCTTTGTAAACATGAGCTTCAACGCAGAACTTATGCTAAATATGGGCCTAATTTAAGAGTTACTTGAACATATAAGCAGTTAATTGTCTATGTTTCCACAGGTTGTGTGATTTCTGATATTCCTACAAGAGTTTTATGTGTATTCTGAACAATAAATAATGGAATTCGCTAAAGTTAGCTTCATATTTAGCATTTCCTAACGCGCCAAAATACAAGTATACACACCGACATCAATCATCTTGTTGCAATGCCAACTTCTGACTGGTACCACCCACATAAACACTACAACAGCTGGCAAGAAGCACCACTTAGAAACAGAGCATAATGGATCAAAATAAGCTTTAATGTGTGCTATTTCCTTAAAATTACAGAGGCCCTTTAAGAAATCTGTTTAGTCTCTCGTAGCTTGCAAGCTGGTGGGCCTCAAACTCATGCCATTTAGGCCACATTTATCAAACACCGTGTGGTTTCAGACTTTCTGCTTACAGTGTGATGACTTCACCGGTTCAACATGCCAGTTCTTTTATCTCGCGGCTATGTTTATGTCGGGTTTTTTTTCATTTGGCTTTTCGTGCCGGCAGCAGAAAGAGCCAGAAAGCTGGTGCACATCCAGGGAGTGCTATAAATAAAAGAGCCAAGGACACAAGTGATAATATTAGACATGTAGACAACAATTTAAAGCTCCTCTAGGATTCTAGGGGCTTTATTTTACCCCCAGAAGGGAACTCGTTAAAATTGAATCAACAAAAAACATCCTTGATTGTGGTTATGACCATGACTTAATCACACGCAAACTGAAATGCCACATTTTCGCGACTACAACAAAGCCCGCAGTATGGTTTAAAATAGTTTTTAAGCTCCGAACCAAAGACAGAAAGTTGTGATGTTACAACAATGTTTGGTCTGTCAATGCTCCATGTACAAATATGCAGAAGCTGGGGGACTCGAGCGGCGTTTCCCAGAGGTTTTACCTCCTTATAGGGGTTTATCTGGAGCAGTGCTGCCAGTTTTAACCCTATGAAGACACAAGGATGCTGTGCAAAGTGAGATGATAAAACCACGAATGAAACCTGATCTAGCAGGACACGAAAAACTGGTGTACGAAAAGTGTAGTAAAAACAATCCAGAGAAGCTTTTAAGAGCGTTTTTCCGTTTACTACCCTCTGGCATTTTGTTCTCCCCACCGACTCAGGCTCTCTGTTCCCTCAAAAGCTCAATTTAACATTCCTGTTAAAGTTTTCTCACTCACACTGCGCTGAATGACATGTCATCCTCAGAAGTCTAGTGTTATTTTGCTCTTACCAGGTGTGAGCTGAGGGTGTTGCAATCTGTGGATGTTTATTAGTCATGCCTGGTTTCATCGAAAACGTGAAAAGTCTTGTCTTCACTTCTGTTTTCGACTCGCTGCTCGTCCATCACCCTGGCTGTGATTCTTTATTGTTGAAGTCTTCCAAAACACATCCATCCATCTCTTTTTTTTGGGCTCAAATGAAGTACGTGGTCAATAACACGCAGCTGACACTGTAATGAGTGCAAAACAAGCCTTTGCTTGTTCCACTCTAATCTCAAAGTGCTCTAAAAGGCTTCATTTGTTCATTAAAATCACTAAAATCTTCTTGTGGGGGAGAATGTGTCTCACTATAATCCCAGAACCACAGCACCAATATTCTCTAACTTTGTATTAAGAGTGCGTACAGTGGTTTGGGGATTTTATTCCAAATGGGCCGATGACAGAGTCACAAAAGATGGAATAATTTAACATTACTGGGAAATAATTAAACATAACAAAACTGTACATCCCAGCATTATTCTTGAAGTGCACCAAGTTGTTATACTCACATCGTCAATCGTTAAAAGTTGGTATACTCGCGCCATCAATCAGTAAAGTGCACCAAGTTGGTATACTCGTGTCATTAATCGTTAAATCGCACCAAGTTGGTATACTCATGTCATCAATTGTTAAAGTGCACCAAGTTGGTATACTTGTGTCATCAATCGTTAAAGTCCACCAAGTTGGTATACTCGTGTCATCAATCGTTAAAAGTTGGTATACTCGCGTCATCAATCGTTAAAGTCCACCAAGTTGGTATACTCGTGTCATCAATCGTTAAAAGTTGGTATACTCGCGTCATCAGTCGTTAAAGTCCACCAAGTTAGTATACTCGTGTCATCAATCGTTAAAGTCCACCAAGTTAGTATACTCGAGTCATCAATAGTTGAAGTGCACCAAGTTGGTATACTTGTGTCATCAATCGTTAAAGTCCACCAAGTTGGTATACTCGTGTCATCAATCGTTAAAAGTTGGTATACTCGCGTCATCAGTCGTTAAAGTCCACCAAGTTAGTATACTCGTGTCATCAATCCTTAAGGTCCACCAAGTTGGTATACTCGCGTCATCAATAGTTGAAGTGCACCAAGTTGGTTTACTCGCGTCATCAATTGTTGACCCAGAGAAACCGGACAGGCTTGATTCCTGATGATTTGACGGTCATCAGTGTGAGGACTGACACAGAAAACCTTGGGTGTTGACATGTAGGTCATTTGTCACCGTAAAGAGACACGACATTGACCCCGGCTGTGTTTCTCTATTGTTGAATGTGTTCCTGCATGGGAATGTCTTCCAAAACGCATCCATCCTTCCTTTTTTGGGGCTCAAATGAAGTACGTGGTCAATAATGTGCAGCTGAGTCACTAATGAGTGCAGAGTTTTTGTTTATAACAGAATCTAGTCGGTGCAAACAATTTGTTTTTGGCATTTTTTGAGACGAGACATGTAGACTAAAGTGTTTTTGAAGGAATGTAGTAGTTCAAGGACAGTCGGAAAGTTAAAAATCCAACATTTCTTTCTGTTTTTTACAGTTTAAGCTTCTGATAAATGGTGTAATTTGTTTTTTATTTTCCACAGCATGCCTTTGGTGCTCAAAGGGTTAAACGCCAGCTTGCTCCACGTCTTGTAAGAGTTAACATTTTTATCTTCTAGCTAAGAGACTGTGCACACAAATCCACAAAGGACTTTAGTTTGACAGTATTAGTGAGTGAGATAAAGATCAAAGGGTCAAAGTTAATATGAAATCTTTAGAGAAAGCAATAAATCAGCTACAGCAAGCTAAATTATGGTGCCTGGCTTCTTAACTTGTCTCTAATATTTGGTGCTGTTTTGTGCTACCGTGCATTTTTTTCTGGGGCTCACGTTTGGCTTCAAGCAGGAGCAAATGTGGTCCTAGTTAAAGTCCAACAGGAATGCTGCTTGCAAGCTTTAATATGAGTTTTAAAATACCCTAAGAATGCCTGTGCATATGTGACAGTACACCTGTGAATATGTGCTTCATCGGAGGGAACAGTTCTGCTTTGGGGAAATTCCCAAAAGATCATCTGGCATTTAGCGGTTAATACGTGTGTCGTGACAGCACAGAAGCCTCTTGTCTCCTGTTTTTTAAAACCGCTCGAGAAGTTTCAACAAACCCGAGGAAGCCGTCGGGATGTAAAGACGGAGCTAGGGGAGGATTTTCAGGGGTTGCCGGACAGGAACTTGGCCCGAGGGATGAATGGAGAGAGGGAGGGTGGTCGACGCCAGACACAGAGGCCTTTTGTGTTTGTCTATCAGCTGGAAATCACTAACAACACTGCAAGCCCACCACCCCACCCTGAGTGTGTGAGTGTATAAACAGGCATGTCTGTGACTGACATTTGCTTTTGAATAGCCGACTGTAGCGCGGAATAAGATAAGGACGTGCTGCTCAGACGCCAACCAGTTTCTTTGGCGTGCAACCAAGGGTCCGTCACTCCTAAAAAAAACCCTGCCGTTCCCGTTACATCCCGCTTCCTTTTGATGAGTTTTTCATGACGAGGTTTTCAAAACTACTATTGACAAGTGCTGTCTGTCTATCCAAAGGTTCATATATCCTTTTCCTCTGTGCCATAAAGCTCCTTTGTTCTCCAGAAACTATTAAATGACATCAACGAGACACCTTTGCGGTAGATAGCAAGTCCTTCCAATACAATGAACGCAGATAATGCATGCATAGCTGCAAACCAGACACCTTTTGCCGACAGTTGCAATGTTTAGTGTCAACCAGGTCATTCGTGTAAATTGTGTGGATCCAAAGAGGTTTTTAAAATAGCTTTTACTATAGATGTTTTGTGTTATCTGTAATTGAAGGTTATGTTTGCTTAAAATGGCCCTTATATTTATAGCATTGTAAGAAAACCCTGCCAGAATAAACTCAGCGGTCTGCAAAAAAAAAGCAACTGTAGGACGGAGAGAAAGAAATGTAATTGTAGCGTCCTGCAACGTTCAGGCTTCTTCAAGAGGATCCGCTTTAAACTAATATATTAATGTAAACAAGAAATAAATTATCAAATGAAATTACTCGAGCTAGCTAAGCACTGTAATTAAATTCATTAAAATATGATCAAACAATTTGCAAAACAAGCCCTTTCTTGTTCTATTCTAACCTCAAAATGCTCCAAAAGGCTTTGTTTGTGTATTAAAATCACTAAAATCTTCTTGTGGGTGGGAATGTGTGTATTTTTGAGTAGTACATTCAATGTCCTCCTGCTAAAAATACTCACTCTAGCACCAAATGACCCCCCATCCTCTAAAAAATAATGTAAACCTTGGAAGCCTTTTGTTAATCGGACACCACAGGGGAAAACAGAGCACGAAATCATGGAATAAATTCTGCTGGTTAGAAAATGCTGTTGCTGTGGTTTTGCGATTTTATTCCGAATGGGCCGATGACTTTCCAAAAACAGTGGCAGAATTTGGCCTGTAGTCGGGCCAACAAGTGTTAACGAGTTCATCTGTACCGAATAATAAGCCACATAAATTCACAAAAGATGGAATAATGCTTGTATTTATCTCCTTATGGGAGTTAAATATAACAAAAGTGTACAATAATCCTACCATTATTCCAAAAGCGCACCAAGTTGGTATACTCGCGTCATCAGTCGTTTAAGTGTACCAAGTTTGTATACTCGTGTCATCAGTCGTTAAAAGTTGGTATACTTGTGTCATCAGTCGTTAAAAGTTGGTATACTCGTGTCATCAGTCGTTAAAAGTTGGTATACTCGTGTCATCAGTCGTTAAAAGTTGGTTTACTCGTGTCGTCAGTCGTTTAAATGCACCAAGTTGGTATACTCGCATCATTAGTCGTTAAAGTGCACCAAGTTGGTGTACTTGCGTCATCAATCGTTAAATTGCACCAAGTTGGTATACTCGCGTGGTCAGTCATTAAAGTGTACCAAGTTGGTATACTCGCATCATCAATCAATAAAGTAAGTGTACCAAGTTGATATACTCACGTCATCAATTATTAAAGTGCACCAAGTTGGTATACTCATGTCATCAATCGTTGAAGTGCACCAAGTTGGTATACTCGCGTCATCGGTCGTTAAAAGTTGGTATACTCGTGTCATCAATCGTTTAAACGCACTAAGTTGGTATACTCGTGTCATCAATTGTTAAAGTGTACCAAGTTGGTATACTCGTGTCATCAATTGTTAAAGTGTACCAAGTTGTTATACTCGCATCATCAATCAATCAAGTAAGTGTACCAAGTTGGTATACTCGCATCATTAATCAATAAAGTGTACCAAGTTGATATACTCGTGTCGTCAATAGTTGAATTGTACCAAGTTGGTATACTTGTGTCATCAATAGTTGAAGTGCACCAAGTTGGTATACTTGTGTCATCAATAGTTGAAGTGCACCAAGTTGGTATACTCGCGTCATCAATCACTGACCCACAGAAACCGGACAGGCTTGATTCCTGATGATTTGACGGTCATCAGTTTGTCGACTGACACAGAAAACCTTGGGTGTTGACATGGAGGTCATTTGTTCCCGTTAACACACAAAGAGACACGACATTGACCCACTGTTCTTCGGTTAATGCCAAAAAAGACGCACTGACTAATATCCAAGACGACTCTGACTGATGCCAGTTCTTTTGAAGGGAAACTTTGATGTCGGCAAACTTACTTAAAGGATTGTTTCAGTGTCAAAGTCTTGCCCAGCAGAGCGAGTTATAAAATGTTATGCTTGATGATTAATCATGAGTCATGTGTCTCATATGTCAGAGCTTTGTGAATTCATAACGCACTGTTCATTGTTATTGTTTCTGGGGTTATCTCAGTCCTTGATGTGTAGCTTATTATTTGAGCTACCCTTTAATAGAGGAGCCACTTCAGCACCGATTTTACACCGTGCACTCGAGGGAACACAAAGTTCTTTCATATGACAAATGTGACACGCCGAGGGAGTCATGAAAGGAACAGTGATTATGTTGTTTTATTCATTCCTAAAATTAAACTAATTACAGCGAGGGAACAAAAAAGCCCTTGATCAGAAACCTTGCGATTCCAAAAAGCTCCTCTTCATAGCAGGACTCAAAGTGCGTAATCCAGCCACGGCACATGGTTTGCTGCTTTTTGAAGGCTGGAGCTTGAAGCCTGCAGCGCGTCTGCCCACACCCTGACCAGTGATGTCAAACAGCTGTTTTGCATCAGTAGTCAAAAGCCAAATATTTGCGGTGACATCACCGCTTCGAGACGGAGGAGATCTGGAGATAGGCCACGAACAATGCATATACAAAAGAGAGACCAATGAAGCTTTGTTTGATCAGAAATAACACACTGGAGCGTGATGGGTCAACCGGCACGACGACCAATAAAACTGTTTCTGTCTGGCTCCTTTTTAATTATTGCTATAATTACTGTTGAATTACTATTATGACTAAGAGGTAATTCAAAAGGCATCATTTACATTCTTAAAACTGTACTTTGTGAAGTTATTTTTTGACTTCTTTTAGGGACCTTCCTCAGTTTCTCAGTCTCCTCAGCGGTCATGAAGGTCGGTGTAGTGACAAACCTGAATAGATGGAGTTTAAGAGTCTGACCTCAAGGTGTTTTAGTTGGCCTTCTGGGGCTTTCTATCATCGCATGACCTTCAATAGCAGATAGCGCTCAGATCATGTTATACGATCAACTCCAGCGACTACTACGAAACTCCGATCTGGACCATGTGGAAGGTCAAAAACTCAAGAACGTGTATAAAATAGAAGCTGAGGGGACCTAGTTTGCTGTTTTCATGGCCAAGAATGAAATCTGAAGCTCAACTGTTGTCATTTTTATGCCGTTTGACTGATGTATTTACTCAGGGTCAATGGGATAACTGATGCACATTTACAGGAAAAAAGACAATTCTGGTGTCAACATTTAGAATAACCCAAACTCCAACCGTGAAATCACTCGATTATTTACGTGTCATTCATCCTTCAGTGTTGATTGGCTGTTACTGACGTTGTGTAACCAATCAGATGGTGTTGTAGGCGGGGCGTTGCTATGGTAACGCAGACATTAGCAATACTGAAAAGCAGAATGCTGGATCCAATTATCACCAGAGGATGATAATCAATCCGTCTCCGTCTATGAAATTCAGTTGGTGTTTTTGGCCTTCGTAATGCAGAAAGACTGAAATCTCAACACCCGGCAGACGAAATCGTGATTGTGTTTATTAAGTCATGGCATGCTTCGACTCTCAGTACTCTAACCCCCTTCTAACTCTGGCTGGCCTCCCTAAAACAAAAGCAGAATCCTTTTTTTTCTTTGATCTGCTGAAGGTGAACAAGTGCAGAGGAGCCGGTTTTGACCCCTTTGACCTCAAACAGGAAGGATCAATATTCCTCCACAAACAAAATAACTGCTGTTCAGCCACCATGGCCGTTTTCACGCAGTCGATAACCATTACGAGGACAAATATTTGTGTCTGCGAAAACTAAAAATCTGTCGGTCGGATGGAACGTTATCGGAGTAGTAGTGGAGGTAAGGATACGCCGCCGAGACGACATTTGAGCGAGCCCTAATGTGAATTCCTGCGGCGTCTCAAGTTGACCCCGACCCCCGTCCCACAGCGTTATCCATCACTGGAGCTGGAATCTGAGAGCCGATGTACTGGAAATTTGTCCCAGCAGGTGCAGATGTTCCAGAGCCGCCTCTCAAACTGGGAACAGCTGGGCAGGAGAGCGAGGGGAAAGTTACACCGGCCTCCAATGTGGCACGGAGCTTCAGACTGGAATACCTGAGCTTAGTCCCACGCATGCCATCCGAAATCCATCGATCCTCCGCCCCCCTGCTGCTTTTCCAGTCATTTGCGCTTCCTCGCGGCTCATTTTAAACCTTTCACACGACAACACGTGCACGCAGGACCAGAGCAATAACTCCACATAGGCAGGAATAGATGCCTCTTGTTGACTGTCCTGCACAAACATACCAGAGGAAGATGAGAAGCCTCAGGAGCCAAATTCTCCGGCTGACAGAACGTCAAAACAGCAGGAAACTGAAACACAGCTTTACCGACATACCTTTCCTGGGGTATTTTGTCTTTCGTTTCAGTCTTTTAAGACCCATACCGGTGGTTTTGTTTGATCCTGTTAACCTTGAAACAGTTATACTTTACATTTACTGGTCCCCATGTTACAAGTAAGTGGATTCAGGTCATGCAGACTGCTACAGGAGTTAGATATAAAATAAATAAGCATGTTTATAGGTTGACCGTTCTGCCATGATGAAATACAGGAACGGTTTAGCATACTGTAAAACTAGTTTTATTTGAACTTTAAGATTTGTTTCTGGATCTTTGTGGCTCTTTTCTTGATGTTTAACTCAACCAAGAGAATAATCCGTTCCTCCTCGTGGTCAGCTTATAATTAAAACCTCATTACATGGTTTTATTTATCTTGGTACGATTCATTATCTCACTCTAATCCTTCATCTCTGCTCCCGTTGTTTGCTACACATCTGCTTGATCGCTTTTTACCTGTAGCTGAAGTGTTTATGAGGCACCAACGGTCTTTTCATCTTCCCTCAGCAGCCTCCTTGCTCCGTTAAGGTGGAGGTATAGCAACGCAAAGAGGTGATTGCTAACTTAAAGTGTACCAAGTTGGTATACTCGCGTCATCAGTCGTTAAAGTGCACCAAGTTGGTATACTCATGCCATCAATCAATAAAGTGCTTCAAGTTGGTATACTCACGTCATCAATCGTTAACGTGCACCAAGTTGGTATACTCGCGTCATCAATCGTTATAGTGCACCAAGTTGGTATACTCGCGTCGTCAGTCGTTAAAGTGCACCAAGTTGGTATACTCGTGTCACCAATCGTTAAAGTGCACCAAGTTGGTATACTCGTGTCATCAATCGTTATAGTGCACAAAGTTGGTATACTCGTGTCATCAATCGTTAAAGTGCACCAAGTTGGTATACTCGTGTCACCAATCGTTAAAGTGCACCAAGTTGGTATACTCGTGTCATCAATCGTTATAGTGCACAAAGTTGGTATACTCGTGTCATCAATCGTTAAAGTGCTTCAAGTTGGTATACTCGCGTCATCAGTCGTTAAAGTGCACCAAGTTGGTATACTCATGTCATGAATCGTTGTAGTGCACCAAGTTGGTATACTCGCGTCGTCAGTCGTTAAAGTGTACCAAGTTGGTATACTCGCGTCATCAATCGTTAAAGTGCTTCAAGTTGGTATACTCGCGTCATCAGTCGTTAAAGTGCACCAAGTTAGTATACTCGTGTCATCAGTCGTTATAGTGCACAAAGTTGGTATACTCGTGTCATCAATCGTTATAGTGCACAAAGTTGGTATACTCTTGTCATCAATCGTTAAAGTGCACCAAGTTGGTATACTAGTGTCATCAATAGTTGAAGTGCACCAAGTTGGTATACTCGCGTCATCAATCCCTGACCCACAGAATCCGGACGGGCTTGATTCCTGATGATTTGACAGTCATCAGTGTGAGGACTGACACAGAAAACCTTGGGTGTTGACATGTAGGTCATTTGTCACCGTTAACACAAAGAAACACGACATTGACCCACTGTTCGTCTGTTAACGCCAAAAAAACTGACTAATATCCAAGACAACTCTGACTGATGCCAGCTCTTTTGAAGGGAAACTTTGATGTCGGCAAACTTACTTAAAGGATTGTTTCAGTGTCAAAGTCTCACCCAGCAGAGCGAGTTATAAGATGTTATGCTTGATGCTTAATTATGAGTCATGTGTCTCTTGTATCTGAGCTTATAGCGATTGCTAACTTTAGGACTACCGAGGCCTCACATTAGCTGTAGCGCACAAGAAAAATAAAGTCCAACACCGGCATCTCAGGCCAAAACAAACCGTTGCATCATGCCACAACTCCTCCCTAACTTCACTTTCATTTACTGCTAGAAAGTTTTAAACACAAGAGCCAACAAAACACAACCTTTAGCTCATGCTAGCATTGTAAAATTCACTAAAAGGCCGTAGCGAGGTGTTTCTACAGTGTGGGAGGTCGGTCTTGCTCTGTTTATGAGTGTGAGTGTGGCTAACGGTTTCAACGGGAGGGACTCACATGCACTAACATGCCAACATGGCCAGACCAGCTGCTAAAACATGCTGAGATTGCAACACACACATCGGGACTTTAGTTTCTGCTGCCTTCTACCATTACTCGAGTTAACAGTCGCTCACACTAAGCATTTAATTAATTACATGTCTGCTGCACATTGAGTTTTAGACATCATTTAAAAATTGCCTTAAACACTTCCATCCATGTTGACTATAATTGATTATATTGTTAGTTTAGTATTGTCCTGTGTTTTTTCTACTCCAGTTCATCTGTTTTCCACTTCGACTCTTTTCCCTGTACGTATTTCATCATCCTGCCCTGCTGGGTTTTGTTAATAGCTTCTTTCCTTCTGCCTTCCTCCCACTTTCCTTTCGTACACTGCTTCTATTATTTCTCCCTTCTGTTTCTCTGTAACATCTTTCATTACTCTCTCACCGAATGCTGCTGTGTTAAATCGCGTCATGTCAGCACCGCCGTCCTCATAACCATCTTTCCCTGCCATTGCCTCGCCTATTCGAGCGGTCAATCCAAACAATGAACTGAATCCAGATATCGGTTTTAAACTTGCACTTGTACCAGAGCACAAAAGACAAAGAGACGGTGCAGGGTTAGATGGGTTCGCTGCATTTAAATGGATGTTTATGCCTTCTGGATTTGTCATATCTCTCATCTATTCCCAAAATCAGCCACATCTTTGCACCTCTTTTCCCTCTGAACATCAACAGCACAAAGGGCTCAGCTTTTTCAGCCTCGTAAAAGTAAATAAAACGATTCCGCATGTTGCCAAAGAGCAGCGGATCACATGGTTTTAAGTGGCTGAGCCGCAGTAAAGAGCCGTGATAAGCCCTCCCCTCCTGACACCTGTTAGCCGCCAACAGCTGAGATGCCTTACGGACACCAACAGGCCTTTACAAGTAGCTGCAGTCGGACCTGACCTATATTTGTCTTCAGGAATGCTGGTTGTTGTTTAGCGGGGATCGTTGACTTTCATTACCTCTAAATCTAACCCCAGCGTACATCGATAAAAAGACAGGTCGACTTCTGGTCATCGAAACAGCTTAGCATTTTGGGCAAATGTGCTTCGGTTCTGAGAGTTTAATGAGATAATTGAGACCAGCGCCGTGAGATATAAAGCTGGAATCACGGCGGCAGTAGAACAACAACAAACTGCAATAATGCGTTTTATAGATGGTGCAGTTAGATTGCTAAATTGCTAAGCTAACAACGTTCCCCTGCTCCCAGTCCTTACGCTAAGCTAACGTGATGGATTACAAGGGTATCAATCTTCTAAGCTTCGTAACATAGCAGCAGGATTTGTCCCGTTAAGTAAGGCAATTAAACTCGACTGTAAGAGTTAATAGGGGTTAATCTGGCGGAAGTGGCAGCTCAGTAGTGAAGGCTTTGGTCCCCCTAGCATCCTGGAATATGCAAAAAGAGTATATGTAAAGTTTTAGTTCGAGCATGGAGCATGGTCTTTGTAGTGCTCCCCCTCAGTCCGATCCACTGTGATGTTAAAATGTGCTGCAGGGGCAGGGCGAGGCGGGAATTCAGGCCACCGCTTGCTCTTTTTCTGACCAACCGATGCTGTAACTTCAGAGCAAACTACTCCAGATGAGGTTTAAGGTTGAGAAAGCATTGTTTTGTGCTTGTGTGATAAATAGAACCGGCCTTCATGTGCTAAAACGCGGTAAATTAAGGCTATGATTGCTATGGGAACAATAAAAACGCCTGCAATGTATCAGACAATCAACGCTGATTTCACCACGGTTTAAAATCTGCTTCTTATAAGGCCTGTTTGGCCTGCCAGCTCAGTCCGACCACCATCTTGGCTTTTTGATGCAACAGCTCCTTTACCTAAATCTAAATCGCAGGGCGCAGATGGGTTTCCAGCAGCTAACAATGCAACCACAGCGCCGTAAGTGCTTTCTCTTCGACTTCCCTTCTCAGGCAACAGAAAATAAACCACAGGCCGCTGACAGGGAGGCTAATGGGAGCTGCATGTGTGAATGTTTGCAAGAGGGCAATGGCATGTAAATTTGTTTAGGTGTTTCTCACCAGCGAGCGCCTGCAGAGAGAGGAGGAAAAAAAAAGCCGGAGGAAAAACTAGACATTCCTGTTCCCGTCCACTGAGGACCACGGGGGCATGGAGCAGCACTCTCCGATTGTATCGTACGAGCAAGAGAGGGAGGGAGTGAGAGGGGTGAAGAGGTGAGAGGTAAAACGAAGCAGACTGGGAGAGAATGTGAGGAAAAATTAAAGAGTGGGTTAAACCGAGACAGACAGGAGGAGGAACTACGGGGGCTGGAGATATACCGGTCCACACACTCAGTCCTCTTGCGAGAAGATGACTTATGTCGACTCGGTGGGCTTATGAATGACTGTGTGTGTGTTTGCGTGGGTGTGTGTGTGTGTGACGGAGCGACGGGGAATTCTGGAAGAGCCGTTTTCCTGCTGATTCGATGCGTTCGCCGAGATGAGTCTGACCTTCACGGGTGTCGGCTATAATCTGTGTGATTAACAGTAATGTGGCTGACTTGTTTATCAGCTTGTGTTTCTAATTGTGTGAAGTTTTTACTTGCAATGTGACGTCCATGTTTAGACCTTTGAGCCAAGAGATACGCAAGCGCTATTGATAACAATTACTCTTCGTTCTATCTTTCCTGTCGCCGTGCATCACTTCCACATGTGTACATCCCTCCAGTCCATGCCAAGCGATCCTGAACTTAGCCGAAACAGATGGCGTATGGGATGACTATCGGGTCATAATTTAAAACTGGAAAAGCAGCTTTGACAGTTTGAAATCTAACTTTTAAAAAAAAGAAGTTTTGGCGAGATTGAAGATGAGATTGAGTTTGAGAGACACGTGATTTTTAGGGGCTGTATTGTGCAACTGTGGCCTGGAATATCCGTGGAAAAAAAACTTTGAAGTTAAAAGGATTTTCTTAAGTTATTTGATTTTATTCAAAGTGCATGTCGGCCACAGGCGCCACTTGGAGACGGCACAGATAGGCGTGTATCCTGTCACAGTGTTTGGCAGCACAGTGGCGTCGAACAAATGCGTAAAGAGTTCAAGCTTCAGCTTTTCAGAACCAGTTTTCAGATCATCATTGGCGCAGTTTAAAAACATTGCAAAAAGATAGTTCCGGTTGGGACAAAGGGAACTTTGTCCAAACTTTGTTCCAGTCTTTTATTAGATTTCAAGCTCTCATAGATAGACTATAAAGAAAAGATGGATGTGGCAACCATGACGTCACCCACTGGGTTGTACACTCGTCCCTCGCCATATCGCGGTTCACTGCGCCAGATAAGGTGGAACTCCTCGACGTGATAGAGGAAGGGAGAAACCACGCGGCTGTACCCACAGAGAATTTTATATGTTGTTAAAATGACGTCGGTTTAAGAGTGTAGAAAGTGTTTATAAGAGTGTGGGAAAGGTTAATAACAGTGTGGGGAGGGTTTATAAAGCCTTAAAATACCGTATTTTCCGCACATTTTCTCAAAAATCGACAGTGCGCCCTTCAATCCGGTGCGCCTTATGTGTGCACTGAGTTCCAAGCGCCCCACTTCATTGACTGTCGGACCGTTTCCCGCCGACAAAGGTATGTAAAGTACGTACACTAAGTAAGCTGGCAGCGATAAACTAAGGTATCTGCTTTGACAGTTGTGCGAGCTTTCGCGAAAGCCGGCATCATTGCTGAACAGCCGACCGGCAACGAGACCGACTCCGACAATGACGAGAGGGAACCCGGCATGCTTGATGGCAAAAGTGCCCAGCTGTTCAATTCAGATACAGAAGATGAAGACTTTGAAGGGTTTGTGACGGAAGATTGATCAAAAAATAATGTGAGTGTAGAATAAAGTTCAACAAACTCACTGTTTTACTTCCGTTTCCTTATTTTAGCATGCGCCTTTTAACCCGGTGCACCTTATGTATGGCTTAAGTCCAGAAATAGACCCCGTAATTGAGACTTAAGACTTAAGGTGCGGAAAATACGGTATGTATTAATAATAAAAATAAGGTCGCTACTTTCGCCTATCGTAGGGGGTTCTGGAGCCTAACTTCCAAGGGATCACTGTATACTACTTTTCTGATGCCCCTGGGATTTGGCAGCCGCCATCTTGGTATTTTTGAAACCGGACGTAGCGATAGGGGGCTGGACCCGACTTGAGCGCGACCATACGATAGCTGCTCTGAAACTTTCATTGCTTTATCGTCTATCTCCCTCTAAATCGGGCCGTAATTTACAAAATAAACGTCACACTGTATTCAGAAAGTCTCAAACCAACCAGATGAGTCGCCCCCTGCTGGATGATGGAAAGAATGCAGGTTTAAGGCATGCGCGTTAGCATCTCTTATATACAGTCTGTTCCTTCAACTTGAGATTGCATTCAAGTGACACTTTTGACAAGAGGGATTCAGTGTCCCATCAGTTCCATGATGGGTGGCTTCTCTACCATCTGGACGGCAGATTGAGTCACTGTATAAAACAAACAAACAAGGCACTTTTGCTAAATTTGCAAACAGAACCATCATTTCAGACGGTTTTAATCCCAAAACATGAGCCACTCGGTGCTTGCAGTTCTGTAATTTGCAGTTTAATCAACATAATTTAAATGTCTTCCACATGGACAGCCTGACCTACGTGGGCCTCAATGCAAAACAAAGACTTATGGAAGCCAAACAACCGCAATAAGATGTCATTTACGGGCAAAGTGGAGGAGGAACACTTATTTCCTTTCTTGCCAACGCTCAAGCTGAAGACTAAACAGGAGGAAACAGGCGACTAGTTTTATTTACCAACCAGCAACATCCATCTAGAGCCGACCAGTTGATGCATCATCTGCTAATGTTTACGCTTCCAAGCTTTTTATTCCCGCAACTTTATCTGGTCGTTATGTCTCTGGGGGTGTTAAAGTAGCACTCACATGGGGTGGCAGCGCTGAGATGTTGTTTATAAAGCCGGTTTGAACTTTAGACTTGCTCAGGCCTCGCTTCCAGTAACACTTGACTCGAGTTCGTGACCACCCCGGCGTGATTTAGTGCTGCCTGTTTTATTGATGTCTGGCACAACGTTCATGCAGACGGAGGTTTACAGATTACGACGGCGAAGGTGAGGCAGGTTCAATCCAAACACCACACGACCAGGTGTATTTGCAAACCCGCCTTTGTGCCGACATGCGTATGAAAACACCCGGAGGCACAAAACACCGTCAAGTACGGACTCATGGGGTATATAAAAACACATGAGTTGTGTTTGCACATAACTGTCAACAAAATTCAAAGCAGACTAAGTGAAAGCGAACTAAGCTTGGTTACATGACCTGCTTCAGGAATGATCGGGAAGCTTATTACACCTTCAAGTCAGCTGGTGTTGATCGTTATTCATGTCAGCTTATTCGAAGAAGGTGTTTCCATCTATTTTCTCCAAAACTCTCGTTAAAAACAATCAAAAACCAGATTTTTTTGGCCTTTTTCTGAAACAAAATGCCTCAAAATGCGCATGAAAATACAGAATATGGCCACCTAAACAGAATAAAATCTTATTAATCCTACTTCTACATACTTCTGCATTCCTCTGACACTACTATTAATAACTACATCGCTGCAGATTTAAAGGAAATGAGCAAAATGTACAGATTTGTCCGTATAAAACGGCAGAAACCGAGACAAATGAGGTGTTTAACTTGAAGCTCTCTGGTTTCCAATATTTCATAATGGTTCTCCTCCACTCAATCCATCATATAGTCCAATATGTTTCCAAGACAGGTATGCATTTATGTGATTACCCGTCTTATTGTGTTATTTCTATGTTTTAAGGGTACACTTGGGTTTAAGACTATAAATTATACGACTGAGTAGTATTATTATTAACTGCGTGTGCTGTTTTTAATAATAAAAAGCTGCCTGAGCCACCAATGAATTCCCATTAAACCATCCAAATAGTTTCAGCCAAAAGAACTTCTCCTGAGTCACGCGAAAGATGGTTTAATTGGAATAATCTGTTTTGAATTCTGAACGACTTCAGCAATGAGGCTTTGTCACTTTAAGAGAAATCATTTGGATGGCGTCTTGTCAAGCTGTCCGACCGAGTTCTTTTCACTCAACAGACACACCTCGTAAACACTACATGTTTGTTTGATCAGCGTTCAGCCGAAGGTTTCCATTATCATGACAAATACAAGGGAAATTCTTTCCACCCAAAGGTTCGGTTGTGCGTGGGTCCCTGCAGATGTTTCTCAGCTCATAGTCTCCATCTGTTCTTTCAGTTCGGTGGTCGGCATGGGTCGGCCAAGCGGACATCTTTAAGAGGTTTCAATCAAAAATATCTAGTCTGGGGTTAAAAAAAGCTGAATGTGGATTTTATCAGGTGGCTCTGTTGACAAACTTTACCGAGGCTTGTTTTCTAAGTGTGCGAGAGAGACTTTCATTCCAAAAAAATATGCGCCATGGGAAAACTATTAGAGCTGTGGAGGTTACGGAATATTAAAAACAAGGATGCGTCTTTCTCCAAAACAGTTGCATGAACACCTGCATGTAGGGGTGCAACAACGCACCGAATCAAACCGAACCGTTTGGTACAGAGGTGTACCACGGTACGAACATTTTAAGACTACTAAGACTGGCCGATGTACAGAATTGTTTTAATTGTGAACCTCGTAGTGTCCAAAGTTGTGTCGGACCTTCTCTGTCTCACAGTTGCACAGTATTGAGGAACTAAAAACAAGCAGGAGTTTCCAGTTGGATTGTTTGTTTTCCTGCCGGTGCTTCTGTGACGTATGGCTAGCTAATGGGATGGCTAATGCTAACAGCTGGAAGACGCTCCCATCTGGGATCACTTGGGTTTCCTGGTAAAGTATGAAAAAGGAGTAAAACAGGTGGACCAGACCAAAGCTGTAAGGAGCTCCAAACGTGGAGAAAGTATGGTGTTTATTAGCGGTCATAACTCTGGTTTTACTTGGCCGATCAACACAATTCAAACACTGGTAGATAGTTAGAAAATCCACACTTTGGACACAAGTTGAAATGAGGCTGCGTCATCTTAAATCGGTCATGTCAATTTAAGGCGCGCCCATCAACCCCAGAGGGTTCCGAACCAAACCGTGACTTCAGTACCGAGGTGCAAACTTAAATGTGATTTTTGTGTACCGTTACATTCCTATCAGCACACGTTGATGTCGGTGAGTTTTACTTCCTACCTTGGAGATGTAAGCTTTGATGCCTTCGGCCAGTTTGATGCAGGGCTCTCCGAAGAGCTGGGCCAGCTGGTCTGGGATGTCCTGGTCCTTGTCCAGAGCGTTCAGCAAACTCAGGCACTTTAGCTCCTCCGTCACCCCCTGGCTACGCACCTGAAGGACAAAACATGGAACACAAATGGAGTGTTATGGCTACAAAAATCTACCATCGAGTTGTTTATTCATTCATTCGGCAGGCGTGGAGCTTTAAAATCTCCATTCAAATCAGAAAAACCTGCACCATGACGTCCCTCGTCGGCTACAAGGCGTCCTACAAAGAGCCTCCTGAGAAGCTGAAGCACAAAACCACTAATAATATAAGGTTCATTTATAATTTTTCTATTTAATAATGTCTGTCCGCTCCTTTGCGTTCATACAAACATCACTACTTCCATTTATTTTTCCTGCATGTCATTCAACCAAACTCGCTGCTCTCTGGTGTATCATCCCTCTTTCTGCGCTTCCTCGGCATCGTCTCGTCGTGCGCTCCTCCTGCATGTGGTTCTCGTTTTTACATTTCTCTTCTCCGTTGCACTGAATGGTGTTTTGCACTTGTCATCGAGGACGCTTTATTAACCGGGAGGCGACAGATGAACAGAGAGGGTAAGGTTTCATCGGCGAACGGGGACGCGAAGATCCCTCTGAAATAAACCAGATCAAGAGCGCTTCTCTTTTCTTCGCTTGTGTTTTGTTATTTTGCGGCCCTTTGTTGATGTTTCCCGCACATGCCCTTCAATGTGCTTTCACTCTTGAGGGGTAACTGTCCGTGAAAATGAGAGACAGGAAATGTGATGAAATGGGTACGAAAAACCACCAGAACATTTCGGCACTGCTGGATCTGGCAGCTGAAACACAACCCCTTGTGTTCCCGCAACCGTCTCAGCGAAAGGGTTTCTCCTAACTTGAATCCAACTCAGGACATCGAATAAGAGATAATTAAATGAACAACTCCTATGTGGGCGAAGGGGAAATTGTTTGTTTTTGCTACGCCTCCTGTTCAGCAGCTAAAATGAGAAATGTTTTCACGTAGTTTTATGCAGCTCGAGTTGAATGAGCCGTCTTTGGGAACTGAATCATGTGCATGTGTGCGTATCCTTCAGGGAGGTTGTCAGCGTCACGGTCTGAAAGCCCTGCTAATGACTCTATAACAAGCACTGATGAGGAGAGGGAGATTACAGAGCTGCACTCCTTCAACCCCTTCGCTTTATTTTTATTAATTTCTTTCCACTTGACCCCCGTCTTCTAATGAAACCCCTTCCCTTTGTTTTCACTCTCAGCCGTTTCCACCTTCCACCAGCTTTTCCTTTCCCTCTCGCCGCTGCTTTCTCTCCCTTTCCCCTCTTCCCCGGCGATCCTGTTCACGCATGAGTTGATCTCGTTGTTCCCGCTGAAGATGGCGCTGCGCAAACCAGTCCAGGCCGAGCGGGAAGGCCGGGGCCGCTTACCGGAACGACCGGCGATCTTTAGAAAAGAAAGGGGGCCACATCTGAGCATGCTGCTGAAGAGATGACTCACGTCTTTAGTGGCTTTGCATGTCTGTTCAGGGATAATTCAGAATGAGTCTAATTAGACACACATGTCGGAGTTCCAGCCGGCGTACATTCCAGATCCAGTGTGCGTCTAGTTTCAGGTCAGCTTTAGGAGGCTCATAATATCAAATATGGTCAGAATTACAAAGCCGAGAGAGAGAGAGGTTTCCCTAACCTTGTGAACTCTGCATGCCTCGAAAAACCTGAAAATCACGTGATGTTGTCAGTAAACTCCCGTCAGCGCGCTCAAGCATGAAACTGAAACAGTCTGCTTCCTGACAGAGGCAAAACAATCAAAGCAAAACCCAAAGTTACATATTTAAAACTTCTTTTTCCCCGAGAATAACCGCTTCCTGCCTTAAAATGGCTTCATAATCGCTGCTTCCTTGAGTCCCTGTTTTCCTTTTCCGTGCACCCATCTCTAATTTCCGCGGCTCGAGCACACCAGCTTCCCTACAACTCTGATCAAACACCGTAAAACCAGCTAGCAACTAGCACGTAAAAAACACCTATTGGACATGTTAGCAATTAAAAACAAACTTTACTGGAGAGGATGTTTTCTGAATTTATGGCTGTTTGGAGAAAATTTGGGATTTTTGATGATTTATTTATTTTTTCCTGCCATAATTTGTTGTTTTCTGTTTCAGCTCCATTTATAAAAAGTACTAAGTACAGTTTGAAAATGTCCTTAAATACCAATCGGCTTGAGCTTAACAAGATGCTTTAATGTTGCACCTGGTTGACGAGACTTGATTTTAATCACTTTATACACCGATCAGCCACAACATCATGACCACTGACAGGTGGAGTGAATATCATTGATCATATTGGTACTATGTGGTGTTCTGATGGAAAATCTTGATCAGACTTAGACACCTAAATAAACATTATCCCACAACAAACACACTCCCTCATGCTAATGGAAATCCCAAATGGAAAACCCACCCCACCACATGAAAACAACATCAACCAATCAGGAACATGTTGAGGAACATGACAATGGTCCAACATGTTGATCTGACCTCCAGACTTCCTACAGCCCATTTTGATCAAGCATCAACAGGATGCAGTGGAACAAGTTGGATTGACAGAGGCCCCACTGCACAAGCCAGAGTACCCAAAGGATCCAGTGGTTCCAGACCCCATAGGACACCCCGAGAGGTCCTCTTGGAACCCAATGGTTTTGGACCACATAAGGGGACCAACACAATACGTGCAGGACACTAAAATGAAACGCCAGCAGCTACAAGGTGCTACTTAAATCAGTTGTTTTCACTTCGTCTACAACCACGTTTCCATGTAACGGTCAAGCAAAGTCGAAGCTAACTTAGGGTCGTTGTTGCTTTAATAATCGGAGAAGAAAAAGCCGTAACGCCCTGCAGGAAAATGCACCCCACCACATGGCAACGACATCAACCAATCAGGAACATGTTGAGGAACATGACAATGGTCCAACATGTTGATGTGACCTCCAAACTTCCTATAGAACCAGACCCCATAGGACACCCTGAGAGGTCCTCTGGTCCATGATTCCCAATGGTTCAGAGCATTTTGGACCACATAAGGGGGACCAACACAGTATTAGGCAGGTGGTTATAAATTTATGCCTTATCGGTGTATATTGTTGGTAGTTTATTCTATAATAATGTGTATTAGAAGCACATTTTATGTAGTGGTTGCTGTTTTAATCTAAAAAAAGTGGAGTGAAAGTGTAAACTGCAGTGGAAATGGAAACAGCCTGGCCATAAGAAATACTACAGCACCAGATCCACTCCTCCATTTACTCCCCATTGTCTTTCAGTGTCGCGATGAGAGAAAAGGAAGCGCAGTCGGTCACCCGGCATCACCTGCATACAATCAGGACACATCCCAACAAAAAGTGCTGACAGTGGAGTCCAGCCTCAGACCGTTGGTCTATTGTGAGGAGACATGTGATGACAGCCACCGCTGGCAGGAGGAGCGATGGGGAGGTTCACACATGCATGAGTGGATCTGCTCGGCACAGCAAATGCAGCCTCCTTCTGCCGCCCTGCTGCCAAAACACACTCCCTGCTGTGGTGGATCTGGTTGAAGGATTGGATGTTATTGGGGAGTGTCTTTGTGTACGAGGATGAACGATTGGGTCGTGCATGTGTGTCCATTAGGTTCTGACAGGGCTGGTAGGGAGTGTTTGATCTATTATGGGAAACAGTCTCGTCTATTTCACAGAGGAGATAAAACACATCACTGCACCGAGCTGAAGACAAGATTAGAAGTAAACTCTCAGCTCCATTAGTGAGACGAGGCGAGAAATATTATCACTAACTTAATGCACTTTCTCTGACTTGCTCGCTCTCTGGATTCGAACCGCACGAGGAAGGTTCTCCAGAAGTTAAAACATGAGGGACAATTTAAGATCTGAAACCATATTTCCACTTCTTAATAAAGCTGCCGTTTCGTCTGGCGTTCTTTGGATGGAGCTCCTGCTGTTTTACGTTTCACTAATAAGATGTAATGCTGTACTTGTGTGCAGGATGTTTTGCCGGTGCTGGTGCTAGTCATGCAATTTCAGGGGAGGGAACGGAAACATCAGAACTCTCATTAGCCTTGTTTTCATTGCACTGTCGAACGAAACGGCGAAATAAGGAAGACGTTAGCATTGACTGCTTCGAAACAAATGATCTCCGCTGCGTTGTATCATGACAAGGTGGCGCTGTTGTCTTAAGGAAGTTGTAAATATTCTGTTTTCCACTAAGCACAGGTATTTATTTTGGAAAAAATCTAGATCATAATGTCAAACCTTGGAAGTTTTTTGGTAAAATCGGAGAAGTTTTATTAAAATTTTGCTTTTTCCATGAACTTTTTCTTATGCTAATACTTTAAAATGCGCATGCTAGCAGAGGCATGCATGATTAGCAAATCAACTGACTGAACAGGATCTTAGTTGGTAAATTATTGGGAAAAAAAATAACTCCTTGGCTTGTTTCAGTCTCTTTGTTGTGTTTGACAGTAACAGTATGACTCCACTTAAGTGTTAGCAATAGCTAGCGGGCAGGCTACATGCTAACATCTGTGTTTGCTTTGAGGTTGGCTGGGAGGTTAGTTTTGCAGGTGTTTTATCAGAAGCTAAAGATAAATTTCAACCTGCTGATGGCGCTGGAGGAAATAAACGGATCACCAACGTGACGCGAGTGTCTGCGCCTGGTTTCGCTCCAGGGCGGCGCCAAATTGATGAGGATTCATTTTCAGTTGACACCAAAGTGGTCAACGTTGCCCTTCCTGAACCTACACCGACCAGTTTGGCTTGTTGTGGTCGAACAACGCGGTGACTTTCAAGCCCGTTTGAGATCAGGCTTGGAGAAAGTCCTTTCAACCCAACACTCAGTCGTCGTCCCACCACCACCACGGAGCCACAGCGGCTCGTCTTCCTTCCAAGTTTGGTCTTTCCCGTCGTATTTCATCGACCTAACCGAGCCCCGCGAGCCAAACCCTGCAGCTCTTTTGGCTTTGGCAGGAGCAGCTCGTCTCCCGCATTCTGTCCCATTGTCCTGTCACCGATTGGCGTCGCCACCAGGCCAGCGAGCCAAAATTAGATCTTCATTTCAGTGACTGTTAGTCTCTGTGTACGCTGGGCTTTCGGTTTAAAGAAATAGTTGGACAACGGAGAGGAAAATGTGAAGTATTCCAAGCGCAGGCCTCCAGAGATGGGGGGACTCAGCCTCTACACCAACCCCATGCGTGGGGAGCTCCAATCTGGATCTGGAGCTGAGCCTGTCGCCCCCCCCACCCTCGATCCTCAGTGCTCCGCTGACAGCTGTTTATGTCGAATCCTCTTTGCCAAATCACAAAAACTGGCTCTTTATGCTGTCATTTCTCGAATAAAGCTACACCCGAGTGATTCAACATTAACAAATCTCAGCTGTCAGGGAGTCGGCCTCGGCGCCCAGAAGTGAAAAACCCGATTGTCTCCAAAATTATCTCCAACAAAGCTTTGAATAATTGCATTTAATTCCCAAATAAAGGTCTTAAGGGGACTTGTAATCCAACTAGTAGCACATAATCTGCTTTGCATTTGTGCTTTTGTTCTTTTTAGGAAAACATACTTCACTCTTCTCAGTGGGAATATTTCGGCTTCGGCGGTGCACGTTTCCCCAGAGCAAAGTATTTCCTCGGTGTGTCGACATCAATGACTTGTGCTTCCCTCGGCTCCTCGGCTACGAGTCCGCTGGGCCGCCGGGCAGCCAGAGGTCGGCTAACAAATGTTAAAAACATTAGAAACGCGCACACGATCTGATGTAACCCTCCTCTGTGCTGTTAAAGTAGGTTAAATAACTCTGTACGGCCTTGGCTCGGATGCAAGAGTGGACATTACCACCAACAGATGTTCGGTCAAGAGCAAAAGACGCCACAGGATTAAGATGAATTTCACAATATCTGGTTCACAATCACTTTTTTTATTCATTGATGGATTAGAAGCTTCCTCAGGAGGTGAAACATCCGGCTAGTTAGCATTCTGGCAGATGTTACAAGCAAGACAGGTTGACTATCAATACCTCCAACGACTTTGAACGAATGCTTTGGGTCTCGTGTTTCTGGTGACCTGACATTAAAGCAGCTAAAGCTTCGTATTTAAAGATCTCATACTGAGGAATCAAGCAGGAGAATTGTAGTTTCTGGAGTCAAAATCACACAGTTAATCCACCAAACAACCAAACTTCCTTTTAAAGACTTTAACAGCATCGCGCTACATTTGGCTCTATTGTTATTCAAGGAATTATTATTACACGGCAGACTTTTGAATCCCAATTTTGAGGCCCTAAACATACCCGAAAACGCGCATAAATTGGCACGCCCATCAGATTTGGCGAATAATTTCATATTTTGGGGGAATGGCACATGTGAGTGGCAAAATGGCTCAATAGCGCCCCCTACAATATCAGAAAAACTGGGCCCCTGAACTGCATTTCACCTACAGCTACGAAATTCGGTAAGCATATGTACAACGTCAAGACGCACAAAAATGCCTCAAGAACACATGCCCAAAACGCAACAGGAAGTCGGCCATTTTGAATTAAGTGTCAGATTTTTGGGCGATTTTGGCCAAATTTTGCAAATCTTCAAGAGCGTCCTCGGAGGTAACTCCCAGAGGTACATTAGTGATCAAGATTTATCAAAATGTTAGGTAAAAGTATGAGGGCGTGGCCGAAAGAAACAGGAAGTGCTGTCTAACTAGCCTGTACATGCTCCGATTGGCCTCAAACTTCACATGCATGATCAGAGTCCAGGCCTGATGGCAGCCATATGGCACAATAACAATATCAGTCTCAGTGGTATTCTGATGCTCGCCATCACGCCATAAAACAGGAAGTGTGGTCTAGCTACCCTGTACATGCTCCGATCGGCCTCAGACTTTACATGCATGATCAGAGTCCGGGCCTGATGACTGCCACATGGGGATATAACGATAAATCAGTCTCAGTCGTATTCTGAAACAGGAAGTGCTGTCTAACTGGCCTGTACATGCTCCGATTGGCCTCAAACTTCACATGCATGATCAGAGTCTAGGCCTGACGACTGCCATGTGGCGATATCCAGTCTCGGTTGCAGCGCCACCTGGTGGACATGCGTGCAATAGCTGAGCAGCTGGGATGCGAGGACCCGTCCAACACTGCTTGCAGCTTTAAATATTTTTCCAGGTGACTTTCCAGGTGAATACTGGACATTTTCGAATGTCAGCTTGCTTATTGGCCATCCTGAAAGTTGGTTTTGTCTTTTTACTAATTCAAGCTATTGTTTCCGTGAAATTAGGCAAGTTTTTTTTATTAATTGTGCGATCTGCAGGGATGCTGTGTAATGCAGGGGCTTCCTTGATTCACTCTCCTCTGGGAGCTTGAATTAACTGCATACAAGAGCGAAAATATCAGAACGTTTTTGTCTGACTGTCGGAGTATTTATTTATGACTCCGAAGATTTATTTAACTACTGTTTTCTGGATACAAGAGCTGAACTCGGCTGGTCCCTGTTGGCCTGCTGTTGGAAGCCATCATCGCTGCATCGAGAGGAAACACACACACACACACACACACACACATGCACGGACATTTTTCAGTGATATATGCGCTTTTTTCCCCCCTTCTGAGCCAGAAGACATGCGGTCTCTCATGGCTGTCCATGCTGAATTGGATGACTGGGCTCCGGAGAGAGGCTGACAGAGCTCCTGTGATCCCGACGCTGGCTCTCTCAGGAAGCGGCAAACAATGCTTCACTGTTCCCCTCCCCTGTGTGAGGATTCGTGTGTGTGTTAGCAGTGTGTGTGTGGCCTCCCCTCGGTGTGTATGTGCAGCAGTGTGTGTGTGTGTGTGTGTGTGGTTGGCCCTCGCAGGACACCGAACCCTGAAAAGAATATCTCGGAGGGCCACTTGGAAACCCGGCTACAATTCAGTGTGTGTGCGGTGGGGGGGTCTGGAAGTTCCTTGGCAGTCCAGAACTCTCATTTGAGGGGATTAGGAAGAGGAGAAGTAACTCAAATCCAGCCGGCCGGAGGTCTGGGGGATGAACGGCGAAGAGAGAGCGGGCTGTATTTCACTTTCCCCCGCTTTGCGACGAAGCAGGACAAGACAGAGCGCATAAATCGCCTCGTCCAAACACAGAGGCAGCGAGATACACAAGAGCGGGAGTTAAATAAAACACACGGCGAAACCGGCTTCGTCATGTTGACCTACTCATAAATACGAGGATGTATGGCGTGAACACAGTACAGGAGAAGAAGCACAGTCAAGCTAAGCCGCCGTTATTTACAGAGCATGTTTAAATCCACATACATCGAGCCAAAGTGCTCTCTAATAAGGTTAACATGCTGCCGTGTTGTTTATGACACTACTACATATGAAAAACTGGCTTTCATCAAGCTGCGCTCTGTTAGTCATGAAATTTAACCTGATGATTAATCGTCATGCAGATAATCACAGCTAATGATTTAATTGTTGCTTTCTATTCATTTTAAACCTCTTTTAGTGCTACATTAGGGGCGTTTGCACGGTCCATGTACGTCGCGGCCATTCGTTTTCTTATTTTGAGATTTCAAAATAAAAGCGAAAAATAAACCGTTTCCCTTTTTTTTCAGTGATAATACAAAATGGAAAACGGAAAACGGGCCCTAATTCATTATCCATTATCCGTTATCTGATTTAATTAGATGTGTTTTAAATGGAAATTAAAATTAAAATACACCCATGAAAACTTATTTCTCTACTTCCTGTTGGTTTTGGCTCCGTGACCCGTCTGACTTCTGATGAGGAAGGATCTGGTATCTAAAGCTCCAGTGTTAGCTCACTGTTAGCAGACCTTGCTGTGTGCCGTGGCCTGATGAAGACCCACTGTGGGGTCCAAACGTTGCTTGGCTCACATTGTTCACTATTTCACAGTGGACTTTTCACCAGCGTGGGGTTTATTTGTCCCTTTGGAGGGACCTTGTGGTGACGCTAGCTCTGCCGCTAGCGCTAAATCGCTAGCGTTCGGCTGCTTTTCGGGACGTTTTTGGGGAGGTTTGGAGGTTTTCTGTTACTTTAGCTTTGCCAGAAAGCAAAGTAGCGATTTAGTGCTAGCGGCGGAGCTAAATCGCTAGCTCCTCATCAGAAGTCAGACGGGTCACGGAGCCAAAACCAACAGGAAGTAGAGAAATAAGTTTTCCACGGGTGTATTTTAATTTTAATTTCCATTTACAAACACATCTAATTAAATCTGATAATGGATAATGAATTAGGGCCTGTTTTCTGTTTTCCATTTTGTATTATCACTGAAAAAAAAGGGAAACAGTTTATTTTTCGTTTTTATTTTGAAATCTCAAAATAAGAAAACGAATGGCCGCGACGTACACGGACCTTGCACCTTCTCTTTGCCCCTTTCTCGCTTGACTTGCAACCAAAATGTGAAGGCACACATTTTAAAAACAACAAAATAATGCGGACATTATGTGTAGTTTTAGCCTTTTACAGTCGACATTTTAAATAAATACTTTTTTTCTGTGATTCTGTAATTTGTAAAATCGCATTTCATAATTAGCGATCACTTTTAAATCCTTAATATTCAAAAAATGGCAAATACCACTTTTTTCTGATTTAAATACGGTACAGTAAAACATTAGAAGAGAACGAACTAATGTTTGTCGATATACAAGTTGTTAATGTGGCTGTTATGTACAGTTTTGGCCTGTTTTTGAAGGTTAACGTGTAAATTAATACCTTCTTTCTGTGATTTTACGAGTTAATATCTGTAACTTAACGACACAGGGTAAATTTGCAGGAACAAAACATAACAATTACTATTTTTAAAACCTCTACAAAGACATTTTTGTTTCTCTGTGGTCATTTTGTGTCTCATCTTTGTTGTTTTGTTCATTTTCTGCCTGATTTTTTGTATTATTTTGGTCTTTTTGTGTTTCGTTTATGTTGTTTAACGTCTCTTTGGGCCTGTTTGCCTCCTCATACTGTAGATGTTGAACTACCTCCATGTTTCCAGCCTCTCCAAACCTTTCCTCTCTACTCTGCTCATCAGCTGTAGAAACATGTTTCACCATGCTGGATGCTGAATTTATTTTATTGATCCAGGAGGTTTGATTTATTTTTTTAAAGGGTACTTCATCGAATGTTTGTAACCTCAAAGGAAGCTTTTTTCCAGATAAACCTCTCTTTAATTATAAGGTTTATTTACCTCCTGGAGCCAAATGACATTTTACAGAATCATAAATATCTCAGCAGAGCCGAACACCCGGCAAAATATAGGTACGTTTAACAGCGTCTTCAACCTGCACAACCTTCAGTCGTAGATTTCAGTTATACTCAGCTAAATACTGGCTAAACAGGTGTTGCCATCTCTGCCCCAGGTGACACCGTCATCGCCTCCTTTCCTCAAACCCAACCCTCTATAATCTTGGCACTTTTATGGTTTAGCTACTGAACTTGCAGATTGAGCCAACAGCAGAGATTTACAAGACGTCCGAAACACTTCCAAGTCTCCAAGTCTGAGTCTCTGGTCAGAAGGTCAGAGGTTCGAACCCCAATGCGGCCATTGTTGGGCCCTTGAGCGAGGCCCTTAACCCTTCCTGCTCCAGGGGCCGTAGCATGGCTGACCCTGCTCTGACCCCAACTGGGATGTGCAAAAACAACATTTCACAGTGCTGCAAACATGTATTTGGTTTCTTATTTGCAGATTTGCGTGGGCAGACACCACATTCAAGTATAATATGACAGCACTGGAATGCGACATCAGGGTTTGTTTCCCATCTAAGACGAAACTTTGAGGAACATTTTTTAAAGCAACTCAACACCCGTTCCTTTTTTTAAACCCCCGCTCTGTCTCTCATTTGCCGTTTGATCCTTTTCACCGCGAAACAGCAAATGTGGGGTTTAGATTTTAATCTTTTCGCACGCCTCGTTTTCTCGCTTGTGTTTCTAATGACGACGCACTGGAAGCAGACGCTCGACTCACGTATGGAGGCTTTGATGTGAGTACCGGGATCCAGACCTCTCCAAAACTCTGGTTGCCGTGCTGCTCGATGAAATGGCTCCACTTTTCCACCACGTCCGGCTAACTTGTCTTCGTAGTTTCAGTCGTAGCTTCTTGAGTTTCTCGAGAAGCTCAAGCCAGTCCAGATGCTACGATTGGAACTACGAGGACAACCAAGACCTGAACGACTGAGGATCTTCACAGCTAACTTGGTACTTAGATAAAAGATTAGCATCACTGAACACGAGATAGTTGTCCTTTGAAGTCTCTGTATTGATCCCGGGTCCATGTACCATTCGTTTTCTTATTTGAGATTTCAAAATAAAAACGAAAAATGAACCGTTTCCCTTTTTTTCAGTGATAATACAAAATGGAAAACGGAAAACGGGCCCTAATTCATTATCCATTATCTGTTATCTGATTTAATTAGATGTGTTTGTAAATGTAAATTAAAATTAAAATACACCCATGAAAACTTATTTCTCTACTTCCTGTTGGTTTTGGCTCCGTGACCCGTCTGACTTCTGATGAGGAAGGATCTGGTATCTAAAGCTCCAGTGTTAGCTCACTGTTAGCAGACCTTGCTGTGTGCCGTGGCCTGATGAAGACCCACTGTGGGGTCCAAACGTTGCTTGGCTCACATTGTTCACTATTTCACAGTGGACTTTTCACCAGCGTGGGGTTTATTTGTCCCTTTGGAGGGACCTTGTGGTGCCGCTAGCTCCGCAGCTAGCGCTAAATCGCTAGCGTTTGGCTGCTTTTCGGGAAGTTTTTGGGAGGTTTGGAGGTTTTCTGTTACTTTAGCTTTGCCAGAAAGCAAAGTAGCGATTTAGCGCTAGCGGCGGAGCTAGCACTAAATTGCTAAATCGTTAGCTAAATCGCTAGCTCCTCTTCAGAAGTCAGACGGGTCACGGAGCCAAAACCAACAGGAAATAGAGAAATAAGTTTTCCACAGATGTATTTTAATTTTAATTTCCATTTACAAACACATCTAATTAAATCGGATAACAGATAATGGATAATGAATTAGGGCCTGTTTTCCGTTTTTCGTTTTGTATTATCACTGAAAAAAACGGGAAACGGTTTATTTTTCGTTTTTATTTTGAAATCTCAAAATAAGAAAACGAATGGCCGCGACGTACACGGACCTTTCTGTGTCAGCTTAAGGATGAGTTTATCTTTTATTACTGATTGGTTAATGAAAAATCCTTAAAGATCACGTGGGAATGAAGCCCTGCTGCTAACCAACACCTATAAACGATGCTGCTGCTTCAGAAACACTCACTTATTGTTGGTTTTGATGCTGCAGAGCTTTACGTAGTTTGGAGTAATGAAAAACCCCATGCAGGACGAACCCAGAGAAAGTCAATATGGCCATTAACGCCAGTACTTTGTTTACTGAGAGGCCGGTGTGTCGTTAATAACAGCCTTTGCACTCGACCGTTAAGACGAGCATCGGTTGGCGTCTTCCATCTGCACCCTGACTTTTGCACTCGCTGTTCTTCTCAGGAACCGGCTCAGAGCGGTCTTTAAGGCCCGCAGGCCTCGCCGTTATTTCCACCAGGAGGGTCGTAAGTTTGCACGAGAACACAGGCTTCTGGTAATTGCATGCGCTGTGTGCAGAACGAGCCGTGCCATGCTTTCACTGTTTGAGTGGCTTCTTGCACGGTCTGCGTTCGTGATTTGGTATTTAGCGTGGATGCATGTGCAGGTTTGTGTGCAGCCCGTGTGTGTGTGTTTGCCACTTTATCATCCTTTCAGGGCTTTAGCGTATCTGGCAGGCGGCCAGGGCGGTGCCGACGTTGATTTATTTGTTAAAGCTGTCCGATTCATCCCCGTTATACGTTTAATGGCCTGCAGCTTTCACAGCAATCCATCATGTCGGGGAGAAATCAGAGCGGCGGGTCGATTCTCACCGAGCGGCTTTTGATTCCTGACCGTGCACGCGGGTCTTTACGAGGCAAAAACAGAGAGCCTCCTGATTATTACCAGTGGATAAACTGCGAGTTTCTACCTCACCCCGCAGCCCGGGCCAAGTTTTTGTCTGCAGCGAAAAGACAGACACTCCCCCACAGGAGGCCTGCCAGAGCCCAGCACACATACATAACAGCTTCCAGGGGAGTATTTTGAAAAATGCGAGCCAGAGACACAATCATTAGGGGACTGGTGGAGCAGAAACCACTGTTTTTAGCATGGATTCCTGCAACCACATGAGTCCTGGCCTTGCCTCGCATGCCAGCATCGGTTTACTTCAGCGGGGTAACTAAGCCGGAGAGTCAAGGACGGAGTTTTGCATGAGGATATTAGATGAAAAAGATGTCTCTGTGCCCCTTGAGAGGTTTTATCTCAGGGCTGAGACTGAAGGAGTGTATTTTTAACCAGTTTTCATAATTGGGTTTCCATTTATTTGAACATAACAGGCTGTTTTATTTACCAGCGCTCATAAATAACATGAAAATATGCAGATTTTTGCCTTTGTACTGGGTAATTCTTACTATTCTGCATAGTCAAGCAGGAAAAACCTGCTTTTAATCGCAACTAGTGGTGATGTTGGACTGGAATCTTTGAATGCAGTTGGGTAAAGATGGCAGGACATTGGAATCCTATCCAGAGAAGTCCCGACAAACAGCCTAAAGGTGATTAAAAACCACCGCTCTCCCTGTTGTCGGTGCTTTCCCCTGAGATTGCCGGTCATCGAGACATGTGTGTGTTTGGTCTTTGTGAGTTTCCCCAGACGGCAGGTGTCTTAAAACGCAAAGAGGAGTTGGTTTTCGTCAAGGTCGAGAGCTTACTTTCAAAAACTGCCCTGTGATGAGGTGAATATAAAGTGTCTAAACATGATCCTGAGCCGTGCACATTTCACATGGCCTTCTCTGAAAGGCTTAGTGGAGTCACTGCTTTGTAGATTTTCACTTAAACAGTTAAAAGAATCCAGTTTAGGGTCCATTATTGCGTTAAAATGTCATTCACTCCCCTCACTGTGACCTCAGTCTCTAAATCGGATCACTTTGATGTTTGATTTCTGCCCGAAAAGCAGCTCTGATTGCGGCTCCGAGGGTAATTTTTTGCAACGATAAGGGAATCCTTTCTTGAGAACTCTCGATGCTAATTGCCGTGCACGATCACAGAGCAAGAACTTAGCGATTAAAAGACGTTAAAAGTGCATGAGAGCAGCCTCGAACAAGCGGCGCCGTTGCAGCTTTGGCGTGAGGTTGGGCGACTTGTCGCAGCTTGCTGGTGGATGCATAGAATGAGATATCCAGTTGCATCTTAAAACCACTTAGGAGCTAAATCCCGCTCGGGTTGATGTGTTTCTGCAAAAAGACAACAGCCTTCAGCTTGTCTAATTAAAGAGATGTGGCTTTAATTTTGCATCATGCCATCAAGAAACAAATGAATCACAGCGAGGAAAAAAATCCATCCTCCGTTAACGAATCAAAGCTCTCCTGTTTGAAGTGTCACGTGATTGTAAACAAGCACCAGGCAGTAACAGACATAAAAACTCTATTTTTAAATTAATTGATTCCAATTAACGCAGCCAGTCGCTTCCTGCACATGTGTGTGAGCTGCTTAGCCTCCCTTTGTCATGAGGAATGCACCGAGGCGCCCAGCAGTGAGCGTTTGAAGCCACGGTTAACTCCTTCACCTGCCGGTTTGCGTGTCTTTCTGCGCGCACGGTTGCCAACTTTTTTCGCACAGCCTCCACGGCGAGCCAGCAGAAAACCACTCCCTGCTATTGCGTGTGCAACTCTGACCTTTCTTTGTCAGCTTTTGCTGCTTTGGATTCCCTCCAGTTTAAATAAAGTTTATAGACACACAAAAGCAGGGCGGAACCTGCCTGCTGATAGTTCTGGCTCTTTTATTTCTCTCTCCTTAACTTCCGTCTTCCTTCTAAACAATCGGGAATGCCGGTGTTTACCGAGAAGGAGCTGTTAAGATGAGTTGAGATAAAGATGCAGACGGCGTGGGGGTTTATCGACATTCATAAAGCAAGAGCGGCCATAAACGCTCGCTTTGGTTGCAAGGGTTAAGTTTCTGTTTCTTCCCGAGTGTGGGGGGGAAAAGAAAGACGGAGGATGACGGAGGTGAAGAAAAGAGCAGGAGGAGGTCAGGACTTTCCAGTTTGTCACCTGTGAACGCATAACGAGAGAAAAGCTCGAGGCAACCGTGAGATGGAAGGTGTGTTCAGAGGCTGGATTCTGAGTCGTCAGGATGATCAGAAAATAAAACATCAGAGTTTCACAGAAAGCAAAACCAGCGCAGCGTTTGTTAGAGAAAATCAGTTCAGATATATACCAGTAAAGATATATTAGTGACAATAAAGGTTTCTTTCTCTCTATCTATACAGGACGACTGGATAATGGTGCATTAGGTTAATAATAAATGTATCTACTGTATGTTTATTTACAGGTTTCCCTCTTTGTTAAATTACAGGAGAGAAAAAACACAGAAGAAAGCATCATTTTACTTGTCAACTGTAAAAAAAAAAACAGGAAAAAACTGTTAAACGTCCACATCAGAAATGAGGATTCAGTCTTTTATATGTGACCATGAAGTTAAACTTATATATTTTTTTACAGATATTTGCAAGAAAAGTGTTTATTAAGGGCTTAAACATGGTAAATTTGGACTCTTATTTTACAGATTTTCCCTGCTGTTAAACACGAGATAACATCCAGTAAAACCACAGAAAAAAGCATTAATTTAATGTTTGCATTTTGGCCGAAACTGTAAATATCAGCATTAAAAAATCTGCATTTTTAAAATTAGGAGTTCATCATTTTGCATGTGACTGTAAAATTAAAGCTTTTTAAAAAAAATTTTAACAGATACTTGCAAGAAAAGTGTTTACAGTATAATAAGGGTTGAAAAATGGTCCATTTTAACCGTTATTTTACAGATTTTCCCCCCTGCTTTATTAAAAACGACATAATATCGAGTAAAAACCACTGAAAAAGTATAGAAAGTATGTTTACATGTTGGGATAAAAACAGGACGAACCTGTAAATGTCTGCATTAAAAATCTGTACTTTAACAAGTCGGACAATAAAATATATTTTTTTTATTTATTTACTGTATTTAAATCAGCAAAAAATGACTGTTATTTTACAGAAACTGGCAAGAAAAATATTTTAAAATGGTCATTTTTTTAAACTTATTTGACAGATTTTCCCTGCTTTCAATACGAGATAAAAATCTAGTAAAACCACAGAAAAAAGCACTAATTTACATGTTAACAAACTTTAAATGTCTGCATTAAAAATCTGTACTTTTACAAGTCGGACAATAAAATATTTTTTATTTTTATTAATAATATTTTTTTATTTATTTACTGTATTTAAATCAGCAAAAAAATGACTGTTATTTTAATGAAACTGACAAGAAAAATATTTTAAAATGGTCATTTTTTTAAAGTTATTTGACAGATTTTCCCTGCTTTCAATACGAGATAAAAATCTAGTAAAACCACAGAAAAAAGGACTAATTTACATGTTAACAAACTTTAAATGTCCGCATTAAAAATCTGTATTTTTACAAGTTGGACAATAAAATAATTTTTTTATTTATTTACTGTATTTAAATCAGCAAAAACGACTGCTATTTTACAGAAACTGGCAAGAAAAATATTTAAAAATGATATTTTTTTAAAACTTATTTCACAGATTTTTCCTGTTTTGTTCAACACGAGATAAAATCTAGTAAAACCACAGAAAAAAAGCACTAATTTACATGTTAACCAGCTGTAAATGTCTGCATTAAAAGTTTGCATTTTCCCAGATTAATTTAATTTTATTTAAATTAGCTAAAAATACAATAATTTTACATATATGTGCTGTTATTTTTGCCAGTTTTTGAACGCTACAGGATATTTTCCTGCTAGATTTTCCATTTTTTACAGTGTGCTAAGGCTTTTAAAAAGAACAAACAACGGTGCATCTGTCTGCTTTCTATTACATACACACTTGTTTTTATTCGGTCCAGTTCAGCTGCCAATAACTGATGAACACTTGTGCGTTTTTTTTCTTTGAGAGACTTACTGGACATCGGAGTTCACAATTACCAACTGGCCGTTTTCTCCGAGTTTAAATAAAGAAAAGGCTGCATCTCTCGTTGACGGACGTTTGGATTTCAACAACAAACTGGGCGTATTAGTTGTACCGTCACAACCGATCGGCATCAACAGTCTAACAGCTGCAGATGATTTATAGCCTGGTGGACCGTTTCACCTAAAGTGAACTTCAAATAAGTTTAGCTGCACCTCCGACTTGTCTGTTCGATGCAGCGAGGACTGAAGCTGCTGCTGGATTAATAAACCACATGAGGGGAAGATTAAAATGATAAAAGTGCAAATAATTAAGGCTTAACTAAAGACAACACGAGTGAACCAGTGCAGGTCTGTGGGTGGGCAGGTCCAGCATGGGTGGGCAGGATTTGCAGATGTGTTTTTTTGTGGAGACGGTGAGCAAGTATGACTCAAGAGGGGCCTTTACCGGTGTTGTTGCATGTTTTGCGGCTGACCTCTGTTTTCTCTGGTGGGGTCAAGACGTCCCCACAAGAATGCAAAAACAAGCAAGGTTGCGTTATTTTTGAGACGAAGGTTGGAGCTGTTTCCAGGGATGTTGTTAGAACTCGGGGATGAAACTACTAAATGCCGACCAGTGCACTTTCTTTTCACGTGATCCGGAGATTTTATGACGATTTTAATGAGTTAGCGAGGTTAAAATGCGGCGACATGACACCTGTGTTGGATGCTGCTCTGACACGTGTTGCTGTCGCCCGCCACCACCATAAACACACTGCCGACTTCTGGGAATCCTCCGCGGCATAAAACACGCCACTCCTTGGACGGCGCACATCCTCTGCATTGCCTGTGCGTTCTGGGAGGACATAAATCCGTTGCGTTTAGATTAGGGATGCACGATAACGCCAATTTCAACCGATAATCGATAATTTTATACTTCTTGCAGCCGATAACCGATAATGTCAACCGATTGGGTTTGTGCCACGGTGTCGGCCGGGTGAGGGGCCATGAGGGAACAGGGGTGACACCGGAGCGTGAACCAGCGTTCTACAGCCTTGGCGGCGTACTAGAGCCTTGACGACGCTCGGCAGCGCTCGGCGACGCTTGGCAGCACTTGGCGACACTCGGTAGCGCTTGACGACACTTGGCGACGCTTGGCAGCACTCGGCGACACTCGGTAGTGCTTGACGACGCTCGGCGACGCTTGGCAGCACTCGGCGACACTCTGTAGCGCCCGGCGGCATACTACAGCCTTGGCAATGCTTGGCAAAGCTCGGCAACACCCCCAGCAATGGCGCCCGGCAGCAGCACGCACGACTATTCGAATATCAAAATTTTTATCCCAGTACCACCACAACCAACCAATATTCCAACATTCCAATATTCGGGACCAGCCCTAGTGAAACGTCTTCTTCCGACACGGTAAACAAAGTCCACTCTGGTCAGTGCCACGCCATACTGCTTCTTTTTTTCTGCCGGCGCAGTCTTATGACATCACACACATGCGACAGTACCGTCGGGGAGGGGAGGGGTTGAGGAGCCAGGCGTGAGGACAAACCACAACACACAGACCAACGGCAAAAACCAAGATTCAAAGTCTTTATTATTATCGGGTCGTTTTATCGGCTGATTTTTTTATTATCTGAATTATCGGACGCTGACATTATCATGCATCCCTAGATAGATTTGCTTTGGGGACAATAAGCCGCTCGATATCATGTAAAGAGTTGGTCTATGTCAGAGTAATGTAGTCTGAAATAATGGAAAACCGACAAGACCGACCTTGAAACATCTGGCAGAGTGGCGACAAACACGACTCAGATTCAGATTGATGATTTTATGGAGGGAGCTGTCCCCATCGCTGGATAAAGTCCAATGAAACGGGAAAGAAAACACATCGAGCGCATTTTCTGTCCACAAAACACTCGATCAGCTAAAAGCTTTAATCTGTTTGGGATTACCTTTCACACCTCTCTGTTGCTGCCACATTTTTCATTGATGACAGATTCAACAGACTGAACCGGTCGATACCCCTGCATCGGTTGTTCATTAACGACCGGTGCACTGATTTTCTTTGACGAGCTGGCTCTGAGAATGATTGACGGCTTAATTAAACCTTGACACTCATGGAGCGAACCTCCCAAGGTAAACTCTCCCCTGCGGCCTGCAGCGGTTTAAACATTTACAAGGTGCGTCGATGTGGCAGAGGAACTCAAAACAACCAGGTGTGAACTCGTCAAAGGGTCGGAGGTTACCATGAGCTGCCGTGACCATCGTGACGGATCATGAGGCTGCAAATACTTCAGCTAACACGCAACACAAATTAGCTAATGAAAGTGAATTCTTAAGACGATGGTTCCCACGTTTACTTCAGCATTCAGGCGTTTTATTACCAATGTGTGGCTCATTACGTCGACAACTTGGATCGGTTCAGCCTCATTTGGTGATTCCAAATCTATTACATGGCTTGCAAGCTTTGCCACATTTGCCAGGAAGTGGTAAGCACTGCGACGCTCGCCAACTCCTAAAGCCGGAGAACCTGTTTTGAGATCCAAACCAGTGGGATTCTTCGCCGCTACGAAAATGCCTAATAATCTTTCCAAGAATCGAGAGCGAGCAGAGAAAGTTGTTCCAGCTCTTACCAGCAATCAAAGAACTTCCTCCACAGGAGAAAAGTCAAGGTTGTGATCGAGTTGAGGAAATAAGGTCTCAGATATTAAATGAAAAGTCCCATTGGTCATTTTAGATGGACTTTTGGTACAGACATTGACTGACGTGAGTTTGCCATATATTGGACTTTTCATTTATACCCCTTTTCCACCAAGAAGAACCAGGTCCTAGTTCTGGTGCTTAGTTGGTTCTAATCTGGTTCCTCCTAAGAACCTGTTTGCTTTTCCAAGTTGGAGCCATTGGGTCACCGTAAAACCACTACGCTAGCATCCATTACATAGCAGTTAAACAAACGCAGTAAGTTGATGATAATATCTATGTTTATCTCTATAGATGGTCTTAAGGCTGATTGTGAGGCGGAGGTCCTCCTGTTGCCTGGACACATCCGTGATCACGCTACTGGTGGGACACAACTGTAGCGGATTTCAGGTCAACAGTTTGTGGTGAACTTCCAGGAGTCATTCCAATACATGTGTGATGGGACCAGGGACGTCCTGGAGAACAAGGACACTAATTAGCGCTTGTGTGTCCCTTTCCACCGTTGATGGTTGGTCACCATAACCCCGCCCCCAGCCCCTGACGTACTCGGTGCTTAGCTCTGGACCAGCAAAGAGTTGGTGCTTGCTGAGCTCCAGTTTTTAGAACCTGGAGCCGGTGGAAACACAAAGAACTGGTGCTAAGTCAGGCTCTGGCTCCGAACTAGACCTGGAACCAGCTCGGTGGAAAAGGGGTAATAGAGGTATCATCAGATTAAAACTTCAAATGGGTCAGTATTTTAGTTTATGTCCAAATGCCTAGTGTTTTCAGGGACCATTTTGTCCTGATATCAAATTTCCAATGACATTTCTTGAATTTAGCATGTCAGTTATATAACTTCACTACCAGTGCAGTGACCAAGAACAAGGAAATTAGCTGTAGAAACCAAAACATCTTTTGTTCCAGGCTGTAAACACGTTTATTTCTGCTGTAAAGTTGGACGTTTTAACATGGAGGTCTATGGGGATTGACTCGCTTTTGGAGGCAGCCTCTAGTGGACATTTGAGGAACTGCATTTTCTTGCTTCAAACATGATGAAATATAAAGAAACGAAAAGCAGCCTTGTTGCATTGGCTCCCTCTGACTTCAATTTAAACCACTGTCAGTTACAATCAAGAGACTTCTTGGCTGCTCTTCCCTCTTCATCATATTTTGGAAGCCCCCATCGGAGATCGGGCACATGTTTTCATCATATTCATGCAAGATTTTTCTCTCTTCCACAGAAGGTCAAGATATCCAAACAGCTACTTTACCTGTCTTCTTGTCCAAACATGCAAGATAATGTTTCTGAAAAGCGTTTTTAATTTAGCTGCTCACGGTAAAGTGCAAGAATGTTTTATTTCCCATTCTGATGTCTTGACTTCTCATGCTGATGTAGATCTAGCATCGGTTTTGGCGACGTCTTCCAGTCCTGTGATCTAGCAGTCGAGCCAAGATCTGCTTTCCTGACCTCGCTCGCCTCCAACTTTTTTTTACCAGATAAAAATGAGCAATACCAGAAATGACAGCAGTGTTTAGAAGACCGACCGACTTGCCTGACAGGTTCATAATTCCACCTCCTTCTTCCCAGAGCTTTTCTTTTTAAGGTTTTTCCATTCAGCAGCTGCGGACAAAGCCAAATCTGTGCTCGGAGGCTGAGTCACTGATTCACGGATGGCCTGTGTTCTCGCATGTCCGAGAACCTTGCAGGCTTCTAATGAGGCAGTGATATTTTATGGAGCCAAAAGCTTGCTCGCTCGAGAAGTGGGGCGTCTGTGATTGTGTGTGGGGGTGTTTTTTTGATCTGGAAAGGCAGTGATTATGGGCTACGATGGTCAGTGAGGCGTTAGAGGCAGACGAAAGACGAAGGGACGGTCAAGATCTGAGCTTACAGAAGAGAGTTCACCGGTTTGTTTAATTGGTACAGAAACGAGAGCTGACAGAGGGACAGGTAGGTCTTATTACCGCTGTTATCAGAGGCAGAATCGTTGAGCGTGAGGGAAGAAAACACTTGCAGTAGACAGACTTTCGGCCGACACTAACAAGCTCTCCTCCTTGTGCCAGGACAGCGATGTCGGCCCATTCCCAGGGTTAGATCATGCTGAACCGGCTAAGAACTTTCCATCCAATCAACCGCCGGCTTATCAGGTAACACACACTCACAAGTACTCGCAAACCGTCATGCACTCATTCCCACTATGCAGCATATGATTACACTTACATACGGTACGTTACACATTCAGCACATTATGGTGGACGCTGATTGGCCAAAACATGACCCCTTCTGAGTTACAACAGCAATCTCTGTTTGGTGGCAACTGGAGCTCATGTGTTGGAGTCCACAACGGACAGGTGGAGTGAGTAACATTGATCATATTGGTACTATGTGGTGTTCTGATGGAAAACCTTGGAAATCCCAAATGCACCCCACCACATGAAAACAACATCAACCAATCAGGAACATGTAGAGGAACATGACAATGGTCCAACATGTTGATGTGACCTCCAGACTTCCTACAGCCCATTCTGATCAAGCATCAACAGGATGCAGTGGAACCAGTTGGATTGACAGAGGCCCCACTGGACAAGCCAGAGTACCCAAAGGATCCAGTGGTTCCAGACCCCATAGGACCCCCTGAGAGGTTCTCTGGTCCATGTCCAATGGTTCAGACCAATTCTGACCACATAAGGGGGACCAACACAATACTTGAAAGGCACTAAAACAAAACACCAGCAGCTACAAGGTGCTACTTAAATCAGTTATGTTCACTTCGTCTGCAACCACGTTTCCATGTAACGGTCAAGCAAAGTCGAAGCTACCTTAAGGTCGTCGCCGCTGTAGTAAACAGAGAAGAAAAAGCCATAACATAAGAAAAAAAAGAAATGCTGTTTGTCAGCCACTAAAAAGCCTTGACGAATCAGAGAAGACAAACAAAAACTTTGGCCGCGTATGAAAGACGAACGGAGAGAAGTCTTGAGGAATTGCTTTCAATTTGGTTCCAAGACAACAAACAAAGTGGAAAAACCCAGCTGCGTTGACTGTCAAAACTTATTTGCGAAACTTTGGGAGTTGTTTTATTGTTTGAATTTTGCCGCATCCATTGGCTCACTTTGATGCAACACTTTAGGATCTGTCTTATTGGGAGTAAACAAGTACTTAAAAAGATTCAAAAACACCAGCTGAGGCCACAAGACTTCACTTTAGTTCCCATATTGAACCCTAAATTTGGTTTCTTGTGACTAGAGGTGCGACTTACGATTAATTTTACGCCTAATCATGATACGGTTTGCACAATATATTCAATCTACTTTCACTCAAAGCAAAAAAAAGCAGAAAATTTGGCATTTTTTTGCCGTAAAGATGATTTAATCGCAATCAGATATGTTTGGGACCAATCAATAACCCAATAATTTCAGCTGTCATGGTGACACTGGGGGGAAATAATGTATTAATTGTGGTTTTTGGTATGTTACTCATCTTTTAACATCATATAACCTGATATAGTTTGCACATTTTAAGGTTTTTACAGTTAATTCGGATTTCCCTTGACAGGATTGCTGCATGTCCTGGTTTTCACAGGACACGTGGCAGTGCTGAAAATGTTTGGCGCTTTTGGTATTAATCATAACCTCCCCTGTGGAGCTTCTAAACCCAGAAGAATGTTAACAGCTTTTGGAGAGTTCCCATAATGGCTTCAATGCAGCTCTTTTTACGTGCAAAGCCAGGGTTGTTGGCGCGTTTTTGGCAAGAGGACGGACGCATTTGAAAGTGAAATCATCTCTAAAATAGTGGCATCCCCTTTAGCATTAGCAAGCACAACCACCTGTAGACCGACCGCGCTGTTCCACTTCCCCCATTTTGTTCTTTCGCCCCCCATCAGCGTCAAAGTTCAGTTCCAGCAGGGAAGAGCAGCTTCGTTTCCCCCCTCCGTCTCTGCTTTGATAGCATGGGAAGGATTTGGTTACCGTGTATGATGGGAGCCACATGGACGGTTACGGCGGAGGTCGGAAATGAGGGAAGACGGATGGACATGAGGAAGGACGTTTCGTTGGAGGAGGTCAGCGCCGAGGTGCACCTCCATCCTCCGATTTATGATCATTACATTAATGTCCATCTGTTTCCTCGTAGCGCCGTGGATTTGCAAGTAGTGTCTGGAGCTTGTTATCTGCTAGCTCAGACATTGTTGATTAATTATTACGCTTAAAAACCCAGGATTGTCGTCCAGTACTCAACAGAGGATGTATAATTTCTTATTTTTCACTGAACATTTCTTTCGTAGGGCTGTTGTTCTGTCGTTTTTCGTGCTAAATTAAATATTTGGTTGAATAAATGAGGCAGATTGCCACCAGAATGGAGGAATACATCGATAACCTTTCACAAACTGGATGGAGAACAAGTAAAACAGGGTTTCCCCCAGAAAACTTGCTAAGCCCGGTGGTAGAGAAGCCCACTGTGTTTTTGTTAAAAAAAAAAAAAAAGTTAAAAGTTGACAAGAATTTTAAAATTATGACTATTATGTGTTATTATAAGTAATTTATTAAAAATACTTAAATGTAGAGTCTTAAAAAGGCACAATCTTGAAATATGGTTTTAACAAACACAAAAAAATACAATTAAAATAAATAATATCAGTTGTTTTCACTTTAGTTAAATCCTAGTGAATCTTAAAACAAGCCATTGCTGGTCACATTTAAAATAAAATAAATTAACATAAATAAAAAAGTACAAACATGGCCAAGGGGTAAAACCAGGCAACCCAGAGGCTGAACAGGTCTTCTGTGCTGTGTGACCTGTTCATGGTTCAGGTTGGATCAGTGCATCAATCCGTCTGGGTTTACCATACTGGGTCTGGTAGAGCCATCCGCTAAATTTAGGGTCAGCTAACCATTTTGGATTAAATCCACTAGTTCCATGTTTACCATCGCGGCTCGCAGAAGGCTGCTCCGACGACGTGCTAACATCCGTGCTAACATCCGTGCTAACTCCACTGGATCTGCCTCATCATGGAGCCGCGGCTCGGTCGGCTGCAGGGGATGAACTCCCCTTGGCCTGGAGGTGAACGAGCGGCTCATCGTCTCCTCCAGTGCTCCTCCGACTTCGGAAAAAGTTCACGTATCGACCATAAAATGTCGCTATAGTGCTTTCAACCGTATCACCAGATGCGGTTAAAAGCTCTGTATACCGTCTTTGCTATCACTGTTTTGGTGCATAGAAAAACTATTTAAAATAAATGAGCAAGTGATGCTTAGCCTGGTGGGGGGGCAAGGAAAGCCTGGCGGCCCACCAGGCTTATAAAGCACTGGGGAAACCCCTGTAAATTCGCTAATGAGGTCATCAAAGCTGCTGCAGACGAGTAATTTAGGTCACGCTCAACCATAACATCGCTCTCAGGTGTACAGAAATGCCAGCAGCACAGACAGCAGTTCCCAGATGTGGCGCATGTCGATTGGCAGCCTCAGCGTCCATTTATCTTTATGGCCGTGTTGACTGAGCAAACACACAGATAACACACAGCTGTGGCCACATCCTAATGAGCATTCCAACGTGGGAACACAAATATCCTGTTTTCACGCGTCGTGCTGTTCGACCAAGGCCGAGTGTGTGGCGGCTCGTCGGTACACAGCCGTGTGGCATAATGTATAGCAGCAGGCTCCTTTCATGTGTACGATCTGTCCACCTGTTGAAGCTCTCCATCCTCTCAGCTGCACTACTTCCTTAGTTCCACAGCAGCGTTTGACGATTTCCGGGAGTTTTTGTTTGCAATTCTTTCGTGGTGAGGAAACGTGAATGGACACACTACGACTATTCAGTGCCTCAGTCAGTCAGTCGAGTTTTCCTTTATCTGCTGAGATAAATACAAAAAGACTGACGGCAACAACGACCGAAACACAGCAAACTGGGCTCAAAAACACCAAGTGACCCCTGACACACTTAGATGTACGTACTTTTAATTGTCTGTAAAGATAATCATCAAGGGAACTGCTGCGTCTGCTAAGCATTCCCCAGGTCAGGTGGGTTTAATTTAAAATAAAAATGCAAGATATTTCGCTAAAAAAAAGCAGAAAGTGACCAGATTTATTGAGTTCTGCCATGTTGCAGCATAACTCAGGATCATAGATGAACAATATGAAGCAACCGGCAGCCGATTAGCTTAGCTTAGCTTAGCTTAGCTTAGCAAAAAGACTGGAAGCTTTGGACACAGCTGGTCTGTCTGTGTCCAAAGCCGACCGACATGGCGCCCCCCTCCATCGGCCATGTACGTACGCTTAGTAGTGATATTAATTGGGCATGTGAGCTTTTCCATTTTAAGACTTAAGAGCAATAACTAGTTTTAATATAATTACATTGAAGGTGAATTTTGTGGCGCCCCCTGGAGGTCATGGCACCCTTAGCGTTTGCCTGTATTGCCTAATGGGTCAGCCGGCTCCGCCCAGCACCTCTAAAGCTCATGCATCTGTACGGCAACCAAAAGGTAAAAACAACACGTGGTTTTCACTATCTGAAAATAAAACGTATGCTATGCTAAGCTTTAAGCTACAAGCCTAGAAGTTACGGTTATCTGAGAACGGTCAGTCCACATTCAGCTATTAAAACCCAAGATGCTCATACAATATATTCAAATAAAAATATTCCACATTGCACACAGTTAAACGAATCCAGATGTATCTGATGCGATGTGGGTCTTGTTTCTGGGTTTTTGCTACGTCGCGTTACATTAGATATTTCAGCGTCCAGCCGTCATCCTCCTCTGCCACCTTCTCCTCTTACCTCCCTCTCTCTTCTCCTTCCTCTGGCTTTCCTGTGATCCCCGCTTTTCCTTTTCATCCTCGTCCAGACGACCTGGCCATGAAAACAGGGAGGCCTGTGCACGGGTTCACGTTTTTCAGACTGACTCGTCGCATCAGTCTGCAGCCAGCTCTTCCTTATGATTCTGAAGCGTCACCTTGGCCTCGTGTCTTTAATTTAAACCAGGGTCAAGCACGTCTTTCCATGTACTGCGCATTAAGGCCGGTTGTTTTCGCATTCTCTTGCCCTTCGTGCGCATTTCACACCCGTATAAACACCTTACGTAACCTTGGAGACGTGCCCGAGGCCTGTTTAGATGCATGTATCCATTGCCGGGGAACCACTTAACTCCCAAACTCATGTAAAAAGAAAGAAGCAAAACTGCATGTGTCACTCCTGAAAAATTCGTCCCACCCTTGAGCCCTAAAACTGACTGTAACTCGACTCTCCGATGTGGACCTGAAGCATAACACAGAGACTACAGCGGCGGGGGGGGGGGAAGACCGAGAGGGAGAACGAGAGTTGTGTATTTTGGCAGTGGAGGCTGAAGCAGGGGGGTTAGTTATTAATAGCTTTTGAATTAAATCTAAATATTTGCAGTGACGGATTCAATTTTACTCAAAAATAAATGCCAATAATGAAGAGTGTGTGTGCACCTGTGTGTGTGCGCCAAAGCCTCCATGTCATACAAACACACTGTCGCCCGCACACGTGTTGCGTGTTCACCCCCTCGGCACACATCTCTCGCACACGTGTTTCCATTCTTGTTAGCGTAACACAGATTTCTCCCACTTCCACTGTGTAAAGATGGAAAATGTGGCCCCGAAAAGCGACGTCTGCTTCCTGATTTTATGGGAAAACAGACTTAAGATTGACTTTAAGGTCACTAGATGAGTCTGGAGAGTCAAGCTGGACGTTTAAAACTCAATTTTAGCCTTACGGTGCCTGTAAAATGCCAGAAAAAGCAAGAGCACCTGGCTGCAGACCTCCACTGTGAGGACAGGAAGTAACGGTAAAAAACAGGAAAGGACATTTAAAGCGTCCAGTCCAGTAGGTGGCGGTAACATGTGAAGTTGGTTTGCTAACCGCTAATAAATCAGACATAAACTCACAATGGGGCTCATTCTCAAAATAATCACAAGTTTAATATATAAATTAAAACGATATATCCTATAGACCAGTGGTTCTCAACTGGTGGGTCGGGACCCAAAAGTGGGTCGCGAAGCCATTTTTAGAGGGTCGCAGAAGCATGCCCCCCTCGTCCCCCCAAAAATTAGAGGTATAAAGTCTTTTATTTTGAAGGAAGTGTTTCTTATGATACATTTGCTTTCAATAGCAGGATATTTAGTGGTGGTGACACCAGTAGTTGCCCACTATTAACCTCTAGGTTTGACTTAATTGGTTAATTTATGCTAAAATGTGTCAAAAATGAACCAAAATATGCCCAAAAACTTGTCAAAAGTGTCCACATATACCAAAATGAGCAAAAAATAAACCAAAATTTTCCAAAGCTTTATCAAAATGCGTTGAGACGACATCCAAATACACTTTAATTTGTTAACAGGAAGAGCAAACTTCAAAAATTTGGGTCGCGACTGATATTAATAGAGACATCGTGGATCCTGAGGCTGGACCAGTTGAGAACCACTGATCTAGATGATGGTCTAGTAGATTTTACGTTGTATTGCTAATGCATTAGCATCCCGTGCATGTCCTGTCCTCACAGTGGAGGTCTGCAGCCAGGTGCCTCTCAGAAAAAGAGCAACCGGACTTGATGTTTCCCCGTCATCCAAGAGGCGTCTCCGCTTCCAACTGAGGAGCTGAAATCAGGACGTCCAGTTTCTCTCCACTGAAGCTCTGAGGATCTCCACAGATGTTCGACCACGAAGAAGAAGAAGCAAAACAAAATTCAAAAGAACTCAAACCCAAAAACATTCTTCTGATTTAAACAAAAAGAGCCCATTCCCTTCCCCTCCTTCGTGGAAAGCGTTAAACGTCACGACAGATCAGCTGCTTCGGCTTGTTTTGCTTGTCGCCGGCTGACGTGACAAGATAATTACAGCATCCCGATTGTAAACAATTCCTGAGGACTCTATTTCTCATTGATGTCCAAGGTTTGGTTTGTTTCTTCTTCTTTGAGGTTTTTAGCGGCTCCCAAACAACTTGACATTCTTCTTCTTCTGCCTCTCCTCTGTTTATTTTTCAGTTTTTATTAGTGCCATCTGTAGCGTAGCCGCGGCTAACTCGGCTAACGATCTCGTCTTAAGGTGACGCCTGGGAATCTCCATCAGTCCAAGCTCTAACGACAATCAGTTTAATGCCTCGTAGGGGAGAAAAGCACACATAATACGCATAATAATGTAGTTTCTCGATAGTTTACGAGCTAGTCTTTACACCTCTTCCTGCAGCTCATCCATTATTGGCAATCTGAGTGGTTTTCCAGGCCAAAGACGCCACAAAACTGAGTTGAAGGCTTGTAAATTCACCAGTTCTCCTTAGAAAAACTGCACAAAAATGAGATTATATATTAGATGTTGATGAATTTTCCCCATATTTTCATGTTTGGATGTTTCCTGCTCAGATTCAAGGTAAAATCGGGGGAACTTACTCGTAAAAACACGCTTGAATCGCAAAAAAAGACGACACAAATGCAGCTTTTTTGGAGCTGAGCAAAAACACATCGACACACACTTTAAAAAAAAAAACATTAAGCCTGTGTGAATCAGACCACACACACACACACACACACACACACACACACACACACACCGGGCGTATTGTTGCATGTAAGGGTGAGTCAGAGCCTATCAGTGAAGCCAAACAATAACAAAGTGGACCGGTGAAGTGTGAGGAATGGAATGCGCACACACAAGCAACAAATGGCAACAGAGACGCCCCAGAAGTGACACAAATGAGCGCAAACGGCCTGAGAACCGAAGATTTCTGATGCACCGTCGCCTGGGAACGCGTGCTCTCGTTTGTCGCCGGGGCGACCGAGGTCACTGAGGTTTTACACTGACCGCGACGTAAAATAAAGCAGCGTTTCCCGTGAAGATCCCGAGGCTCGTGTGATCGACGACATCAGAACCAATCCATCGAGGAAGATCTGCACATTACTGGACGCCCTACATATCTACCTACTCAGCGTATCGTGAACCGAAGCTTCCTGCTCAAAAAGCAAAGCACCAAATCACTTTAAATGACAGGGAAGCCTTTTGTGATTGTAGTTTAAAGCTTCAGTTAACTCATTTTAAGCTCTTGGTCAAAATCAAACACTGCTAGTCAACTTCTTCGGCTCCTTAACTGCAATTTAAAGCAGTGGTTCTCAACTGGTCCAGCCTCAGGACCCACTATGTCTCTATTAATAACAGTCACGACCCAAATTGTTGAAGTTTGCTGTTCAGGAAAACAAATTAGGAAAATGTTGGCTTATTTTTTGCTCATTTTGGAATATTTGGATGCTTTTGCCAAGTTTTGGGCATATTTTGACCCATTTTGACAGATTCTGAGCTCATTTTGGTTCATTTTTGGGATGTTTTAGCTTAAATTTCTCCAATATGCTGGCAGAGACAGATCTAGAGGTTAATAATGGGCAACTACTGGTGTCACCACCACTAAATATCCTGCTACTGAAAGCAAACTGTGTCATAAGAAACACGTCCTTCAAAATAAAAGACTTTTTTACCACTACTTTTTGCTTCGCGACCCACTTTTGGGTCCCGAAAGTGTTTTATGAAGGTAGGTGGAGCTAAAATTTGTATTTTTTTATGTTTATTTCAGATTAGATGATAAACAAACATGTGAAAAGCACTAAGAAGGGCTGTGACGAATGATTATCGCCTGTAAAATGTAAAAAAAAAAGCAGAAAAACCTCCATCAGAACGTCCCAGATGATTGCTGATTATCACTGTGTGGACGAACCGATTGATCAGTCGACCTATAAACTGGATGCAGCTGCTCAAATCGCTAACGTGCTGCTCAGTCGAAGTCTACTGACGCCTGAAGCCGGCAGCTGGTTTGCATAAGGCAGCAGTGAGACCTGGAGCGTCTGTGTTTACGTGTCTGTTTGTTTGCAGCTCTGGACAGTTCCCCCGTTGCGCTCATTGTCGCGAGCGTCTTTTGTTTTAGCCGGGCTGGGGCTGTAGCGCCGCTGCGATTGAAAGAGAGGCCTGTTTCCAGAATAAAAATAGCCGGCCTTCGCATGAGAACCAGGGGATTCCCCCGCATGCAGATACACAGCTCCCTGTTTTTCACTCGGCCTCGGCCTTATATCATCTCCAAACCATTCCTTATGCAGGCTACCTCTGACGCGACAGATCGAAATCAGCTTAACCGGTTATAAATGAGGCTTCCCACCAACAAACACGCGTTTAGATTCACTCGTTATCTCGGGTTTAGTGTAAATGAAGAGCTGTGTCGGCATAATGGGGTGATTCAACGCGCCGATGCACAGTCGCTGCTTTTCCACCAGCTGGAGGCAGAAGTTTGATGCGTTTCCTGGTGTGTTTTTCTTCCTCCGCCGCCTCAGAGGCCATAAAAAGATCAACTAGACCACTGATATTTGAATAGAAGTGAAACAGCTTGAGGAGTGCACTTATAAAACACCATCATAGATTTTGAACTGGTTGGTAAATGTGCCTTAAATAGGCCACCAGGCTCATATGTATGTGATGTATAATATAATATCTGCACAAATCATTTATTTACTAAAGCAAATATCATGTATTTCACTGGTTAACTGTTATTATGAGTATATTCGACGCAGAGTATCTTCCCCACAGGTCTGAGCTTTCCAAAAACACACAAAAACACCAAACAAAAACAGCAAAAAGACACCTGGACCGATGTTTCGACTTGCTGCTCGTTCGATTTTGCTTCCGCCGTCTCTTGAAAAAGCCACTGATTTTTGATCCTTTCCGATATAAAGTCCGTCGCGGCTCCTTCACTGTCAGAAACACTGATTACCGACGGCAGTTAAGCCCCGAAGGACTGATACTCAGGCTGGATTTTCATTAACAAAGAGTCTTTTTGTGGCTGGAAATGACAAAAACAAACCACAAAAGACATGTTGATCCACTATTTCTGCATTTTTCTTACATTTTTGTGTCCAAATTTGGCCACACTCCTTGGAATTCTTGCTTATTTTGGAGAAAATTCAACTTCTATAACATTGCGACGGTGCTTTAGAGCAGTGGTTCTCAATCTCAAAGTGGGAGCCATTTTTAGAGGGTCGCAGAAGCAAAAAGTAGCGGTATAAAGTCTTTTATTTTGAAGGACGTGCTTCTTATGACGCAGTTTGCTTTCAATAGCAGGATATTTAGTGGTGGTGACACCAGTAGTTGCCCATTATTAACCTCTAGATTTGGTTCTGCCAGCTTAATGGGTTAATTTATGCTAAAATGTGCCAAAAATGAACCAAAATGTGCTCAGAATTTGTCAAAATGGGTCAAAATATGCCCAGAACTTGGCAAAAGCGTCCAAATATACCAAAATTAGCAAGAAAATAAGCTACAATTTTCCCAGATTGTATCAAAATGTGTTGAGACTCCACCCAAATAACCTTAATTTGTTAACAGGAACAGGAAACTTTAAAAATTTGGGTCGCGACTGTTATTAATAGAGACACAGTGGATCCTGAGGCTGGACCAGTTGAGAACCACTGCTTTAGTTCATTCTTTAGCCAGAAGAGAAGATTGAGATTGGCTAGCTGCTAATGTTACAAGAAATTTAAGCTAAAACGTCCCAAAAATGAAACAAAATGTGCTCAGAATCTGTCAAAATGGGCCAAAATATGCCCAAAACTTGGCAAAAGCGTCCAAATATACCAAAATTAGCAAAAAAATAAGCCAAAATTTTCCTAAGTTGTATCAAAATCTGTTGAGACTACACCCAGATACACCTTCATGTGTTAACAAGAACAGCAAACTTCAATAATTTGGGTTGCGACTGTTATTAATAGAGACATAGTGGGTCCTGAGGCTGGACCAGTTGAGAACCACTGCTCTAGAGCATCTAAAGGCTTGTGTCAGGAACAACATGAACACCCCTGACAGGTGAGGTGACTAATGTGGATCATCCCACTACAGTGCAGTGTTCTGCTGGGAAACAACCTCTTAAACTCTCCCCGACGGCAGCATCCTTCCCCAGCAGGACAATGCTGGTGGAGCGTGGACTGGAGCAGCAGAGGCCCCACAACCCACGGGACTCAAAGGACCTCCAGGTGTCCAGAGGTCCCCTGTCCACGACCCGATGTGTCGGAGACGATATCTAGCAGGTGGGGTTCATGTTGCTGGTTGTGTCACACCTGTTTTGAATGAAATCTGGCTGTGAAAGCGTATAAAGCACACATCATTTACCCCTCCGTAAACGGGCCTCTTGCTGGGGTTTTGTTCCACTTTACCCCTGCAGATTTATGGAAGACCAGCATCAACGCTTCCCTTGAAGACTACCAGAAACCCCGTGGAACACACCTTCACGGACTTCACATCAAGACATGCTTTAAAACCCAATTCATCAGCCGGATTACTTCTCATTGAGGAGGACAGACGCGGTCGGTAATGGGGAGCCTCTTGCTTGTTGCTCTCCAGACCTCACTGATAACAGGCTTATCTCTCCGTCCTGCACCGGGCAGCTACAGCACGGTAATAAGTCCGCCTGTCATCGTCTGGTTTCCCCCGCTGGGGCTCAATGATGCCGCTGTTCTCCTCAAGCAGGCCAAAAGAAATGAAAGACTGCAGGAATATAACAAATCTGAAGCTTCGTATTTACACAGCTGAGAGCCACACTCACATCCAGCTGTTCTGGCTGCATCACCTCTATATTAATATTTCAGGAGACAAAAAAGGGACTTAAACGGACCCCCAGGGGAAAGCCCACCTCCATCACTGACCTGCATATTTCACCTTTTGCGCACAACATCTGTAACCTACTTAAAGCAGCCGTGCGCGCCACAGCCCCAAATGGCTCCAGCATGTTCCCTTTTTACGCAGCTGGACAGCCACGCCGCTTCTCCTCCGCTCTGCCCTTGATTGCTTCTAAACTCCGGATCGCATTGTTTAACAAGGCAGAGCTGTGTTTTATCCCCCCGAAAAAAGCGCCTGGCGAGTCAAACTGCGGGGGCGAACTTCCAGAGAATCCTCCTAAATCTCCTTTAAACAGACTTTGTGCGGCTGTTCTGTGGAGCGCACATTTTTTTGTTAAAGCAAAACCCTCTGCACAAGTTATTTATGGTTTTCTGGCCTCAACATGTGTGATTTCAACCTTTTCTTGTTCGGTCACTCCAACACAAAGGAGCGCATGTGTCCCAGAATACAAAGCAGTCGGTTAAAGTGAGCAGAGAGCAGCCCTTACCTGGGATATGGACATGTTCAGGTAGACAAAGAGCCCCGTGGTGGACGCAATCTGCAGCACCACCACCACGATCACCACCATCGCCACCCACATCTTGGACGGCGCTTCCCTGCGCCCCGCGGTCCCGCTCGGCCCGCCGGCTGGGACCATCATGTAGGCGGTGGACTCGCTGCTCACCGATCTGAAATAATCCTGGTGCTGCTGCTGTGCGCTCGGAGTGGCCATGGCATTCCCGACGCATGAGTGGACCACAAAAACCGAAAGGAGGGGACGGCGAAACAACAATAGCCTCCACAGACCGAAGTTAGATTCCCATGCGTCCTCGGCTGCTTTTCACGGGGAGGAGGAGAAGTTAGAGTCTGGATGCGTCCATGTCTGCTCTGCGCTCTGGCGCGGCGTGGAGACGGACTGGAGGCGGCCGGGCTGGTGGGCTGCAACCGAGAGAGTGCGGCGGAGAGGGGCTGGCTTAACCTCCTCATCACCCTGGAGCTGCGCAGGAATCCTCCCCCTCTGTCTCCCTCCCTCCCTCTCTCTCTCTCCCCCCTCCATGTCACACACAAACACTTTTCTTTCAGTTTCAACGAGGCTTTCGAGGCACGGGACAAGAAAACTAACGAGACAGACCAGTAATGGAGCTGCTGCCTCTCAGAGCTGCTCCAGACATTTCCACGTTTTACATGTATATCAATCTAATTTCAGGATAAGTCAGAAGACAGAAGGAAAAGTTTTGACCTCTACCTGGAGATACAGCAGCTGTTCACAGTTCTATCTTTGCATTCCTGGCTCAGACACAAGCCTGGTGATGGTTTAAATCCAGATTAATGCCATTTATGTTAAATCTGAGCTGCGCAGTGACCTGGCAGGGGGCGCTCTCCGCTTGTTTGACTCTCGGCTTCTCCGGACTTTGCAGCAGTTGTGCGTCAATTAGAATAATCTGATTTTAAAAAGGTCAGATCGAGGTTGATTTGCAGGAGAATAGCCGCTGTTTTGCCAGTTTATTAACCGGCTAAATCAAAAATGCAAACAGTTCACTGGCTCCAGCTTCTCCTTTTTTGCCCCTGATAATAATAATGCCTACTTCCAGGCTGTTTTTGAAGGTTTAAACCAGGCTTTCAATGGTTGAATCAACAGCAGATCCACTGATTGAAGCGTTTTTGTTGAGGAGAAATTGAAAAAGCTTGTTGGAAACTCGTGTTTTCATCCTCCGTCCTTGCCTGAGCTGCTACCTCCTTTTATTTTAGAGCTTTTACGCCGTTTGAGAGCGAATATTTACGCGACGCCTTCCAGTTTTTGTCGGGTCACTGCAAGAGATGTGAGCTCACCGGGTCACGAATAGACGTCTTACTCCAAAAAGAAGAGACTGTTCTGCTCATTACAGCCTCCATCCTGTCCTAAATCACCGCTGAACGGAGCCTTATTAAAGCGCCTTTGTTATCTCTATTATCTCGGCCTGTGTTTAGACGCAGCATCACGACGCAGCTCGTATTTTCTCCCGGACACAGTAAAGGAGACGGACAGGAACCGTGTTTACACTTCAGCTTTCCTTTGTTTCCCTTCCACCGCCGCAAACAGCTGGAGAGCGGTGCCCGGCGTCCGAGCTGTTTATCGGAGATGGGATGTTGGGATCCCGCCAGCTGGACAGTTCTGGGCCGTCAGACGGACACCGAGCTCGGTTCAAGGAAGATTTTCAGGTCAGAGGAACCAGAAACCAGAGGAAACCCAGCAACAGGAGCTTCCCTCTGCTTTATCTCCTTCAAGTTTGTTTGATTAAAGAGTTGACGACACTTTTAACACATTGAATTCTGCTGAGAGCTTTTGCTGCCTTCAGATTTTTGACTTTTGAGCGCTGCTGGCGGTTAGTTGGCGGCCATGTTACCTGTCCACAGTGGAGTGTCCCAGCTGCATACATCTGATCATCACCATCTCAGGAGGCTTTAACCATGCATCGCTCTCTACCGCTCTCCCCACGGTGGACCGCCCAACTAGAGGCAATAAACCCTTGAACTTCCTGTATGCAAACACCAAGAATGGATTCAGCTCCTCACCATCACTCAGATCGCAACCTGGTGAAACTGCAGCCCATTTACCTACCTGTGGTGAAGAAACAAGCCCTCAGCATAAGGTTTGTGAAGAAGTGGTCTGAGGAGGACTGCTTCAAGACCACGGACTGTCCGGCCCAAACATGAGGACACCATGAAACAGTGCATCACAGACTACATGAAATTCTGCTTTGAGAACATCGTACCCACCAGGAGAGTACGGCGTTCCTCTAACAACAAGGAACTGAAGGCCCCGCTCAAGAAGAAGAGGAGGCTTTTTGGATCTGATGACAAACACCCCTTTTCCACCGAGCTGGTTCCAGGTCTAGTTGGGAACCAGAGCCTGACTCAGCACCACTTCTTTGTGTTTCCACCACCTAAGCATCTAAAAACTGGAGCTCAGCAAGCACCAACTCTTTGCTGGTCCAGAGCTAAGCACCGAGTACGTCAGGGGCTGGGGGCGGGGTTATGGTGACCAACCATCAACGGTGGAAAGGGACACACAAGCGCTAATTAGTGTCCTTGTTCTCCAGGACGTCCCTGGTCCAAGCAGCCAAGAAGTCTCTTGATTGTAACTGACAGTGGTTTAAATTGAAGTCACAGGGAGCCAATGCAACAGGGCTGCTTTTAGTTTCTTTATATTTCATTGTGTTTGTCTCTTTTAGCCAAGTGGCAACACAGGAAGCAAGAAACTGCAGTTCCTCAAATGTCCACTAGAGGCTGCCTCCAAAAGCGAGTCAATCCCCGTAGACCTCCATGTTAAAACGTCCAACTTTACAGCAGAAATAAACCCATTTACAGCCTGGAATAAAAGATGTTTTGGTTTCTACAGCTAATTTCCTTGTTCTTGGTCACTGCACCAGTGGTGACGTTATATAACTGACATGTTAAATTCAAGAAATGTCAATGGAAATTTGATAACAGGACAAAACGGTCCCTGAAAACAGTAGGCATTTGGACAAAAACTAAAGTACTGACGCATTTGAAGTTTTAATCTGATGATACCTCTAATACCCCTTTTCCACTGAGCTGGTTCCAGGTCTAGTTTGGAGCCACCTGTTCTTTGTGTTTCCACCACCTAAGCACCGACTCCAGGTTCTGTAAACTGGAGCTCAGCAAGCACCAACTCTTTGCTGGTCCAGAGCTAAGCACCGAGTACGTCAGGGGCTGGGGGCGGGGTTATGGTGACCAACCATCAACGGTGGTAAGGGACACACAAGCGCTGATTAGTGTCCTTGTTCTCCAGGACATCCATGGTCCCAGACAGTAGTTTTGCAGTGTTTGAGCCGCTGTGACTAAACAAGTAACTTAGATGCGCAGAAGTTGACTTGAAATGCTTCTTTTTTTATCCGTGAAAGCTGATCCAGAAAAATGCTCCCACACCGAGCTCTTCCGAAGCAGACTGCGGTGAAGTCGTTCAGGTTTCTGCTCCAGATGTTAAAGCCATCCATTCCTGCTGGGACCTGACCCCCCCGATACTCTCAAACCTTGGTGGCCAAGAAGGGAGGGGTGCCGTCTGCAGGTGAGATGGAGTGACATAAAACCCCAGATGGTTAAATCCACGGCGGTGAAGCTGATGAGTGGGGAGAGGAAATGTCTGTCAGGACTGAAGAGACGATGAGTTTGAAGTCGACTCAGGTTCTTTTTGTAGGTGAATCGTTTCTCCAGTCTGAGGCGAATGCTGCCAGAAAGAAGTTTCCAGCGGACGAGATTCTCCTGGAAACACCTGAAATATATCTTCTGTGTACGACTATTATAAAATCAGATTTACACTACACGATTATGACGACCAAAAGAACTCATGATGAATTATTTTGACAAAAGATGAGCTTAAATCCATTTAAACTGAATCCAATCTTGATGATTTAATGCATCATCAATCCATGGATCTCACGATGAACATAATGATTATTAGTTCAGTAGTTCATTAGTAAAGAAATGCTAATTAATACTGACCTAATACATGAGTTAATATGTGACTAAACATGCTGGATATTAGTCACATAAAAGCATTTGTGGCATCTGTTCTCATAAAAACACAAAGCTGATTTTTTAAAGTCAAACTGGTCATCAGAATTAAACATTTTAAGTTACATAAATTAACTTTTATGCAACAGAAGTCATGCTATCCTCTCCTAACCATAATTCCTGCTGACTTGTCTGGATCCTTTGACTTTTCCTGTAGTTGTAGTGTTTTGTTTGTTTGGTTGGTTGGTTGGTTGGTTGGTTGGTTGGCTAGTTGGTTGGTTGGTTGGTTGGTTGGGTGGGTGGTTGGTTGGTTGACTGGTTGGCTAGTTGGTTGGTTGGTTGGTTGGGTGGGTGGGTGGTTGGTTGGTTGACTGGTTGGTTGAATGGTTGGTTGGGTGGGTGGTTGGTTGGTAGACTGGTTGGCTGTTTGGTTGGTTGGTTGGTTGGTTGGTTGACTGGTTGGTTGAATGGTTGGTTGGTTGGTTGGTTGGTTGGGTGGGTGGTTGGTTGGTAGACTGGTTGGCTGTTTGGTTGGTTGGTTGGTTGGTTGGTTGGTTGACTGGTTGGTTGGTTGGTTGGTTGGTTGGTTGAATGGTTGGTTGGCTAGTTGGTTGGTTGGTTGGTTGGTTAGTTGGTTGGCCGGTTGTTTGGTTGGTTGGTTGGTTGGTTGGTTGGCTAGTTGGTTGGTTGGTTGGTTGGGTGGGTGGGTGGGTGGTTGGTTGGTTGACTGGTTGGTTGAATGGTTGGTTGGTTGGTTGGTTGGGTGGGTGGTTGGTTGGTAGACTGGTTGGCTGTTTGGTTGGTTGGTTGGTTGGTTGGTTGGTTGACTGGTTGGTTGAATGGTTGGTTGGTTGGTTGGTTGGTTGGTTGGTTGGTAGACTGGTTGGCTGTTTGGTTGGTTGGTTGGTTGGTTGAATGGTTGGTTGGCTAGTTGGTTGGTTGGTTGGTTGGTTAGTTGGTTGGCCGGTTGGTTGGTTGGTTGGCTAGTTGGTTGGTTGGGTTGGTGGGTGGTTGGTTGGTTGAATGGTTGGTTGGCTAGTTGGTTGGTTGGTTGGTTGGGTGGGTGGTTGGTTGGTTGGTTGACTGGTTGGTTGGTTGGTTGGTTGAATAGTTGGTTGGCTAGTTGGTTGGTTGGTTGAATGGTTGGTTGGCTAGTTGGTTGGTTGGTTGGGTGGGTGCGTGGTTGGTTGATTAACTGGTTGGTTGATTGGTTGGTTAGTTGGCTGGTTGGTTGTGTGAACCATTTAATCAACTATTAGATAAATTATCATGTAATTCGGTGCAGGCTACCTATGACACCCAACCCTGCGATGACTTTTGTGATCCCCTGACTTTTCCTCTCGTGGCACCACCTGATCAAAATGTTCACTTATCATGTAAAACATCTCATTATCTACTTCATAGATCCCTAACTATACATTGAGTTGACATTTTAAGCCTTTAGGAAAATTTCTGTACAGTTTTTAGACGAACCGCAATGAAATTTAGTAAATACTTGGGTTTTTCCTACAGGATATACTGTGATAGTTTTTGGTGAACCCCTGACTTTTCTTCGAACGCCATCATCAGGTCAAATTAATCTGCTTAGTACCTTTAATTATGACCAAATACTGGTTAAACTAACAGTATTCCTATCAGTCTCAGCTGTGATTTTCGTTTGGTGCTGATTAGCAGATGCTAGCAGTCTAAATTAAGATGTTGCACACAGCAGCATGTCATCTGACATGAATGTTAACCTCAAAACACTTAGAGCTTCATCAGTGCTGTAGTGAATTATAAACACATTGTTTTGCACAGAGTTCTAAAATATTGGAAAGACACATAATTTTACACCAATGTTACTGATACTTCACATCCTAAGCAAGGAGGTTATGTAATTTCTGGCTATAACTCTTGTTCAGAACATGAAAACGAGGACGCCAGTCGTCAAAACAGATGGAATATTTTTACATCCAGATGTTCGGAGAAGAAGAAGAGTAACTGAGAATGTTTAAAATACCGAGCTAAACAACCCGTTTGATGGCTGGCTCTATATTTTTAGATGTACTCATCCAGGGGTCAAGAGTAAGTGGTTTGGCTGCTCTTCTGGGGCTGCGCTTTCTTTAGAAATATGACAAAATCATCACTGCTATCAGTAACCGATGGAGAAAATCAAGAAGAGCCTCATGCGGTGCCTGGATTCTCCTCCATGTGGGTGTGCTGGTCCTACCTCCCTCAGATTTATGAACTGAGAGCCAGTAGCCGGCGGTGCCCTCGTAAAACAAAACAATCGGTGCACTCAGGAGCCTTAAAATACAGAAGATAGATAGATAGATGGTTCACAGAGCAGATTTTTGTTATTCAGTTTCTTCCTCTTTGTTATGTAAATCAGTCGAGTTTCTTTTGTAGCAGTAACCCTTCATGTTCAAAACTGGAAGCTGCTTAGAGCATGTGTCGGTTTAACCCTTTACCAAATTACAAGTTGAATGAAGGATACATCTTATTCGTTATGCTGCCATGACATCAGATCAATGCACAAATCAGGCATAACATCATGACCACCTGCCTAATGTTGTGTTGGTCCCCCTTATGTGGTCTAAACGCTCTGAACCATTGGGAATCATGGACCAGAGGACCTCTCATGGTGTCCTATGGCAGTGGTTCTCAACTGGTGGCTCGGGACCCAAAAGTGGGTCGCGAAGCCATTTTTAGAGGGTCGCAGAAGCAAACAGTAGTGGTATAAAGTCTTTTATTTTGAAGGATGTGTTTCTTATGACACAGTTTGCTTTCAGTAGCAGGATATTTAGTGGTGGTGACACCAGTAGTTGCCCACTATTAACCTCTAGATTTGGTTCTGCCAGCTTAATGGGTTAATTTATGCTAAAACATCCCAGAAATGAACCAAAATATGCTCAGAATCTGTCAAAATGGACCAAAATATGCCCAAAACTTGGCAAAAGCATCCAAATATACCAAAATTAGCACAAAGAAAAGCCAATTTTTTTTCTAAGTTGTATCAAAATGCGTTGAGACTCCACCCAAATAAACCTTAATTTGTTAACAGGAACAGCAAAATTCAACAATTTGGGTCACGACTGTTATTAATAGAGACAAAGTGGGTCCTGAGGCTGGACCAGTTGAGGACCACTGGTCTATGGGGTCTGGAACCACTGGATCCTTTGGCTACTCTGGCTTGTACAGTGGGGCCTCTGTCAATCCAACTTGTTCCACTGCATCCTGTTGATGCTTGATCAGAATGGGCTGTAGGAAGTCTGGAGGTCACATCAACATGTTGGACCATTGTCATGTTCCTCAACATGTTCCTGATTGGTTGATGTTGTTTCCATGTGGTGGGGTGCATTTGGGATTTCCATTAACATGAGGGAGTGTGTTCTTGTTGTGGGACAATGTTTATTTGGGTGTCTGAGTCTGATCAAGGTTTTCCATCAGAACACCACATAGTACCAATATGATCCATGTTATTCACTTCACCTGTCAGTGGTCATGATGTTGGGGCTGATCGATGTGTGTTGCTCTATAAAGACATTTAAACTTTGTGAAAGTCCATCTGATCTGCCCCTAGCTGTCCGATGGGACCGATCAAGCTCAGTCATCTGGAAAAGAAACTGGAAACAAACGCTACAAATTATTATGTCGGATGTTTTGTACAGAAAACGGACTGAAAATGCAGCCAAGCAAAGCCAGTTGGGCAGATGTGGCGTCGGGAGCGAACAGAAGAAACAAACCCTGCGTTGTGCAAGAAGTGCTTGAATCTCTAAATGGAATAACGTGAAAGTAAATCTCCTGCCATTAAAATATGCCTTGCAATAAAAAAGCACTTGCTTCAACAATACAACCAGAATGTTGGACACAGCTCCAGTGCAAGTTTAATATAAAACAGATTATTCGCAGTTACCAGCCTGCAGTTCATTTCAGCTCAGTGGAACATTGCAAGAACAGACAAAGCTATATGTTTCCCTCAGGGGGAGGTGGAGACCAAAGTGGAGCTAAAAGGGGAGCCATTATTGGAGTCACAGCCGCGAAATGAAAAGAAATGCCCTGAAATATACAAGTTTACATCACAGCTGTGCTCTGTTTCTGTTGAGTAGAATAATTTAGGAACTTCTAAAGCAGGTCAGAGGTCATCCTTATTCAGTAAATTAGCTCGTTATGAAGTGCGCTGTGTCAGGAAGTGTATTAAGTAATAAGTGTAGACGCTTTAGTCCTCTCCAGCTCCTATTATTATTTTCCTTTATGTGATGTATGATGTGATTTTAGATTGGATTCAGGGCGGATGCGTTTAATTTAGTCGGTGGAGGTTACGTCCCCCAGGAGACAAAGACATGGCGTCTCTGCAGCTCATAGTATGTTAAAATCGTCCTGCTGTACATCCTCCGTGTGCCGTCATGCTTCCCCCCGTTGTTGCCTCCTCTCTTTCTTGGCAGACGGCCGCCGGACAACACAACAAGCTTTTCTCCAGATGTGCGTCTCCTCCGGCTCCACAGCTGTCCGCCCAGCCCTGCAGCTCATCTGAGTGCATCTGCGAGTGTGTCGGCCGGCCGGTCATGTGGTGAGAAAACACAGCGGTGATCAGCGTTGGGAGTTAAAAGTTCAGACTGAGCATTCCATGACATATTATGCATCACAGCCGAGGGACCATCCAGGTGCCGCGGCCAAGAAAAAGTGTGTGTTTGTGCGAAGTAACAGCTCATTTTGCAGCAGAACCCCTCAGTCAGAATGCATTAAAATGGCGGAATATTTCAGTGTTTTTAGCGGTAGCTTCTCCGCTAATAGATGCTAAATAGAAACAATAAAAGTCAGGTGAAAGGTGGAGATAGATTCCACTAGAATTGCGTGTTGGAAAGCCTAGGTAATCCCCTCTTTGAAAACTCTCCAGTGTCTGATTAGGGCGGCCTGCGATGATCTGAAACCAATAATGTGACATCACGCAGCCACCGGCCAGATGTGTGGAGAACGGAGCTTTGTGATTGTTCCATGACACAACTCAGTGTGTTGGATTAACCGGGATGTCAGTATCCGCCAGCCTACAAGGCCACGACTGGTGTGCTTCGCTCGCAATGGCACCGCAAACGTGATGATGCTTTACAATCCTAACCCACTTCCAGGCCTGCATCAGCGCCTTCTCACTCTTGTGAATGGGACCAGGCTGGCGGCACAGCAGGGGCTGCTCGGCAAAAAGATGACACCACTCCACCAAAACATTTAAACCACTGCAGTGAAGAACAGTGAGTGTCTCGTTACACTGCCATCCGTCATCGGGTTGGGATTTATTAGTCAGTCCTTGAAGCTGATGTGTTGGAAGCAGCATGAGTGGGGAACTGAGAGACTGACAAGGACCAGACTATCATGGCTCAGTCACTGGGTCTCCACACGACAGGTCTTGTGTGCTGGTCCTGGTCGGTACCTACCTAGAGTCATGGTTTATCCCTCAGTTTACAGCACAAACTCCCCACAAGAAGAAGTGGGGTCCAAAGTGGAAAGTAAAAAATAGAGAGTTTGGACTTGTTTTTGAAAATTTGTACAAAGAACCACAGAAAATTTGGATGTTGTTGGTCTCAGAGTCTGTGGTACCGAACTTGGACAAGTGCCTCGGTTTGAAGCACATTTTCGCCATTTCTTTACTGAGCTATTCAGCTTTTCCAACAAAGACATCCCTCAGTTAGAGAAGAAACTTGCCGGATGTGATTTTCATGTCAGGTTAAGTGTGTTTGTAACGCTGGCTATGATAGAAAGGTGTCACAGATTGCTGCGTATGAGGCTAGAATGCCACTCAAAGTGCCTACAGTGGACAAGGGAGCTGGTAGAAATGGGGGTTTTCCTGGCATCTTCCAGCAAAATGCAGCTGAAGCACCAAAAAAGCCACACTTGCAACTAGGGATGCACGATAATATCGGCGTCTGATAATTCCCAGTTAATTTAGGCAATTATGACGTCATTCCAATAATTCTGATAATTAAAAAATCAGCCGATAAAACGACCCGATAATAATAAAGACTTGGAATTTTGGTTTTTGCCGTTGGTCTGTGTTGTGGTTTCTCCTCACGACTGGCTCCTCAACCCCTCCCCTCCCCGACGGTACCATTGTATGTGTGTGATGTCATAAAACTGCGCAAGAAAAACAAGCAGCATGGCGCGGCACTCATAGACATATATACGTAGACGCCGCATTGACTGTGGAGGGACGTGCCTAAAGCTCCGCCATCTTGGTACAGGGCTAGCAGAGGGGGGAGTGAATGTAAGTCTATGGAGGTAAGAGGTACTCCACAATCTTAAAGTAGAATTATTCACTGAATTTTCGACCGATTTCCAAACGGTTTGGTTTGTTAAAAACGTCACACATGTAGCTTTGACACAGGATGCTTGGATGCTTTTGTTCTATTTATGTCTGCCTGTCCGTCCTCCATGTCTGACGTTTGTAACAAACAATATATGTTGGCAACTGATGGATTTATGATCACTTTTATAGTGCAGACATGTCATTCCTCTATAGACGTAATGCACTGTAGGGGCGAGTGGCACTGTACCAAGATGGCCACCGCGTAGGCACGTCGGCTCCAATCGGCAGCAGCAGTCAACACGGCGTCTACGTATATATGTCTATGGTGGCACTGACCGGTTTAGACTTTATTTACTGTAACAGAAGAAGACGTTTACTAGGACTGGTCCCGAATATTGTAATATCCGAATATTTGTTCGTTGTGGTGGTATTCCGATGATAATTTTGATACTCAAAAAGTCGTGTGTGCCGCCGAACGCCATGGAGCGTTGCTGAGGCTGTAGTATGCCGCCGAGTGCAGCTGAGCGTCGCCGAGCGTCGCCAAGGGTTTAGTACGCTGCTGAGGCTCTAGAAAGCTGCGGTGGTTATAGTAGCAGACCTGACAACTCCGGTGTCACGCTCCGTTGCGCAATCGGTTGACATTATCGGTTATCGGCTGCAAGAAGTATAAAATTATCAGTTACCGGAATCGGTTGAATTGGCATTATCGAGCATCCCTACTGCAAACATTGTTCAGGAACGGTTTTGGGTCCATGACAAAGAGTTCAAGGTGATAATTTGACCTCCAAATTCCCAGATCTCAAACAAGTCCTGTAGACCCAACCTTGCAGGTTCCAGGATCTGCTGCTTGGCGGAGGAACATTCCTGATACATTATCCTTTAACAGCAGCCTCTGAGAAAACAATTTAGAAACGCCTCTGCAGCGCTTCGGCCTTCAAATCGGCAGGTCTAGATCGTATTTCCTGAAGCAGTAAACCACCGCCGCTGCAGCTACGAGCCTTTATGGCAATCCATCAAACAGTTGTGGAGACATTTCACCTAAAACCCCAAATGGGAACCCCTGTGGTGGCGCTCAAAGAAAAGACAGGGGAAAGTCAGTAGCTTGAAATCTGCTGGCGACCATTAATGTTTATGTGAGATTTCATGGCGATCAGTCCAGTGGGATTTAAATATTTCAGTGTGGACATTTGTGGCAGACTGATAGTGTTTGTTCTCCTAATCAGTCCGACACACAACACATGTTTTTAATGTGTGTGTTCATGCATACATTTAAAAACAAGACAGCAAAAACAAGTCATGGTGTGTTTCTGCTTCTATTATTCATCGCCTTTGATCTAAGATGTGTGTGTGTGAACTCAAGCGTCCCGTCATAAGCGAGCGATGAAACGATGACGGAGAAGCACAATAAAACGAAACAGCTCTTTTAAAGTTCAGCCAGACTTTAACTTTTACTGACATCCTTCTGCTGGGTTTAAGTGAGTTGGTGACTTAAAAATCGATGTTTGTTTAAGAACTGTGGCTCCTTCTTCTCCTGGATCTGACCTCGGTGATTAAGTGAGTATGAGAATGAGCTTCCTCCAGCCAGAAAACAAATTCATCCCAAATGCCAGTGCTGAGCTCAGTCTAGGGGACGCATGAATCATACTGAGGCTGATGACATGGAGAGCTAACCAAACATCCTCAGATTAAACTGAAATCACATGAGCAGTGGGATTCAAATTCACCAAACATATCAGATACAGGGTTGGGGATTAAGTCTGTACTCTTGGTCTTGGATTTAGCAGTACCTTTTCTTTTTAAAGACCTGAATCAAGTTCAAACAGACAGAAGAAGCTAATGCTAATTTGCGGCAAACTGAAGTGAATTGACTCCAGCTGTTGTCATCCACCCAAACAGGTTAACCTTGCTGACCCTGTGTGGAAAACAGAAACATCTCTCCTGTGCTGCCATCTAAAGGTCAAACACAGTCATAGCTGCCGGTGTAAGAGACGTTTACAGCCGGTGAGGCCAGGACTGATTACCTGAGGCCACATAATAATAATAATAATAATACATTGCATTTATTGAGCGCTTTTCAAAAACTCAAAGACGCTTTACAGGTTAAAAACAAACACAAATGCAGATTTACAAATCAAACAATCAAAAAGAAAACAGAAGAAATACAGTTGAAGGTGTAGTAGAGAACAAAAATTCATGGTAGAAGTCTGTAAATAATGTGTTGTGTTTGGTCTTATATAAATCTGAGGAGTCTACAAGTTGAAAGCGGAATGGAAGAGGTGTTTTCATTAAGTCTTGAAGGTGGTAGGGTCAACGGTATCACGGATGTGTTGTGGGAGTGAGTTCCAAAGGGAGAGAAACCTCTGTCCCCCCAGGTTCGGTGATTGGTCCTAGGGACCATAGACATATATACGTAGACGCCGCATTGACTGTGGAGGGACGTGCCTAAAGCTCCGCCATCTTGATACAGGGCTAGCAGAGGGGGGAGTGAATGTAAGTCTATGGAGGTAAGAGGTACTCCACAATCTTAAAGTAGAATTATTCACTGAATTTTCGACCGATTTCCAAACAGTTTGGTTTGTTAAAAACGTCACACATGTAGCTTTGACACAGGATGCTTGGATGCTTTTGTTCTATTTATGTCTGCCTGTCCGTCCTCCATGTCTGACGTTTGTAACAAACAATATATGTTGCCAACTGATGGATTTATGATCACTTTTATAGTGCAGACATGTCATTCCTCTATAGACGTAATGCACTGTAGGGGCGAGTGGCACTGTACCAAGATGGCCGCCGCGTAGGCACGTCGGCTCCAATCGGCAGCGGCAGTCAACGCGGCATCTATGTATGTATGTCTATGCTAGGGACGGTCAGGAGGTGTGAATCAGAGGAACGGAGGGTGCAGGAAGGGGTGTAGGGGTGGAGCAAGTCCTTAAGGTAAGAGGGGGCCTGGTTATGGAGCGCTTTATGGGTGAGTAGGAGGATTTTGAATTTGATACGGTATTGAACAGGAAGCCAGTGAAGGTTCAGGAGGACAGGGGTGATTTGGTCACGGTAGCGGGTGTGGGTGAGGAGGCGGGCGGCAGAGTTTTGGATGTACTGAAGTGTATTGAGGAGGTTGGAGGTTGAGCCGTACAAGATGCTGTTACAGTAGTCGATGCGGGAAGTGATGAAAGCATGAATGAGGGTTTCAGCTGCAGGTGAAGAGAGGGACGGGCGAAGGCGGGCGATGCTCTGGAGCTGTTTTTGTGACTAGTTTAATGTGTTGGGAGGAGGTGAGTTTATTGTCGAAAATGACTCCAGGGTTGCGGCAGTGGGGTGAGGGTGAGAGGGTGGAGCTGTCAAAGGAAAGGCAGAAGTCCTGGGCTGTAGAAGTGAGGGAATCTGGACCTATAATGAGAATGTTGGATTTAGCACAGTTGAGTTTGAGAAAATTTGTTTGCATCCAGAGGCTAACATCAGAAAGACAATTAGAGAGGGTAGACTGGGCCTGGGGGTCGATAGATTTTGTGGAAATGTAGAGTTGAATGTCGTCGGCGTAACAGTGAAAATGGACACCATGGCTATGGATAATTTGACCGAGGGGGAGGAGGTAGAGGATGAAGAGGAGAGGACCAAGCACCGAGCCCATAAGAAATGCAGCCGCCATCTTTGGGGTGCAATAAATATCCACTGTTCCAGAAGTAAACACTTTATCTTAATGAGCTGCGACTGAACTTTATTGAGAAATGAATCAAAAAAGAAAACAACTTCAGCTTACAGAGCAACCACACTTCAGTGAAAATGTCAGAAAATAATCAGCGTGGAGGTGCTAATCATGCTAGCATTTTAGCTTCGTCAAGGGAGGAGGAGATGATTGTTTCAGCCAGCTGGTGGGCTAGTAGATGAAGATCGCTGTCGTCTCCTATCTGCTCTCTGTTTTTGGCATTCAAGACCCAGTCCATGATATCACGTGACAGAGCCTCTGCAAAAGCCTCCATATTGGCTCCACCCTGAGGTCCGACTTCGAAACTGTCTCTTGCCAAGTCCTCAGTGGACAGCGAATGCATCAGGTGCTCCACTAAGTCCACCTGATGGTCGCCGATGGCAGCTCCTGGGCTCGTCTCTTTCTCCTTCGGTGTCGGCGGAGGAGGTGAGGGCAGGAAAACCTTTGCCAGGCCTCCTTTCAGCTTTCGTGCGAAGCTGTGTCTGCTCCTCTCCAGCTCGGGGAGGAGAGGGGTGGTTGGAGGGGCGTCGGGGTAGTCGAGGGATCCCACGACGGGAAGCCCCGACTGGGATAGAGGTGGATGGGAGGGCTGGATGTCTCCGCAAGTCTGGAACTCTTTAGCTGGATCCATCTCTGCGTCCAAGTCTTCTGTGGATTTATCCACCGTAGGCAGCTTTTCAACATTTTCACGATGCATCTTCACGCCAGCCGATCTTGAACTCTCGGGACCCTCGACCTTTCCACCTCTGCACGCTTCCCTCAAAGCGATCTCAATCACCGCTGACGCCAAGTCTTCAGCCAACATCTCACGGTCACGGTTCATACCGGTCGCCTCCGCTTCCACCATTTCCATTTGGCTCATAAACGACTGGATAATGTTCTCTGCCATATTCTGGGCAAACGCCTCGAAAGCCTCTAAGTCTAGGGGGCTTCTCTTGTGGCCTTCAGGAAAGCCAAGGTTTTCCTTAGTGGGCTCTGGCACCCTTGAATCTCCATTTACTGTCTGCATGGGATCTGTGAAGATAAAAGCAACAATCTCAGTCAAAGTAAAGGAAATATTGCTTCTTTTGGTTACATGGTTTGAGCCGCTGCCTCGTTCGGATAATCAGTTAATTTATGTATTTTTATTCGAGTATTTCTTGCCAACACGTTCAGTTAAAGCCAAGCAGGATATGAATATTTCCCTTAAATGGCGCGGCGTTTCACTTTCAGTCTCCACTCTCCCAATATTTCTACATTCCTCCCCTGTTTCAGATTAGAAATAGATAAGTTAGTAAGTGAAGAATGCTATTTGTATCAGAGAGAGCGTAGACGGGCATCGTGCAGAAACAGAAGATAGAGGTAGAATGACAGAGAGAAAGAACAGGAAGTCGCCTCAGCAGCCCGAGATGGAAATAAGATTGAGGCTTCAACCACAGCCTGTCACCATATGAGCTGTCAGGCAGCCAGGATGTGACAAGCAGGAAATTCATTTTGGTTTTAGAGTAGCACAAAAACCTTCCTAAACTCGACCATGCTGCGAGTACAGCTTTGTTCGACCTTTGTGTGACTGCAATTTTAAAATGGGTTTGGACGGACGCTCGGGTGTTTAAAAGGGTCTTTGTCCGCAAGGTTTGACTCAGCAAACAGAAGTGCAGACAGTTTAATAATAGGTGCAGCTATCGTTGCTCTCAAGGGTCTGTTAGAGTCCGTCGTTATTCTCTTCCCCTGATGCTCAAAGAATAGTTTGCCATTTTGGGAAATGCTTTCTCAGTGAGCGTTAGATTAGAGGATGTCTGAGCCCTCTCACATTTGTACATCTAATATGAAACTTCTGGGAGCGACCAATTAGCTTAGCTTAGCATGAAGACTGGAAACACATTTCCTGGCTCTGAATGAAGGCAACAAAATCTGCTCTGCAACACCTCCAAAGCCCCCTAATTAACTTTATAACTTGTTTGTTTGACTGAGGGGCAAAAGCAACACATTAGTCTTTTAACTGGGGATCAAGTGGTGAACTGTTTCTTGGTTCATGTGAGGTGTGGATTTGGATCACATAGTTGTTCCTTCTGGCTTTTGAAATAACACATAACACATTAGATAGCAGAAGCTGTCGAAGTTGACAGACATCAGCGATAGTGAGCGGTAAATCTTTGCCCAGCTACCCAACGTCCAGTTCAAACTGCCTGAAATATCACTGTTTTATTTTGTATTTTAGGAAGTTTGCTTGCTGAGAAACTAGAAATGGAGACGGCAATGCGAACCTGAGCATAGCAACCTCAACGGCCGCTCTTCTTCTTCGGTTCTCCCTTTTTCGAGTCCGGCCGTGAAATTCAGGATTAGCCTTTTACGACCATCCAGGCTGGACGTCTTGAGAAGAATGCTTTGATAGATATGGAATATAAATTTTGTACATCAGAGCAGTTTCAAGGGAAATAAATAAATCAGCTTCCCGAGACGGAAACTTGCTCCAGGTGGTAATTCCCTCAGCGTATCCATAGAGTTCCTTTTTCTTTAAGCTCCAGCCTTTTGCTGAACAAAGGGGTCTCAAACTCAACGTACCAGGGGCCCGCTGGAGGTAGAAAAATGCAACAGATCCAATCTTCTTAGCGTTCATTATTAGATAAATGTCTTTTTACACTTGATGTCACTCCGGAATCACATTTCAACCAAGTTGCTCATTCTCGTTGGCGAACTTGACAACAAACGCCATTGGAAGCTGTCGCAAGCCTCACCTACGGTAGCCCATCAGTGCTAACAGACACTGATAACCCCATCCAAGGTGGCGTTCAACATGAGAAATCATACTGCGCCGCTCTCCTTACACACTCTACCGAGCAGCGTGGGAGAAAGACGCTTGACCCGGAGCTTTGGGCTTTGACGCGACTTAAAAGGTGTTTGTTTGACACAGCTAACCATCAACCCCGCCACCATTCTCACTTACGGTGGCAAAAACATTCCTTACCTCGAACTCCCATGGTGCATTGCAACATGACAGTTCAGTCCTTGCGACCGGCTCTGCGATCGCTGCAGAAGAAATGGAACAGCATTGTTTTGTAGTAATATTAACTGGGCGTTGCTTTACATTTGAATCAATGTGAGCTTTTCCACTTTAAGAGTTAGTAGTAAAAACTAGTTTTAATGTTGTAGCGATCGCAGAGCCGGTCGCAAGTACGGGGCTGCAATGCATTATGGGAGTTCGGTGTTACTAACGTTGTTGTTGGCATAGACATATATACGTAGACGCCGCGTTGACTGCCGCTGCCGATTGGAGCCGACGTGCCTACGCGGCGGCCATCTTGGTACAGTGCCACTCGCCCCTACAGTGCATTACGTTTATAGAGGAATGACATGTCTGCACTATAAAAGTGATCATAAATCCATCAGTTGTCAACATATATTGTTTGTTACAAACGTCAGACATGGAGGACGGACAGGCAGACATAAATAGAACAAAAGCATCCAAGCATCCTGTGTCAAAGCTACATGTGTGACGTTTTTAACAAACCAAACCGTTTAGAAATCGGTCGAAAATTCAGTGAATAATTCTACTTTAAGATTGTGGAGTACCTCTTACCTCCATAGACTAACATTCACTCCCCCCTCTGCTAGCCCTGTACCAAGATGGCGGAGCTTTAGACACGTCCCTCCATAGTCAATGCGCCGTCTACGTATATATGTCTATGGTTGTTGGCACCATGAGTGTGGAGTGTAGCGGGGTTTATGGCTACCTGCTACTGTTGTTTATTAGTGCAGTTGTTCCAAATTGTGTTCTTGCTTGTCAAAATGAAGTATCTGCTTAGATTAGAGTCCAGAAAGGACAGAAATTAGGAGTCAAGAATTTTTTTTTCCGTGTGGCTTGGCAAAATACAATTACATTGAAGATGAATATTTTGCCAATTCTGTGGTCCACCCCGGAGGCCATGGGGCCCTTACTGTTGGCCTATATTACCTAATGGGTGAGCTGCTCTGTGTGATAGTAATATAAAAGCCCACGGCAAGCACAGCACGTGCAACGACTCGGCAAAAAGGTGTGTTTGAGAGAAAAGCACTAAACTTAAATGTCAAGTAGGGGCCACAAAATATTAGCGAGTTTGAGACCCCTGGGTTAACTCCACGCCCCAAGCGTCACCACCAAATCTTCCATTTCAGTCCATTCGTGTGATGCTTCAGGCTTCATGTCACACTGTTGTCGCGCTCTGTCACTCACTCAGTCGCCGACGGCTTGGCCTTAAAAATGGACAGAGGAAGACCCCATATATCAGATTGATCTGCAGGCGTACCTGACAGACTTCCTGAGCAGCCATGTTATATCATGTTCTCAGGCCACCTCAACACCGCTGAGAGACAAACCCTGCAGTCTGTAGGCCTCTAGCCCCACCGTCTGCAGCTCCAACCACTTCATCTTCCATCTACAACACCCCAAAATGCTCTTCTATTGCCCCATCACTTAGTGCTGTCATGATGAATTTACAACACTGGGAAAGGAAGGAAGCAAACCTGGGATGTCGGAAGAAGTGAGCAGGGTGGGAAGAGACTGATGCACAGGACACTGCAGATGCTCAAGTGAGGAGGATGACAAGTTAAGAGACTACACAGGTCTGAAGGTCAGAGGTCTTGCTGTTTTACAGGAACTTCAAACTGGACAAGAGGATTGAGTACAGATGTCAAGGCTTCACAGAGAGGGACAGGTGAACCGAGATCGATGAACGGACTGCTTCGCCACGTCCTGTTTGTAATTAAGCTCGTTATTTTTGTGTTTCTGTATGAACACAGTGAACATGGAAAACGCTTCCAAGAGACTTTACATTGATTGAAGAAAACAAAAACAAACAAGTACCCTGATGTTTGAGAGGGAGAGAAACATTGGCGGCCTCATATTCCACAAAACAGTGACTGTTTCCGACAGGAAGTGAAAGGTCTCAGACCAGCTATCATGTCTCGGGGTACGGTGGGTGTTTGGGTATTCACACTGTTACCATGGTGATTCAGAGCCTTGTCGTTTCCTTGTAACCACTGAATTTGCGATGGAAAAATGTCTAAATAAAAGTCCCTAAAGGACAACATTTCCAGGTCAAAAAAAGTTAAAAGTGGACAGAGCTCAGAGAGGAGGACAACCTCGGCAATGAAGCGCAGATGTGCAGCAAATTACGGCTAAAACAAAGAATGCGTTCTCTCGGCTAGATGGCTTCGGACACGGCCAGAGAGACGTTTATAAGCTGACTGTGTGTGTTTATATGGAGGTTCAAGCTTAATTTCTTCCACCACGACAACATCTGAAGGTGCATCCTGCATTCTGCAAGGGAGAATTTAAAGTTTCAAAGTCTGAAAAGAACAGTTGGACGTCGTATCAGCCTTTGTTTGCAAGAAATCAGTCAAGAAACACTGGACAGAGAGGACTTTGCAGAAGATGAGATACAAAAAAGAGGCGAATGAGTTTTCTCTGCTGGACTGATGAAGCACGACAGATCAGAAGGGCAGCTTGTGATTTATAGCGATAGCAGGAGGATTCTTGAGGGCCAAATGGATAGGATCGTAGCCAAGGGTTACATAAATGTACAGCAAAAAGACAAGGAAACACCAGGTGGCTTGGACCGCCTGCATGTAGAGCAGCTTACCGGTTGGCATCGGGGTCACAGCTTCACGCTTTAGTGTCTCCAGTGCGAGTGAGTTTACACGGAAATGGTTTGATGAACAAGTTTTACTCACTTCCTGTCTGTGTGTGTGAGAGAGAGGGACAAAGAAACTCCCTCACTGAAAACATGAGGAAGTGACAAATTTATCAGCTTTATGTAAACCTGCGTGGTGCTATAAATACTCTCAGATTTAATCTTTAAGAAAGGATGAGATGAGGAGGAGAGGAAGAGGAAAAGCAGTCCAGATGCAGAACTGTACAGACAGCATTTTTTGAAATACAGTACTTCTGTTTAAAGTAAGATGGTGAAAGAAGTACTCAGAGCCTTTACATCATTTAAATTACTCATATCTCTCAGAAAAAATACGCCGTTGCAAGTAAAAGTCCTACAATAGAAATGCTACTTAGGTAAAAAAACAACTTGATGCAGGTATAGCAGCTAGTTTTTACGTTCAGTGAGCTAAAATCTTTAGATATTAGGAAGTGTTTGCATGAAAGATGACCTAAATGTCTCTAAATAGAGCTAATAGGAGGTCATCTTCTGTCAATCGACTCAGTGATTTGTCAATTAGTCGTTCCAACTCCGTCCATCCATCCATCCATCCATCCATCCATCAATCATATATCCATCCATCCATCAATCATATATCCATCCATCTATCATCCATCCATCCATCCATCCATCCATCCATCCTTACATCCATCCATCCATCAATCATATATCCATCTATCATCCATCCATCCATCCATCCATCCATCATATATCCATCTATCATCCATCCATCCATCAATCATATATCCATCCATCTATCATCCATCCATCCATCCATCCATCCATCCATCCATCCATCCATCCATCCTTACATCCATCCATCCATCAATCATATATCCATCTATCATCCATCCATCCATCCATCCATCCATCATATATCCATCTATCATCCATCCATCCATCAATCATATATCCATCCATCCATCATATATCCATCTATCATCCATCCATCCATCAATCATATATCCATCCATCTATCATCCATCCATCCATCCATCCATCCATCCATCCATCCATCCATCCATCCATCATATATCCATCTATCATCCATCCATCCATCCATCCATCCATCCATCCATCCATCCATCCATCCATCCATCTTCTTCCACTTATCCAAGGCTGGGTTGCGGAGGCAGCAGTCTAAGCGGAGAGGCCCAGACTTCCCTCGCCCCAGACACCTCCTCCAGTTCTTCCGGTGGGCCAGCCGAGAGACATTGTCCCTCCAGGGTGTCCTAGGTCTACCCCGAGGCCTCCTCCTGGTGGGACATACCCAGAACACCTCCCCAGGGAAGCGTCCAGGAGGCATCCAGAACAGATGTCCAAGCCACCTCAGCTGACTCCTCTTGACATGGAGGAGTAGCGGCTCTACTCCGAGTTCCTCACCTGATCTCTAAGGCTCCACCCAGCCACCCTACGGAGGAAACTCATTTCAGTCGCTTGTATCCAGGATCTCGCTCTCTCGGTCAAGACCCAAAGCTCATGACCATAGGTGAGGGTTGGAACGTAGACTGATCGGTGAATCGAGAGCTTCGCCTTGTGGCTTAGCTCCTTCTTCACCACGACGGACCGGTACAGCGACCGCATGACCGCAGATGGAGCGTGTCAACCTCCCGCTCCATCCTCCCCTCACTCCTGAACAAGACCCCGAGATACTTAAACTCCTCCACTTGGGGCAGGGTCTCTCCACCGACCTGGAGAGGGCAAGCCGCCTTCTTCCAGTCGAGAACCACGGCCTCGGATTTGGAGGTGCTGATCCTCTTCAAACCGCCACCATTCCAAGTCTACTTCTGTGTACTTTTTGGTATTTGGAACGTGATATTTTACAAATTCTTAATGTTTTTATATCCGATATTTGAATTTGTAGAGTAACAGAAGCTGCCATGTTGCTGCAGGTGAGATATTTTCTTTAAAATGTAAGTAGAAATACAAAGCTTAAGAGAAAACCATCAACTCAATACATTTCTTTATAAATATAATATTGCCGGGTCTTAACCTTAATGTTTAGTTTGGTAATATTAGTCTTATTTCTCTGTTGGAAAGCAGTTTGGCTCAACATCTGTCTTAAAACTGCTCCATAAATATAACCTGATGATTTGAACGATCCCGCAGTCTAATCAGTTTAATCAGGGGTTAAACTGGGAACTGTTCAGTGGGCAGCTCTGTGGTTTCACGGTTACCACTGGTGCACACGAAACAGCCATGAAAGGCAAAGTCTTTGCACAGACGAAGGCCCACATTCGAACCGATACACTCAGAGCCAGATGTTGGCCTGTGGCTGATATAGTGTTAAAGACTGCACATGAAGTACAACAGAGTCTGATGCGTGCTGACAGCAGTTTGCTCTGACAATAACGTCTTTGTAAGTGCGCCCTGTTGTGTCGCAGCATCAGACTTAACCATAGCGACCACCAAGAGAAGAGAAAATATAAGATTGCTGAAGTAAACAGACATTAATGGTTGATAATGATCTAACCAGCTTGCTTTGGTGAAGGGTTTGTAGACGTCCTGCTAGGAGCATGCTAGTTTGATTAGCAGTTTAACTTTAGCAGCTATTTTAATATGCTAATGCTAGCTGTCTCACTGCAAATGGGGGTTTGTGACATGTTTTTCTCCTCCTACTTTTCCATCCATCGATCTTTTCCGCCTGTGCTGTCTGACTGCTAAAAGAAGGGCTGATGTTTTCACTGTTTTGGGGGAAACTTATCACCATTCGGAAGGGAAAGCCTGCAAGTTTATAGCTGCGACTACTCAAGAACTTTTGGACCTGATGGGACAAATAAAGTGTCTTTCAGTCGTTTTTTGAATAATTAGGCTAAAGGTATAAACTGTTACAGGTGGATGTGGTGAAGTTGAGCGTGAGATGTCATTTCTGCGACCCTGGATTTATTATCCTGACCACACCCGTTTGGATTTCTCTGCAGCTACAATCCGAAAAATTACAAAACTATCCCTCCCGGCTCGAGACGCGAGCAGTCTGGCGGCAGCTGAGGCTCTTTTTTTTTTTTTTTTGTTTTGGACGAGGACAACAGGAAGGGGAGATGAAATCAAAGCACTGTTGTGTGATGATATCTCTCTGCAGGCTTCATTACATGCCAGATTGCACTGCGTGAACCGCGGGCCTTGAAGCTGCCTCAGAGCATGCTGTTTGAATAAAGCGAACGTGGGCCGAGTGCACAAACGGACTTTTTCTTCTGCTGCACATCGGAATGAAACAAGCCAAGGAATGTTGGTTCATCTCGGGTGTTAATGATAATAATATTGTATCCAGAGAGATGCAATGATGCAATTAGAGGGTGTATTCAGAGATAGCATCTCAGAGGAGGGTTGAGATGAATTCATCCAACAGCTATTTTGTTTTTAGATACATTTTATAGCCTCGATTCCCATTATTCAGACCAGAACCAACGATGACCCTTCCAAACTCCTGGCATTCGGTTAGCCGTCAGCTTCCTGCGGAGTTCATCTTGAACCTCCCCTCTGGCTCCACATATGTGATCCACGGTTTTATGGCCCGCTATTATCCAGCCTGTTTCTGCAGTAACTCTGCGTTGTGAGCCCCAGCAGGCCCGTTGCGCTCTTTCCCCTCCTGCTCAGGAAATGCCGATCTTTGTGTCAGCGAGCTCATTGCTTCGACGCAGTCGTTTTAATAGATTTTAAGGGTCGTTTCAGTTTTGCGCGACCGCCCGGAGGGAAATGAAGCACACGGCAGGCCTGCCTCGAGCAAGCAAATCAGAAAAACGGAGCAAAAATAGCAACCATCCATCAGTCCATTAGCTGTACTCGATTTATCCTGTAGAGGGTCACAAGAGCTCGAGCATATCCCAGCTGACGTTGGACAAGAGTAAAGATTTTCCTTGACTCATACAGCAGCAAAAGAACAATGTCTGTCTTACCGTAATGCAGTGGATTCAAACCTCACAAAATGCAGAGAGCTTGTAATGTTTACACTGAAAAAAATACAAATTAAAGCCATTATTCACCCATAAACCAACTATACCTAAAGATTCAGAACATATTTCATGTATTTATAAACCTAAATCAATGCTGTAATCATCTATACTACCTATTTTAAGTCTGTTTACTTTTAATTTGTTTAATAATTCCAATATATTTCTTTGATTATAACCTTTATTTTCATGTATACCTCCTAACACAAGAATACTTTAAAGATAAAGATAAAGATAAAGATCAACTTTATTAATCCCGAAGGAAATTCTGTTGCCAGAGTGCAGTTGAAGCACAAACACAAAGAGAAGAACAGTGCCTTAATAAGAAAAATAAAATACAATACAATAAAATAAAATAAAATAAAATAAAATAAAATATATACATATATACAGTAGTTTGAAAAGTGACAAGTGTGTTTATGGTATGGATTGCACATAGTGTTGAGTCATAAATGAGTCCAAGTCAGTGTTGCATAGATGTGTTCATTGTGTATCCCCCCTGCAGAAAGGGGAGGAATTATACAGTCTGATTGCCACAGGTAGGAAAGACCTCCTGTGGCGTTCTGTGGTGCACCTCGGTGGTCTCAGTCTACGGCTGAAGGTGCTCTGGCAGGACTTAAGTGTTTCATGCAGGGGGTGAGAGGTGTCATCCAGGATGCTGAGCAGCTTCCTCAGCATTCTCCTCTCTGACACCTCCACCACAGACTCTAGCTCCACCCCCAGGACAGAGCCAGCTCTCCTGATGAGCTTGTTAAGTCTGTTGGTGTCGGCTGCCTTCAGCCTGCTGCCCCGACACACTACAGCGTAGAAGATGACGCTGGAGACCACCGAGTGATAAAACATCTGCAGCATGTTTCTGCAGATGTTGAAGGATCTGAGCCTCCTGAGGAAGTACAGTCGGCTCTGACCCTTCCTATAAACGGCATTTGTGTTCACAGTCCAGTCCAGTTTGCTGTCTATGTGGACACCCAGGTATTTGTAGTGGTCTACAATGTCGACCTCTGTTCCGTTGATGGAGACTGGGTTCAGACGGGTCCTCAGTCTCCTGAAGTCCACCACCAGCTCCTTTGTCTTAGAGACATTGAGCTGTAGGTGATTAAGTCCGCACCACTCCACAAACCTGTCCACCACACTCCTGTACTCAGTCTCCTGGTCTCTGCTGATGCAGCCCACAATGGCAGAGTCGTCTGAAAACTTCTGCAGGTGGCAGGACTGTGACCAGAACCTGAAGTCTGAGGTGTAGAGTGTGAACAGGAAAGTTGTAGTTGTAGAGTTGTAGTAATGCAATTCAACAATGTCCAAAACGTACATATGAGTGCACCTGTATGGAATATACTTGTCCTGTGATGCTGCACTGAAAAAACAAACAAATAAAAACAATTATTGGCCTATGAAGCTCAGTGGCCTTACAATGCACACCACATTATCTTCCTACTGGGCTGCAAGACCAGCCTCAGTCAAGGCCCTTACACCTGGTGGCACAACCAGGTGCTAAAGTGTCTGGAAATGCATCGGATGAGTGTCGGCACCCTTCCACCCACATCGTCCCGTTGGCAAGAGACATTTGTCCGGTAGGGTGAGGGTCAACCCTGTCTCGCCACCTCGAGACCAGATCCTGGGCAGTTGAGAGGGGCGTGTGATTGGAAGATGCTGGTAGACTTGGACCAAAAGTTCTGCTTCCCACCTGAGATCAAATCCACCAACCTGCAACCACAGTGCCCTGGGAGAACTCAGTAGAGGAGCGCAAGAAGCTGAGGTATATGGAGCTAGCCGCGAGGCTGGAAGGTGAGGGTCCGACCAGTTGAAGTAGGCTGAAAAGGTTCGTAGCCACCTCGACATCCAGCCCTCTCCGGGAGATCGGAGTGCTTGGGAAGGCCTGCCCACAGGCAATCAAGGACCTCTCCAGAGCTGCTAAAAACAAAAGTTAGAGGCTGTGGATGAAAAGGAAGGACTTCAAGTGAGTAGATGGCACCTCGGGGGTGAACTTGGGAGGTGTCCTGGGCCTATCAGCGAAACACCTAGGAAGAGGGCGCCCACTTGACAACCCTAGGATGCCCTCACCCACTTGACCATCCCATAGAGTCTTTGGAGGTGTCTCGTGTGCAAGAAGGGATATCAGCATCCAGTCCAACACAACAGATCTTGAAGTCTATTTAATAATACTACTGTGTTTCTTTCATGGTAGCTTTCAGTTGCATCTGTACTTTCCTACACATCAATATTTAAATGCTCACGAGGTGTCGTAAAGAAACATCATGATGCTTAAAATGGCGTGTGGTGCTAAATAGACTTTCTAATGTTCTCGGTTAAAGCGGTGGGGAAGTGAAACTATATATTCCCACAAACACTGGAGATTCAGGAAGCTTTGCGGTGTTTAAACCATCCTCGAGATGAGGTCAGCACAAAAAAAGTGTCACCACTAGTGATTTCCCTGTATTTATTGATTATATTCTGACACTGATTGTTGTTTTATGAGTGTGACTGTTGCTTTTTTGTCCACCTGCCCAGGTATATTTGATAAAAATTAGCTGCTAGATAGCTCGGGCGCCATTTTATTTCATTTTGCGCTGCCCCTTTATAAATAAACAAATTAATAAACGAGTAAAGTAATATTATAAATGATATGCTACACTCATAGGTGATCTGCAAGTTTGATAAATGAATTAATAGTCAAATAAAAGTAGAAAAAACATGTAAACAAACACATAAATACTCAGCATGTGTTGGAAAAACTGTGAATGAATACATGGAGGCTTTAGTGTGTGTTTACACTGTGTTTGATCACGTGCACTAGAGTAAAAAATCCTGTCACGTTTTTATTCAGTTTATGTCTAGACTACAATAAATACCAGTAAAAACGTGTCTCATGCGGAAAAAACACCAGTAAAAACATTTAACGCTTAAATCTCTATTGGTTGCCCGGAGGTTTGAAAATCAAACGCTCCTCCTCGGGATCGCTTGATTTTCTGTCCACAAAATGAGATGGGCGGAGACAATGTTTGATTTATATTTTATGGAGTAGAAAATAGCTAAATTATATATATTTAAAATATCAACATCCAAATGTAGCATAATAACTTTATTTTACACATAAAAGCTTATTTTCAACGCGTCTGCTTTAGTTGTCATTATCGTTCGGTTACTCGCCGGGCGGAGCCGTTGTATAAATCTAACGCAGCTTAACGACAGCATCCATAGCGACTTCCTGATTGGTCCGCCGGCTCAAATTCCAGCCAATGAGAGCGAAGCGCAGCAGATTTAGATCCGCAGCTGAAGCACTTTTGTTTGAGCTCTCGTCTGTGAAGGAACACCGCTAGTTTGGACTGTTTACTCCAGCTTCAGGCGGTTTTTAATCACCAAAACAAAGCGACCGGATCAGATAAGAAGGAATTATACAGTAAGGTACAGTAAAATGTTAAATTTAGCGGGTTTTATTGTTGTATCTTGAGCGCAGAGCCAGCTCACGTGAGAAACTCCACCCGTGCTAGCTTAAATGCTCTGTTTTGTTTATATCAGGAGCTAAGTTGTGCTAAATCTGCTTAAAAAATCGCTTGTTTTTAAAACCGACCCGTCATTTTCGTGTGCTTCCATGACAGAACAGATCACTGCAGAGCTTGTGTTGTGGAGGAAACGTGAAGGAGCCAGCCATGCCGTTATCGAGAGGGAAGAAACCGACAGCAACCGCAGGGAGCAAGATCCCAAAGCTGGGTGCAGCAACCACCGAGAACAAGGTAACAGAGACGAGCATGCATGAGTTTGCTTGCTTGCAGGACTGTAAACAAAGCAGGCGGTGCAGCAGCTTCATGATGCTTAGTCTGCACAGGAAGTGATTTTTTCCCCTGCACATGCACAACACAAACACCTGGTTGGTGGCTGATACGGTGTGTTTTTATCTGCTTGTGTGTTGCAGGATGAAGGCCCACAGGTGAAGAGGTCCTCCTCACCTCCTCATGGAGCTCCGAAGAAGAGGACAGCTTTCATCGACATCACCAATGTGAGTCCTGTGCATGGGTTGTAGTTTGAGAGAGTCGAAGCTAAATAAACACACCAGAAGACGCTTTGCCTGCAGGAGACAACAGGGCTGAGTGATTTGGGGATAATAGTCAGGTTTTTAGACACATATTGGAACCTTTTTTTCAACATTATCTTTATTTTTTATTTGAACTTAAAGAAGAAGAACAAAAAAACGATCCGCTCACTACAAACTTAACTAGAAAAGCCCTCCAAGCAGCTCATTTCACCCCATGTTGGGATTTACACCCAGAAATAATCGTCCCAGGATTGTTTTATCTACATTATTAGACTCCTTGACCCAGAAAACAAACCCTTAGCATCTGGATTCACATTGATGTCATCATTAGTTCAATACTTATTCACCAGAATCTCTTTCTGGGTAATGGTGGTTTCTTCTGGATCCAGCTCCATAGCTGTTGATTCTACAACAGATCTGTTGGATCCTCCTGATTCAGCAGAGTCTCAGCTACATGTTGGTGTTGGCTGCATGTCTGGATCTTCATCTGTTACCTTACAGTGATGACCATTCCACAGGCCCTCTAGGTTGTCCTGGTCTGGATCCTAGTATCTGGAGTTTTTCCCAGATCCAGATCAAATTTTGACATGTTGTAGAAATTAGTGGGAACTTATCCTGTATTTTTTACCAAGCAGCCTGGACATGTTTTGTGGAGTTACATGCACATATTCATGCACGTTGCCCTATCTCCCAATGCTAAAGAATCCTGGAACACATTCCTGGATCCAGACGGTGATCCGGATCAGCACCAAGATCTAATCATCTGTTCCTCGTCCCATTATCCAGCTTTCCTAAACATTTCATCAGAATCCGTTAAGAGGTGCTTCTTTTCTAATCTAGGTTATTTCTTCTAGTGGACAGTTTGACATGATTTGTTTTATCCAATGTTTAATAGCCCAAAACAGAGCTATCATCTTTTTAGCATTTAGAAAGCTGAGGTTCTTCAGTATATCCCTTTTAATCGTCCAGCTGTGGTTTATTTTCACCATGTATTAGGATTAAAACATATGATTAAGCGTTGTCACTTAAGATAACATCAAAAGTGAGACGCACAAACCCTTGGCTCATGAACCGCCTGATGTACATCCTAAATTTCAGCCTGTGCACTGTTTCACTTTGTGATTTTTGAGTTGCGTTCGGTAAAGTGCAGCCTGCCAAGATTTCCTGTAGCTGTAGGAAGTTAAAGGTGGAATTATTCTGGCTGGGATCGTCTGCTCGCACCTCGCTGCACGCGTTTTATAGCTTTATGTTCTTGGAATATTACAGCAGCTTCATTCCGATCAGTCACAAGGGGTGTTGAAACGTCCGATCCTTCACCCTGCTGCGTTTCTATCACGTGCGGTCATCTCGATCAGAAAAACTGCCTGCCTGGCCACAGTTTCCGTAGCGGTTAAGTCCTCGTGATGACATCGGTATTTGCTCTTTGGGTGCATTTCCCCCCCGGACAACATGGCAGTGGTCCTCTGGTTTCCTAACACCACATCGTTCTGTGGCGTCCTCTTATTGTTGTGTAAAACTGTCCAAATGGGAATGTTGGAACCTCTGCTGCAGTGGGAATACTGCTGGATTTACTCGCACGAAGGCCACGGAGATGCACAGAAAGCTGGCTTCAACTTCTTTTCTTGTGACATGAAGAAAATGCAGTATAGTTTATGGTATATATGTTGAGGAAGCCACCTGAGCTTGTCTTTTTTATACGCTATAATACGTCGTGAAGCACACAAACGGAGCTCCAAAACAAAAGCTGGAGTTGCTGGCAAAAAGATGAAACACTGATTGTTGTTTTATTGCATGTTTTTAGTCCAATCTGGCAGCAAATGTTTCATATTTTCGAAGTGGTTTTGGGGAAAAACATACATTCCTGACCTGTGTGTCACTCTGTTTTTATGACTGGCAGACAGTCTGGAGAAGCAGGCCTAAAATGTTGGCATGTGAGGGTGAAAATGTTGCGCTGTGTTGGTTTAATCTTGAGTTTAGCTCGACCTTGATTCGAGTTTTGCTTTATTTTAACCAAAGACTGTCACTTTGGCGGCAGAGATGCTTGAAATCCAGTCACTTTAATACCTTATGTATGACTTTATAGCACATTAAAGCCAAGCTCACCTCCTCTCTTATGTTGCAATAATCAGTTTTCATGTTTGTTTACGGGGCTGCACGGTGGTTAGCAGCGTCGCCTCACAGCTAGAAGATCCTCGGTTCGCGTCCCGGTTAAGGCCGGTACACACTACAGGATTTTTCAAACCTTCACAGATTTAGAGACCACACACTTGAAGATAACGAAAGACAGATCGCACAAGATCTCTCTCTTCTGATCTTATAGTGTGGTGTTAGCGAACCACATGCTAACCAATTCTTCAGCAGACTATCAGGTTCTTCACACTCAATATTCCAAATCTCACGTAGTCAAACGTGACTTCAGTGCAAACAAACATGATGGAATAATGGCGCTATAAATAACGACGTTACTAACGGCGTTCTTTTTTCAGTAACCAGTAATCTAAGTGATTAATCTTCCCATCATTTTAACTCCATTACCGTTGCTGCCAAAAATGCGGCGTGTTAGTAGAATAAAAGCTGTTTTTCCGTCAGACCATCCAGATCTCTGAGCCGAGGGGCAGAGATTTTTTTTAGGACTGTCAAAATTGACGCGTTAATGTGGATTAATCCGTCATCATGATTAATCTGATTAATTTTTTAGTGACGGTAACTCTACTGGTTTGTTTTTAATTCCTGTTCCGTCAGTCAGCTGACTCGGCTCGTGTTCTGATTGGCTTAAATCTGGTACACGTGACATCACACACTGAGCTTGCTCGCCCCACACACTACAGGGTTTATAGTCGCTAATATTAAACATGTTCATTATCTACAATCTCTCCTTCTGAGCGGATCGGAATGGACAGAATCACTCTTAACACACCACAGGAACATCAGACACCATGTGGTTTGCAAACATCCGACAATCAGGCCTTTGCTGGCTTTGATCATAAGGAGGAGATTGGGACAAGAATCAGCCTGATTATCCTGTAGAGTGTACCGACCTTAAGGACGCTCTCTAGCTTCCTCCCACAGTCCAAAAACATGCTGAGGTTAATTGATGATTCTAAATTATCTGTAGGAGTGAATGAGAGTGTGTTTGTCTCTATGTGTAGCCCTGTGATAGACTGGTGACCTGTCCAGAGTGTTTCAACTGGGACAGACTCCAGCCCTCCTGTGACCCTACAGAGGATTAAGCGGTGTATAGATGATGGATGGATGTTTGTTGACGTTTTCCATCGGGTTGCACAGTCGATTGTTTCATCGTGTGTGGAAGCGTTGCAGGGAATGCGACGTGAAATCGGAGAAATTACCTCGAATGCGTCTTTCTGCTTTGTTTTGCTGCTTGGTACGAACAGAAGACTCGCTCGGTTCTGAGTCGAGGCCTCTTGGATGCACGTCGTTCGAGTTTGACATTTTGCGCGCCGCAAAATGGGCGAGGAACCGGAGAGAAACACCGCAGGGGGAGAAAAATAAATCGGCTGCAGTCGCATGGAAATGATTTCAGCTACAGAAAGAAAGATGTCGACCAAAAACAGGCTCTCCTCTGGCTCTTGTAATTGCTGCAGTGTACGAGGCAACGCGGCTTATTTGGCAGTTTAAATCAACACTGATAATCCTTCAGGTGTCCGGCTCTGTTTCTCCCACATTTAATCTCAGTGATATGTTAAGACGACGCCTGAAATCCTTGGATTACTTCCAGCCTCAGGGGAGCAAACCTACAATAAAGTAAAGTATAATATGACATTGTGTGGGCTGGTAAACTCTAATAAGACCCTTGTATCTGTAGCCGAACCATTCCTCTCCATCGTTTTAGTTTTTACATGTCAGAAAGTTCATTAATACAAATTGAAAGGACGCTTAGGCAGTTTAAAATAAATCTCGTGGTGTGTTTTGAAGCTGGGGGTTAGTTTTGTTCTGTAAAAGAGGCTTTCTGAGTCGGCTTCATGTGCAAAGCAGTTTCTGTTTCGACGGGTGGCGGCTGAGAAAGTGCAGGGAGGACTGATGCGACCCTGAAGGAATGAGACGATGTGAGGAATCGGCCAGCAGAGTGACGCTGGAGCTCTGTTCTCTAGTTGGTTAAAGCTGGTCGTGTTTACGAGCTGCATAATGAAGACTTTCATGCTGCATGATAATTAAATGCTTTAAGTTTTAAACGGCTCGGTGAGATCTCTGTTTATGATACCTGAGTTGTGTGTGTTTTTAAATCAAAGTCGTCGTCATGAAGCTGTTTTTCCCCGTTAAATGGAAACCAGCGTTTTCCAGGGCGGATGAGTAAAATTACCATTTGAACTGCGGCCGATTGTCTGCAGGCCGAGAGCTTTTATCATTCTGGTCGATTGAAAGCAGCTGCAGAGTAAAAGTGAACCTCTGGTTGGTTTTCGTTCCACACGGCGGCTTGTTGTTGCTCCAGAAAAGGACTTTAGGGGTAAATGAGAACAGCAGGAGCCTGATTGGACCACGTGTCCAGTGATCGGTGGGTCTAGATCTGCTCTGTACATAACGGGGACTAGATCTTTAGTGATCCTGTGGGGATCACCAAGTGATTCTGCTGCTTTGTTTTCATCAGTTTGACTCCTTTCATGTTTTTCAACGGTCAGTTCGAGAAACTGAAAAGAAAAGACCATAAATATTAAAACAGATCTGCAAGAAATGACGGCTTCCAAACTGATAGTGTGTGTCTGTGTGTGTGTTTGTGTATGTTGTGCTGTGTGCGTGTGTGTGCATGTTGTGCTGTGTGTGTGTGTGTGTGTGTTGTGCTGTGTGTGTGTGTGTTGCTGTGCTCTGTGCGTGTGTTGCTGTGTGTGTGTTGCTGTGCTCTGTGTGTGTGTTGCTGTGTGTGTGTGTGTTGCTGTGTGTGTGTTGCTGCGCTCTGTGTGTGTGTTGCTGCGCTCTGTGTGTGTGTTGCTGCGCTCTGTGTGTGTGTTGCTGCGCTCTGTGTGTGTGTTGCTGTGTGTGTGTTGCTGCGCTCTGTGTGTGTGTTGTGCTCTGTGTATGTTGTGTTGTGTGTGTTGCTCTGTTGGTTTCTTGCACTGTGTGTGTTTTTTTGTGTGTGTCTTGCTGTTTGTTTCTTGTTCCATGTGTGTTGCTGTGGTCTGTGTGTGTCACCTGCAGTGTGTTTGTGTGTGTGTGTTGCTCTGTTTGTGTTTTTGTTTGTGTCTTGATCTGTGTGTGTGTGTATCTTGCTGTTTGTGTGTGTGTGTCTCGTCTTGCTCTTTCTCTGTGTCTATCTTCAGTGTGTGTTCTGTGCATCTTGCTCTGTGTGTGTGTCGCTTGCAGTGTGTTTGTGTGTGTGTTGCTTGCAGTGTGTGTGTCTGTCTTGCTCTGTGTGTCACTCTGTCTGTGTGCTAATGACACACTGCGTCCAGGTGTGAATGTGCAGCCAGACCGGCCTCAGGTCTCCACCGTGGTGTGAGTGTGTTCCTCTGCTGCCTCACCTGGGTGTGAAACGATCGCTGAGCTTGTTTGTAGCGACTCTCAGCCACTGAAGCTCTTGTTGTGAAACCAGCAGAGAGGTCCGACTGTGGACTACGAGAGTCCCCTCTGTGACGGTGGACTTAGTACCTGTAGGTTGAGGACATCATCTTGGGCTTGGGGAAACACTGACTGACAATTTAGACCGAACAACCAGCTGTGGTAAAAGACAATGAGAATAATCTCCGTTTGACTTTGTTCCCAGGCTCATAAGGTTCAGATCAGCATTCCAGGGCGGAAGAAGGAGGCAGGGAAGAAGCAGGCGAAGAAGGCGAGCTCCACCTCGGTGTCGGCAAAGAACCAAGCCAACCTGAAGAAGTAAGTTTGAAAACTAGATTATGTGTTTTGTTCTTTTCTCATTCGACAGCTGGTTTCTTTAATTCCCAGCCTGCGTCTTCCTCCAGGTCGTCTTCTGTGAGCTCGGAGGAAACGACGACCGAGAGGACCGACACCGAGGAGGAGGAGAGGGATGTGGCAGCTCCGGCAGAGCAGCTTGAGGAGGCTGCGCCCCCTGCTGCCCGTCCAGTGCCAGCGCACCTTCAGAGGCAGCAAGTAAATGGAGTGATTCATTTCTGAAGAATCTGTGCAGATGTTGACGCAGCGTTGGTCTAAATCCTGTTTCCTCCTCACTGTAGATCCCCAAGGAGTTCGACATCGACTCTGAGAACTCCGAGGACAGCTACATGTGTCCGGAGTACGCCAAGGACATCTTCGACTACCTGAAACAGAGAGAGGTGAGCCACGCGGAGATGCTGTTATCACGCCGAGTCATGTTTTCAAAGGGGCAAAACCTGAACTTCTCTCGCCTGCAGGAGAAGTTCGTCCTCTCCGACTACATGCCCAAGCAGCCCAGCCTCAACCCGGAGATGAGGGCGATCCTGATCGACTGGCTGGTGGAGGTGCAGGTGAGGGCGGGAGTCTGTTTGTAAACCCAAGGAAAAATAGCTGCTAATTAAAGCTCCGGGAGGCTCAGGCGAGGCGGCCCTCGCCCTGCCGCTCTGTGGGAAACCAGAAGCTGAACGCAGCAAAAACAAAGATGTGTGTGTTTGTTCTTGTTTGTTTAGGAGAACTTTGAGCTGTACCACGAGACCCTCTACCTGGCTGTTAAGATGACGGACCACTACCTGTCAAAAACGCCCGTCCACAGGGAGATGCTGCAGCTCGTCGGCTCCACCGCCATGCTCATCGCCTCCAAATTTGAGGTGAGGGCTCGCATTAATGAGCTGTGAGGTGCGATTCGTCTGTTTGAGAAGTTGTTCTTTGGCTGAGCAGAACCGCAGCGTGAGATCAGCCTCTCCTTAGAAGTTCAGCGCAGACTTTGCTAGAGGTCACCCAGCATGGTCTGAGGGCTCCCTTTTGAAGACCCGCAAGCTCATCGAGAAGCAGAAGCGGGATGAGATCAAAGCGGTTGCGAGAGCAGACCGCACGTCGAATTAACAGCAGGACTCAGGATGCGGAAAAGACGGGAGGGTTTATTTTAATCGCTTTGTTTGTGACGATCCTGCAGGAGCGCAGCCCGCCGTGCGTCGACGACTTCCTGTATATCTGCGATGACGCCTACAAGAGGGAGGAGCTCATCTCCATGGAGGCCAACATCCTGCAGACGCTGTCGTTTGACATCAACATCCCCATCCCTTATCGGTTCCTCAGACGCTATGCCAAGGTGTGTGTCGAGTGGTTTCTCTGCAGGAGTTTTGACACGACATGGCGGCTCCTCTAAGTGTTTTCGCTTCACTCTCTCTGCAGTGTGTGAGTGCCGGCATGGACACGCTGACCCTGGCTCGCTACTACTGCGAGATGAGCCTCATGGACATGGACCTGGTGCCGGAGAGGGGATCCCTGCTGGCCTCGGCCTGCCTGCTGATGGCGCTGGTCACCAAAGACCTGGGAGGATGGGTGCGTTACCTCAACACGGTGGTTTCATTCGGCTTGTTTCTAGCTCGTGTGCTCTGATCGGCAGAGTTTTGACATCAACGATTGGTCGTACGAGCAGCAACATGCATCAAAAAGTACCAACAGACAACCTGAATTATGGCCGCTCAGTCAGAGTTCTGTTGTAAGCCAGGTTTTGTTAGACTATAGCAATAAATCTGATTTGCCTTCCCGCAACTAAATAAACACCGTTAGCTGCAATGTTGATGTTTTAACAGACTCTGCTCATAGAAAACAACTCGTGCGGATAAAATCACTTGGTCTCCGGTCAATCTGACGAGTAATTTTTGTTCACCCAGCTGTCTAAGTTGCCACAATGCAGCAACCGAGTGGAGAATTGAGGCTTCCTAGCCGGCTAGCTAGCATGTATTGGTAAGCTATAGTCAGTCCCTCCAGGATTTCGTGGGCGTTTTTCCCGATTGTTGCTCCTAAAATGCCTGAATTTGCGGCAGCTTTTCTAAAAAGTTGTGAAGAAAGTTGCGGCGTTTTAGGCGCATATGTATCGATGAAATTGCAGGAGACGGTAAAAAATTGTCAAAAAGTTGCATTTTTTTCTTTGTTTTGTTTAATTCATTAAAAATGTTAAAAGTTTAAAGAGTTAATTCCACATCCTGGCACACGCGTGTTCACACACACACGCTCACAGCTCGTCACGTCAGTTAATGAATCTAACTGACCTTCATTGTTTCAGTGCTGCCACAGATCTGGATGCAGCAGCTTCATCACGGTGGTTTGTCTGGTCTGTGGTCCGCTGGTTTCACCCATTCTCCTGATATGTTTACGGTAGAAAAGTGTTTGTCAGTGGATGGTTTTGGTTTGTGTTCCACCTCAATATTCCACGGGGTGAAAACAGTTTAGCTCCGCTTTGGTGAAGAACATCAGGGAATTGTTCTGCAGTAGTTTTTGTTGCATCTGTATCTTCAAACCATAAACAAGGAAGTGAATCCGGTGACGTACGTGCATTACTGGGGACTGCTGTGATTGGTGGAACTCACGGGAGGCGGGACAAAATTGCGGAAAAGTCGCGGTGATTGGACAAAATTGCAAGGTGGCGCAGAATTCATGGAGATTGGTTGAATTTGCGTTAATTGTTGAGACATCGCGAATTCCTGGAGGGACTGATTAGTGTGTGGTGAGATGCTCTGGGTGCAATTTTACATTTTGCGTCACAGGATGCGTCGGATTTAGGTGAAGGAAAGCCTTATTTTAAGTCTTATTTAACTCCAGCTGAGCAATATGTGTGTAACAAAACAGAGGAAGCACCCATATTGTGATTATTTGACGAATATTGCAGCGTAAGTCACGAGAATCTGTACTTAAAACAGGAAAAACGCATGAAAATGATGATGGGGTTTTGCTGCAGTCGTCGCTGTGATTTATGGGCTGGCGCATCTCTGCAGCCTGACAGTGCTTCGTTTAAAATGGCATATTGTGACAAATATTACTTACATTTTCCCCTTCAAATGTATTATTTTCAGCTCCTCTGATTTGGATATTCAGTCTGTCCCTGCTGCTGTTTATACTGGACTCGGTTAAAGCTGATGATGTGACAGACTGAGTCAATGTTCAGCTCTCATTTGCTTGACTGCGAGTTTGAGCAATTCTCCTTCCAATTTAAATGTAAATTGTTTTCCCGTGTAAATGCGAGTTATCATCGCAGCAGCAGTGCAAGAGACGGCAGGTGGATTTTATTTTGCTCCTGCGCGGACTTCAGAATCACCTCCTGTATGGGTTTTTGCAATTTTATCAGCGATATAATATTTGCGCAGCACCGAGCCGTGAATCTTGCTCTGCATTTCCATCACCGTGTAAAGGTTTCGACACCGCTGGGATCTTTTGTTTGAGCGGCAGACGCCCATCTTAATTGTGTTGTCTTACAGTCCCCCATCCTGCAGTTCCACTCCGGCTACCAGACGTCGGATTTGGCACCCGTCGTCAGGAAGCTCCACTCGATGCTCTCGGCTCCCGCTGACGACAAAATGAGAGCCGTCAGGAACAAATACTCCCACAAGTAAGTCTTGTTGTGAAGCAGCTTATTTTCAATCGAGGTATGGAGGCCCCCATTTGCAGTGTAGGTAAGCGAGAAAATAAGACGTAGGCACACGAATAATACGTCTGGGTAACGACAAACAAATTAATCGCGAAGTAAAATACGATTAAAATAAAAACCTGTATCGCCCGAAGGAATAACGATGAACTGGACTTCCTGCAGCCTAATGCAATTATTTAAGCGTTTATGATAAGAGCCCATATTAAGAGACAGTAATGAGGTAATGTAAGGGCGTAGTAAACCAGCCCTATGAATAAATAATAGCGGGAGTATATCACGCCTTTATGGAGAGGGAGAACCACCCGACCTCAGCATGCAGCTCTCAGTGAGGAGCATCATGTTTATCACCAGCTGTAAATCCTAATGCACAGCCATAAATGGTGTCCAACAGTATAAGACTCACTGCTGATGTATGCATTGAAAGGATCTCTGATTTATTCCCATTTTTCTGCTGGAGTTCATTTCTCAGAGGTGGCACATATTGAAAAGTTAGCGTCACTTCGGTTGAAATTCGAGATGACCAAATTGCACCAAGCAGTGGTTTTGGCGCCGGTGAAGTTCAAGTAAATGGGGTTTATCTGCGTTAATGCTCACTGTGTGCACCTGTTAGCTTAGCGAAGCAGTGCTGAAGGGCTTTGACAACAAATGTACAAAACTGTGTCATCTGCATAAAGGCGTACATTACGGGTCGTCCGTGTTTTGTTTTGTATTTTTTTTTCTTTTTGTCTGCATTTATACTCATCATTTAACACCATGCAATGGAGTCAACTTTAAGGAGATCAATGCATATTTTAGTCTTGCAGGGGGGGAATAAGGATATGGCGAGACAAGACGAACAGGGAGGGTACAGACGGGCAGTGCTATATGAATCCTATAGGAGTGCTGTAACATGCCGTGTTATTCCCAACAACCAATCCCACATCTGAAAACTGGAAACAAATAATCAACACGGAAACAAATTGGACACCAGAAGTCTTGTCAGTATACAGGGTTAGGACGCCAAAAGACAGGAGTAAAGGAAGAATGTATGGAAGGCGTGAGTTTAGTGTAAAGTCTGAAGAGTGACTCCCCACAATCTGGCGGGTCCCATCAGCTCTCAGGAGTTGGTAAGCCCTGAACAAACATGCATGTGTGTCGAAGCCCAGAGTGAGGTCATATGTGCAAACAGTGAACGGAAGAGGCCCCAGGATTGAGCCTTGAGGGACGCCTTTCGCAGCTTTCGCGGGGTGTTAATTCATCCTCTGGTGTTTTTCAGGGTGTTTTTCGAAGTTGCATCTCTGCCGCTGGTCAGCATCGACGTTCTGGAGACCGCCTTGACCTCCCAGTGAGGCGTCCACCCAGAAGAATGGTAAAATAACAGTCTAAACAGAGTTAATATGTTAAAATTTCTCTTAGACGGACCTGTATATAATCTGTTAATATGTTTAATATTTATACGTGTAGTCTAGTTTGTCTTTTATATAAACAATTATTCCAGTTTGATGGAAAAGTTTTAACGTGGGCATTTTGTTCTGTAGTGTTACCTTTAAGTACGCTCTTTGGCATTTATTTTTATAGGTTTTTATAAGAAGTTTAAAGAAAAAAATGGTAATTCGTTAGTATTTGTAAGCCCTGTGTGTGTGTATGTACTTTTACGTTGGTAAATGCTTACTTTTACTAATGAACGACGCACCGGCCCACAAGTTTTATAGGTTTTCATACGACGTTGGCAGGAATGCATGTGTGCATCTTCATGTGTTGTACAGTGTTCATCATGTTAATATTGCTATGCTAATTATTTGTGTACAAAAGACGACCGGATGATGCTACTTTTAACGGCTGTCACGGGTACTCTTAAAATAAAGACGTGTTTTTTTTTTATGTTAAACGACTCTTTATTTTGTTTTTGACTCTGAGTTGACCTTTTTGGGGGGACGACAGGAAGCGTTATCAGCCTGATTACAGTCACTTTTGATTTATTTTTGACTGTTTCATCGACTGAAATGTCTTCGGCTCGAGGAAATGAACTGGCAATTGACAGAACAGCTTTCATTCTAACTTGATTGAGCCTCTTTCTGCAGGATTGTAATTGTGCGGTGCGGCCACTAGGTGTCAGTAGTGTGCCATGTGTCCTGCTGCGTCCAACAGGTCTGAAATGCTCAGATTGTTCTCTGCAGCAGCCGCCTGGTGTTTGGAGGAGCCTAATCTTAAATATTACACGACAGGTTGCTCTGTTTTTCTTGTGCAGCTTTTAAATTAACCCAGTTCATCACAGACGTCCTGCATGGCCTCCTGCTTGATTCTCTGACCCGATATCAACACAATCCTTCGTTCAACCACTTGATTTATCTCTGGGGTGATTAAAAATGAGCAGACGTTGAGGTAAGAGCCCACACTGTCAGACTGTAGGTCAATTTATGTTCCTCTTAAGCGCTTCAGAAGTGTTTATTTTGTGTCGTAGGTGTTTTAATGGCTTTGTCGAAGCGTCCTACGCAGGTGAATCTGCCTCCCTCTGACATATTGCGGCTTGCGACTGAATATTTAACACCTCTGTCCAGGCTGACGTCTGATTTCAGCCGAGATGGCCGAGCTGGACAGGTGGGCAGTCGCCTCGGCTTGCTGGTTCATCTTTGATTGGAAGAAAACTGAATTAAGGGCAGTCCGAAAGATTTAAAACGACATTTCTGAGTGTTTGTGGCGAGATTACAGCAGCGTTTAACTGGCGTTCATGGAGACCTGGATTAGAGGTGGCGTTGGTGTGTTCTGGGGAATGATTGCTGGTATTTAAGCAGTTCGCATGTGCCAGGATGTGGAATAGTCGTGTTGCATGGGTCAGTCTGAGCCGCTGCTTCCCATTTACAGAGCCAGGGCTTTGTTTAAACGCTGGATTTTCTTTCCGGCGTACTCGCAGAACGGACATGCCTGGCCTTTGTTGTTTTGCACATGCCGTCTGTTAAACTTAACTTCCAGATTACTTTGCGGCGTCCCCGAACACAAAGCCTGGATCACAGCGACCCGTCCTCGGCCGCAAGAGCCCACTTCTTGCCTCCACGCTCGGTAACTTCGAGGCAGATTCCCTCCAAACGTGTGAGAGTTTCAGGCCGTCCTAATGCTCGGTTGTCAGATGTAGTCGTCCTGCTCCATATGGGAAAAGAAACGTACGCAAATGAAGCATGGAGGAAGCTGTGACAGCATCTGGCGACTCTTCTGCTGCTCGCTCTCTGGTATCAATTACGCATTTAGAGTGGTTTGTATTATCTGTGAAATGTCCGCAGGAGGTTTGCAGATGTTCTCGGGGTTTCTCTTGTGTTGAGGCAGCAGCCCCGTTACTTCCAGCCCTCGTGGAGGCTCAGCTAAACGGCTCGGACAGATGGTTTGACCTCCACAGAGCCCCGACATCTAGCTCAGGAAAAGCAAAGGAGTTTTATGTTAACGCCTCGCAGACACGACATCCTTCCTGCTCATCTTTCTGCCACGTTGAAGAAGGAAGAATATTAACAAGTGTCAGTCCCAGGCTTTGATCTCAGACCTGCCCATCACAGTCAAACTGCCCCTCGAGTCTTTCCCGCCAGAGCCTCCAGACCGTGATCATCAGTCGGAGTGGAGCTTTGCGCCGATCGATGAGATGACCACTCCGGCGCTGCGGAGACCCGTGGTGGTGAAGTGACAGCCTGCAGCAGAGGGCGAAGCTGTGGAAATTGATTCTGTGCTGTTAAAATGAAGCTGGGCCTGACTGACCGAGCGCAAATGGTCGCTTTAGACCACGGCAGGCCTCACAGTGGAGAACTTTCGAGTGCTGAATACCTTATAAGCCAGAAATCCACACATATCCCCTCCTAAATAACGTCCACCGCTTCTATCTAAATCATCACAGTGGAGCCAGTCGACAACAACCCATCGTCGCGGCCAGCTGTGAAGCAGACAGGCCTGCCTCCTCATGATGGATTCGTCGCTTCATTTCTGCCGAGCTGCAGGTAGACGGTGCCGATTCTGGAAAGAACCTTTTTCTCTTGCTTTGTTTTGTTTTCGTTGGCAAAGCCCGACTGCAGCTCCGCTTGAGATGCAGGTTATCCGAGGTGAAAACGCAAAACACGAAACGGCATATGGGCCCTGCTGTGCGTTTTTTTTTTTTGGGAGATCTGAAGCGTCTTCTTCAAGGATGAGATGTCTGAGTCCGCTTTCGTTACCTGCGGTTTTTCGTCAAGCCGGCAACCATCTGGACCTCGGGCCACGTGCGGAGCCTTCAGTTTGTTTTTCCCTTTCAGAAACAGATTGGTGATTGGAAAAAGAGCAATTACAGGCGGCTAGAGTGAATTTGGCGACCGTGACTCTAAGAATAGGCTTGGCTCAGTCATAAGCTGTTGTTAGCGCATCAAACGATCGCTTATATATAGCGTGTGGATCCCTGCCAGTTCAATTCAGCGACCATCATCTCGCCGCATCCCCCTCCTCCCGAGCCCATTCTTCCTCTGTTATCCACTCGATCAATTAAAGTGATTGATTGGGTTGTGTGTGTCTGAGTGTGCATTCATTCCCCCCAGCTCCCTCTGAGCCACAGATCCCAATATCGCCGCCTGATTAAAGTGTGCTGGTGCAGATAGTGCCCATTGGGCCGGGCAGATAGGCATCGAAACTGGCACTGCCAAGCTGCATATGAGCTATTGATCGGCGGAGGGCTGGGAAACGGGCTTCCACTCTGTCAGTGCTGCACAATCACAAGGAGCTGGCTGAGCGCTCGCAGCTTTTGCAGCCTTTAGTTCTCACTTCTGAGTTGCAGCTGCTGTTCAAGATTTCTGTTTGACTGAGCGGGAGACTAAAAGGGACACTTTGGCTTTCATGGGATTTTCCTTTCTTCCTCCTTATCCGCAGCCACACGGAGTTGTGAATATGTTTCAGTCAGTACGGAGCTTAAGAAAGGTACTCGATCCCATCAGTAGCTTGAAAATTGAGCTCAGATAAGCAAACGATTCAAACTGCATGCGGAGTCATGCGTCTGCCTGGCGCCGGATAAGTTCCCCTTTCAGCTCACAGCATCGCGCTCCGCTTCCAGAATCACGAGCCAAACAGTCGAATAGATTCAAATGGCTGCATCTGCCGGTTCCGGAAAAATGACCATAAAATAGTCACCGCCTCGGATGAGATCGGTGCATCTGTTGGAGCCGGTGACGACGACAAACAGGCTTCAAGTGGCGCATTTCCACTGGTGTGAAAAGCATGAATTTATGAAGAGAGCTGGACTCTGTGTTACAGAATGATGCCCCAGACTGGATAGTTACACCATCGAAATGCTCTGAACCATTGGGAATCATGGACAAGAGGACCTCTCAGGGTGTCCTATGGGGTCTGGAACCAGGACGTTGGCAGTGGGTACCTGCCTAATATTGTGTTGGTTGGCGATGCAAAAGACTGATCACAAGCTGGAACAAACATTTAACTGTTGCTGCTATAAGGGACCAACCAGTTATGAGGTTCATGGGGGGCAATTACTTTTTTCACAGGGGTGTTTTGTGGGTTGTCTCTGTCTAATATGGAATAAACAGAAATGTTAGTTTGATGATCTGGAAAATGAGAGAAGATTTCTGTATGGGGGCAAATACTTTTGCACGGCACTGTATATAAAGAATAAAAGGAAGTGACCTCACGCTTAGTTTATAAACAAGCTGCATGATAATTTAGCATTATGAGCACCTGCCTAATATTGTATTGGTCCCCCTTATGTAGTCCAAAATGCTCTGAACCATTGGACACAAGAGGACCTCTCAGGGTGTCCTATGGGGTCTGGAACCAGTGGATCCTTTGGGTACTCTGGCTTGTGCAGTGGGGCCTCTGTCAATCCAACTGGTTCCACTGCATCCTGTTGATGCTTGATCAGAATGGGCTGTAGGAAGTCTGGAGGTCAGATCAACATGTTGGACCATTGTCATGTTCCTCAACATGTTCCTGATTGGTTGATGTTGTTTCCATGTGGTGGGGTGCATTTTCATCCAGTGACATTTGGGATTTTCATGAGGGAGTGTGTTTGTTGTGGGACAATGTTTATGTGGGTGTCTAAGTCTGATCAACGCGGATGCAGAACACCACATAGTACCAATATGATCAATGTTAGTCACTTCACCTGTCAGTGGTCATGGTGTTGAGGCTAATCGGTGTCCATCCCTTTGTCTACTTTTGTTTACTTTAAATGAACCTGAACTTCTTAACTTAGTGGATGAGCCCCGTCTTGTTCTTTCATTGATTAGTTCGATCTAAGACCTTCTTTCATCCATAAAGAGGCAGGGACTCTTCGAGGTATTTTGGCTGCTGGTTGATCAACGTTGGGGCTGTGAGGTTGTAGTTTTTTCCAGATTTCACCTGCTGTCATCAAGCAGAATTGGCTGCATCCAAATGTTTGCAGGTAGTTTTGATACTGAGGGAAGTTCGAGGGGTGTAGGGCGCTTGTACCGTGATATCTGCTGGAAGTCATGACTATTTTCATTCTGCAGGAGCGTCTGAATCCAATTCGGCATCGGTAAACTCCATTCTCCTCTCTTGGACTGAACTGCGCGCTCGCGAAACAAAAGCCAGACGCCGCCGATTGTCCGTCCGTGTGCGCGTGTTTCAGCCTGTTGCTCGCTGATACACGGTGCGCTCTGGGCCTGCTGACGCTTCGCCGGCTTGCGTTCGGCTAATTGTCTTGGCCTCGCCGCGCCGCCATTAGCATTCCCCCAGCTGGACGGAGAAGAAAGGGCAGCCTCACCCTGTCCGAGGAGGGGGGAAAACAAGGATTGAGAGCGGAGAGACAACAATGGAGCTCCTTGGATTTGGCTGCTGTTGCTCGCGGTGATTGTGTTTGCGTGCGCGGGCCAGACGCCGGAGAACCGAAGCAGGCCGTATGAATATGGATGCGAGGGCCGGAGCTGCAGAGCCAATGAATACATCATCAGAGACACCGCTGCGAGTGTGTTTAAAAATTTAACAGTATCTTTAAAGGTCACTTTAATGCTGCTTAGTGGGTGAAACAAAGACTGCAGAGAGCCCAGGAGGGATAACAAATGGAATAATGACAGTTAAAACGTCTCACTTTCTGACCCGTGTAACCCAGATCTTTTTATGGAAAGAACAAAACAACAAAGGCTTAAGATGCTTACCGCTTCGCCTTCTTGTGTATCCTCAGGTGTGTTTTCTACTTGGGTTTATTGTAGGGGTGTCTTGTTCGTTAAACGCCGTCGTGTTGACAACAGATGGCAGCCGAAACTTCCCGCTGTCCGCCCGCGTTAGCGTCGTTAAATCCCACCGACGCAGCGTCGCGTCGTCGTTTCAAGCCGTGCACACTTACTATTTTAATATTTCATGCAGCGAGGGGCGTGTAGCAGCGCGTTAAAAGGATCGGACGTAAAAGAAAAGTTAGGAGGACGTGGCTGGTGAGACAGGAGGAAGGCAGACACTGGAAAAGACACTTCATCTCCTTTCAGAGCGTCTTTTATTGAACCAGTTCATTTCCTGTCGTTTCACTTCGCTCTCACATGGTAAACTCCTTGTAGAACATTTTTTTTGCCGTTCCACTTCAACTGCACCTCTTTTGACTGCGTGTACTTCACTGACACTTCAACTGCATTCAGTGCATACATGAGAGTTCTCCCACTTGTTTTGCTGCTGCCACTTTCTCAATTTCTTAAATGTCACCTGGTTTGTAAGTTTCTCTCTGTGTTTAACCTTCAGATGATGCTTCAACCTCTTCAGGAACCGACACTTCAACTCCTTTCAGTACTTGCACAGCAGCTCGTTGAACTCTTTCTTCTTTCTTTTACTTCTTCTAATGTAACTCTTGATTGCGTCAGCTGACCTACGGTGCCCACAGAGGACCTTTTATTGCTTTCTTTTTGGGCAGAAACTCAGAAAAGACTCTTTCACGTCAAAGTGAAACAGACGTCTTCTGTTTCAACGTTACTCTGTGGCTTCTAGCGCCAGTTGGCTGGTGAGTTGGGTCGGTGAGTCACTTTAAAGGGGGCGAATACTTGAACAGTTGAATATTTTTGCGTTTTATAATTTTAATTAGTTGGCATTACCTTGTAGAAATCTGTTTTCACTTCGACATGAAAGAGTCTTTTTTGTAACTTCTTGTCAAAAAAGCCAAATTGATTTAACCACAATTCAACGTTGGAAAAACTTAAACTCCTTTCTTTGTGTTGACAACAATTTCACATAAATACTTTTCTGATTTCTTACCTTTCAGCTGATTTACCATCTCCTCTGAATGTTTACATCAGCTTTTATCTCCATTTAGTGCTTTCGCGACAACTCTCACCGGTCTGTTGTGTGTTTTTTTTTCCACTTTTTTGATTGCTTAAACTTCCACTACTAGTCTGACTCATCAGATGTAGACTACGGGTATAGGCCTGAGAATTGGCCTATTTATGTTTTACTATTTACAAAATTCATTTCTGTAGGGTGGCTGGACGCACCCTTAGAGATCAGGTGAGGAGCTGAGCTACCAGGGAGGAGCTCGGAGTAGAGCCGCTACTTCTCCACGTCAAGAGGAGTCAGTTGAGGTGGCTTGGACATCTGTTCTGGATGCCTCCTGGACGCCTCCTTGGGGAGGTGTTCCGGGCATGTCCCACCAGGAGGAGGCCTCGGGGTAGACCTAGGACACCCTGGAGGGACTATGTCTCGGCTGGCCTGGGAACGCCTCGGGGTCCCACCGGAAGAGCTGGAGGAGGTGTCTGTGGTGAGGGAAGTCTGGGCCTCTCTGCTTAGACTGCTGCTTCCAAAACCCAGCCATGAATAAGCAGAAGATAATGGATGGATGGAAAATCCATTTCTCTACAGGAAACAACAACAACCTCAGGGCTAGCAACGTACCACACTAAAAATTTCGAGTTTTACTGAGGATTTGGACCGTGCAGTTTCCTGAAAATAGCGACGGGTGAAACTGTTTTGGTGGAAACATTTGCATGCAGGGAAACGAGCACTGTTATTATTTACACCCTTGTTTTTATGGTTTTACCCTCAACTTTCATTTATCTACTTGTTCTTTTTCTTTAATTGGGTTATTACCTCCGCCAAGGAGGTTATGCGATGGCTGGCATTGGTTTGTTTGTTTGTTTGTATGCAAAATAACTCCAAAACTCATGGACGGATTTGGATGAAATTTTCAGGAAATGTGTGAAATGGGACAAGGAACAAATGATGGAATGTTAGGACTGATCCGGATCACCGTCTGGATCCAGGATTTGTTTTAATGTAAGTGTAACCAGGTGGACAATTAAATGCGGTTTACTCTAAAAGCCACCAGAGGGCACTCTTGTTTTTGGCTCCACGCGACAGACAGCGACAGTGACGGAGTTCTCTGTCCTTCCTGAGCGACATACGCACGGTTGGGCCGGCATTCTTATCTCCGGTTGTCTAAGAAGGTGGGAGGCTGTTAGGGGCTGCTAGAGGCCGCGCCTGTTCATTAGGTCGGATGGGGTGAAGGCCGCATTGTCGGTAGGACATTTGAACTGTATGTAATTACATTAGTATCTGTAACGTTCTATAGAAAATATGTGGATTGGGGCTAGCAACGTACCACACTGAAAATTTCAAGTTTTCCCGAGGATTTGGACCGTGCAGTAAGGCAGCCCACCAAGCTTTTCGAGTGGATTAGCCATTTTGATGATGGTGCCGCCTCCATGCATGCAAATGTTCCACCATTCCACCATTGCTTAGCTCCGCCCGTTGCCCTTGTGATTGGTTTAAAGACAAACATGCAAGCCAGAGTGATGAGGTGATGCCAGACCATCGGTGAACTAAAGCTGCTCACACTTGGCTTTGCATTTTAAACTTTGTACAGCACTACTACTTAAAGTGCCACTTGCACTGCTTTCGCTTTTACCTCAAACCACAGTTCAGCCGGCCCAGTAGACTCCTTTAGTTAGTTACGCTTGCTGCTGAGGCTTTAACTTTCATCCCTGTTGTTTTAACTGCAGCTTAACTTCAGAACTTTAATTCATTTTTGACGCTTTAACTGAGAAAACATTGCAGTTGTGTCAGTTCAGATCAAAACCTTTCAGACTTAATGTTCTAATGACTCGTTTAAATGTCAGAACTGTAAATATTAAGCAACATTTAAGGTTTCCTCAGACATTTTACATCGTATGTGTCGGTGTAACGTTAGCGTCTAGTACCAGCTCCTTGACCAGCTAATAAAGACTGACTGTAGACGAACACAGATCAGAATAAAACATATTTATGGGGGACGGAGCTCGTTGCCATGGCAGCAAAGAGTTTTTGGCATGCGTGGAGTGAGTATGGGGGGTTTTAGCTCTTCATCGGTTTCCGGTGATCTCAAGTGGACAGTTTTCTCCTTTTGCATTTTACTACTTTTGCAGGAGACGTTTTGAAATAGTTTCCCTTCCGGCTGAATACGTCAACAGCCGATGAACCACCTGATCGGACTCATTGATTAGGGTGCAGAAAAATACTCAACCAATTTATTTTTCCTTTTGAAGTCGCTTGAGGGAGCCGCTTGGCTTGTAAAGTAGCTTCCCCTCTGGTTCTCTCTGGTCATTTCGATATATTTTTCATGTTTTTACATTCATACATTTGTCTGTGAGGTGCTTCAATATGTCAGGGCCTCCTTGGGGAGAAGTGATTCTGAGCTGTACCTGCTCTCTTCCTTCCTCTGGACTAAATTTAACACTAATCAAGTCTTCTGTTATCGTCGCCTGCCTTTACTGAGAGTACTTCTGCTCATTTCCCGCCGCCTCTATTGTAGCCGCTCCTGAAAGGTTATTTCAGCTGTGCAGCCGAACAAATTCTTCCACCGTCGCTCCTCGGTTTCCTTTGTTGGATGCTGCAGCCTCAGCTCCGGCATCCTTCAAAGGCTTGCCCAGGTTTTTACCCCCCTTTTCTTTGCTTCAGCGCTGCTCCTCTTACTCACTGTGCCTTTTTGCACTCGGTCATTTGCAGGAAAAGTTGAGATCTAGTAATCTGAAGGCCTTTCACCAGTTTTACCCACCGCTCTGTGTTCTTCCACGTCCAGAACATTTTCCCTTTTGGCAACCACTTCCCACTGGGTGCAGGTTTATTCAACAGCCGACCTCCTTATCAACACCTGCTTCAGTCAAGTAGCTCTGGAAAATGGCTCACTTTTCCACCAAGGCGGTTTGATCACCACATAGGAGCCGGTTTCTAATTTCAAACTGGTATTTTTGCATTTTGCTGGTCTAGAACCAAGAGCCTCTTCCATCAGGGACTAGTGGCAGGATCATCATAGCCGGAAAGACCAATTAAAACTGTAAGATTAAACTCAGTATGGACATTAAATTGAAGCGGAAATGCATGGAAAGCAGATGAGGACAAGTTCATGACCAGAGCTGCAAACCCCAACACATCGACCGCCATTTTCTCAACGGTGTTCGATGTTTTGATATTGCCAGATAGCATTTATAGAGCAGCATTCACAAACACCAGCTGCTGTTTCCAATGGCGTTCATAAACGTAGACTCGATTACAAAAATTAGATAAACAGTGACCTGATCAGCAGGAGAAACAAACTCTTCTTGCATTGTAATCCTCAACAGAAGCTTAGAATCAACCAGAAGTAGCTTCAGTAACTAGTCTTGCTTATCCAGCCCATTTTGTACCTCAGTATCTTTCCGCTATAGGGGTAAAAACGCTCTGACTTTTTTGTATTTATTCGAATTAATCACGATTTTCTTGGACGGACTGAGTGAATGACTCGGCTCCAGTGTTTCCTGAAAATAGCGACGGGTGAAAGTGTTTTGGTGGGAACATTTGCATGCAGGGAAACGAGCACTGTTATTATTTACACCTGTGTTTTTATGGTTTTACCCTCTACTTTTATTTATCTACTTGTTCTTTTTGTTTAATTGGGTTGTTACCTCTGCCAAGGAGGTTATGTTTTTGCCGGCGTTGGTTTGTTTGTTTGTGTATAAAATAACTCGAAAACTCATGGACGGATTTGGATGAAATTTTCAGGAAATGTGTGAAATGGGACAAGGAACGAATGACAGAATTTTGGGACTGATCCGGATCACCGTCTGGATCCAGGAATTTTTTTTAATGTAAGTGTAACCAGGTGACAATTAAATGCAGTTTACCCTAAAAGCCACCAGAGGGCACTCTTGTTTTTGGGGTAACCACCTGTGACCACATGACATTTTGGGTCTCCACGAGACAGACAGAGACAGTGACAGAGTTCTCTTTCCTCCCTGAGCGACATACGCATGGTTGGGCCGGCATTCTTATCTCCGGTTGTCTAAGAAGCTGGGAGGCTGTTAGGAGCTGCCGCGCTAGAGGCCGCGCCTGTTCATTAGGTCGGATGGGGTGAAGGCTGCATTGTTGGTAGGACATTTGAACTGTATGTTAATTACATTTGTATCTGTAACGTTCCATACAAAATATGTGAATTGGGAGATTGTGTTGGGGGTGGACTGAAGCTCTTTGGTGGAGGTATGAGCTCTCTGAGGGCTTTTGTAGTTTTATTTCTATCCATGGGGGTTTGCGTAAAGCTTTTACCATGTTAAACTCGTTTTCTCTAGTATCCTCCTTTTATTGGTCCGTGCTTTTAAAAGGTGCTATTACTGTTAAAATGGCTATTTCAGTGGGAATAAAACCGAGCAGGAACGCCCTGCTGCACGATCCAAATCCTTGGCAAGAGGTGAATTTTTGATCGCGGTATGTTGTTGTTGTTGTTTCCCGTAGCAAAAGGGATTTGGAAGTGATGTCATGTAGGTAGCATAAGGAGAGAAAGCCATGTAAAAATGAGCCTCCGATCGTCGGCTTATACCCGCAGTCTAGTTTGAACAGATGTATACGGTGGTTTAAATCACTTTCTCACCTGTGGAAATTACGTCTTAGATGGTTCTCAAGTTAAACCAACCCTGAACCTGCTTGGCATTGGTGGAAACAGGGGTACCAGACGATCTTTTCACATCCATTTACCGGCCTTTTCTCCGTAATTATTCCTCATGTTGTATTACAAAGGCAGACATGAGTAGTTTTACATGAGGAAAGCATGTCCTTGTCTCCTCGTTTCTCTTCCATTCACCCTTTTCCTGCAGGAAACCGTCCACATGCTTCACGTTGAGCTTCTCCCAGAGTGTGGCCGCCATTGTTGTGCTGCATAACTGTGCTGCTGACGGGGCTGAATTGCATTTTTCAGGTTCAACAAAGCGGCATATTTCAGAGAGCCCTTCTCTTCCATTACTCCAAGACAGGGCAGCCTTTACTGTCTGTCAAGGCCGAGTGTACATCAGGTGGCTGAAAAGAGCCGGCGTGTCTTTCAGAGCGACGGGCAGATGGGAGTTGTTTTTTTTTTCTCCCCTGGCTTTTCATCTCATTCTGCATCCGTGAACGTTTCCGCTTATCTTCCTCCGACCAAAGTTTGCTGCTCGGCGGAGATGCGGCGACATGTGGACAGAGGGATGAAAAGCTGGCGAACACATGGCGTCGACCGGCAGAAAGAGGGTCAGGAGTGTTGGATGTGAACGGGAACGTCGCTGTGAAATCGGCAACAAACACGCTTGGGAAAGCTGGCCTTATCTAAATTAATAAATCCACAGGGCAGGGTGTCTTTCATCTCTGGCTTCTTTTCGTTGGGTGATTTGGAATAAGGACGAGTTGGGAAATTGATGTAGCACAGCACGCTAGAAACAAAGACCATCGAATGCAATGGACCCAACATGACAATAGACTTTAGTGTATTTGAATGACCAGTTTTATCCTCTTCCCCCATGTTTACCTGCCACAAACCACATTTCATTGCTACCTGTGCTGTGTTGTGAAGTGCCGTCGATGCTTCTGTGCTTGTGACCGGTGTGGCCTTTTGTTTCGGCTTTATGAGCTAAATGCTAACATGCTAATGACGATGGTGCATATTTGACGTCCAGACTTTCTGTGTCAATCGGCTTGACAGAAACTAAAACCGCAGACAAAGTTAACTGGTACAATGAAGGTGTTTATTAAAGGGTTAAAGGGAGATGCATCTTACAGCCGATTTAAATCAGCTCCACAGCTGGAAACTTCGGTCCTTCTTCAGGTGGGATGATGCAAGCAGCTTGTAATGAGAGGAGAATCGGAATGTTAGTGTTGAAGGTGAAAATCCTGCTGCAACTGAAAGACTGAAGTCTTAGAAATATGAATATATGTAGAAAAAAATAAGTAGAAAATATCTCAAACTATAAAAAAATAAGTAGAAAAATATGTCCTAAAAATATAAATATATGTACAAAAATATGTCCTAAAAATATAAAAAAATTAGTAGAAAAATATGTCCTAATAATATAAAAGAAATAAGCAGAAAAATATGTCCTAAAAATATATATAAAAAAATAAGTAGAAAAATAGGACCCAAAATATAAATATATGTAGAAAAAAATGTCCAAAAATATCAAATAGAAGTCGAAAAGTATGACTTAAAATTAAAAAAAAAATAGCCGAAAAATATGTCCTAAAAAATATGAATATATGTAGACAACAGTGTCCCAAAAATATTTTAAAAAATGTCCTAAAAATATTTTTAAAAAGTAGAAAAATATGTCCTAAAAATATAAATATATGTAGAAAAATATGTCCTAAAATATAAATATATGTAGAAAAATATGTCCTAAAAATATTTAAAAAAGTAAAAAAATAAGTCCTAAAAATATTTAAAAAAGTAAAAAAATAAGTCCTAAAAATATTTTAAAAAGTAAAAGAATAAGTCCTAAAAATATAAAAAAAAAGTAAAAAAATAAGTCCTAAAAATATTTTAAAAAAGTAAAAAAAATAAGTCCTAAAAATATAAAAAAAATAAGTAAAAAAAATAAGTCCTAAAAATACTTTTAAAAAAGTAAAAAAATAAGTCCTAAAAATATTTAAAAATAAGTCCTAAAAATAAGTTAAAAAAATAAGTCCTAAAAATATAAATATTTGTGGAAAAATCTGCAATAAAAAAATAATAAATAATTGAAACAAATATAAATTGGTAGTATACAGTGTAATGAGTAGTGTGTTAGTGCAGAGAAATATTTACTTATTTCATATTATTGACTGTTAATAAATGAGTTGACATAATAAAGAAGAAAAGCATGAAGAAAAGCCGGATCATCTCAGATGTTGGCTGAGCTGCTGATTGAACAGGTGAGTCTGCAGGTGAGTTAATCAGGAGTTGATCAGCTCCAGCTGGTGATGAGCAGCAGACGGCCACCAGCAGGTCGACAGGCCGGTCAGAGTGAACCAGAAGAAGGCTGCATGCTTCCTTTCCTGCTCTCGGCTGGTCTGTCAGCTGAGGGGAGTTCAGATCTGAAGGTGGGCTTCTCCTCCTGGACCAGAGACGGTTCCTCCAGGACTGACGGCAAACTGTGAGGTAGGCTTTCTGAGTGCAGATCAGAGCAAAACATAGTGATTTTTACATAAATCGTGTCTCTTTAACAGCTTTTTTCTGTTAACTGCATCAGAAACCTCCGTGTTTTTTTCCTGCATCGCAACAAAATGATAAAAACTGAGAAAAAACAAAGCATGTTTTATTAATTGAGCCTTTATTAACGAAGCATAACAGATATTTTTGCTTATTAAACAATCCAAAATGGCAGGAGAAAGCATAAATATTTGTTAAATTAGGGAGAAAAGACTCGGTATGTTCACTGTCTGCAGACTGAAGATGGTTATTGTCGTGTTTAGGTGCATTTAAGTCTGGAAAACCCTGATCTGGTTTCAATATAGGACACGTTTTTACACAGTGCTGTTAAAGTTACATTACAGTAGGCCAGGAAATGTGTTTTACTGCTTTATAGATGTTAAATTCAGGGATGGGAAAAGCCTCCATGACAACACAACAGATCAGAGCTGGATCAGTCGTCTTTTGTGTTTGTGTTTGATCTCATTGCTCATCCCAGAAGCCTCGTCTCTTCTCAGAAGGAAACTCCAGGAGCACAAGACAAACTCCCATCTGGTCTCTCCTGGCCGAGCTAAATTGAATCCGACCCCTCGGGAGGTTTTTCTATTCTTCTGTTTTTACGGCGGTGATAATAAACTTTCTGGCTGACTGACCTGCAGAGGAATAAGCAGCACAGGGTTGGAGGGAGGAGAAGGAAGAGAATGTGAGGAAGACTGGGCTGAAACAGGAAGAGGCAAGTGGGGAAATAAAATTCATCTATAAAGGAGAGGGATGTAAAACGGCCTGAAGAGGAGTCGAAAGAATAAGAATGAAGGGTTGAATCTGGGAAGAAGAGTGGAAAAAACGCTTCACATAGTCCAAAAATCTGAATTCCTGCAGGAGCACAGAGATCAGAGGATAATCACAGGATTCACTCTTGTTATATGTTCACTTTAAATCTCCTCCAACTCAGTTCAAATCTCCTCTTTCTCTCACGAAGGATCTTCTCAGTGTCCTGCATGGCCTCAGATTACTGCTTTAGCTCAGTAGCGCCTCCTGTGCAACAACTTTATCAGAATCTCTGCAGTGGTTTTTCATCCTGGTTGCTGCTTCCCGGTTGGATCTGAAACTCTCTCTGTCTGTTATTTTGATGTTTATGTCAGTTCAAACCACACTTTGCTAGCTGCTCTGTGATGTTGCCCTTTGGAGCTAAATGCTAACATGCTAATGACGATGGTGCATATTTGACATCCAGACTTTCTTTGTGTCAGTCGGCTCGACAGAAACTAAAACCGCAGACAGAGTTAACAGTTACCATGAAGGCGTTAAAGGGAGATTCATCTTACAGCCGATTTAAATCAGCTCCCCAGTATATGTTACCATGGAGATCTGGCTCCACAGCATCAGTTACCATGGAGATCTAGCTCCACATCATTAGTTAGAATGGAGATCTAGCTCCATAGCATCAGTTACCATGGAGATCTAGCTCCAAGGTATCTGTTACCATGGAGATCTAGCTTCACAGCATCCGTTACCATGGAGATCTAAGCTCCATAGCATCATTTAACTCAGAGGTCCAGTTCAACAGCATCAGTTACCATGGGGATCTAGTTCCACAGCGTCAGTTACCATGGAGATCCAGCTCCACCGCATCAGTTACCATGGAGATCCAGCTCCACCGCATCAGTTACCATGGAGATCCAGCTCCACAGCATCACTTACCATGGAGATCCAGCTCCACAGCATCGGTTACTGTGGAGATCTAGCAGGTTAAAAGAGAGCCACCTTCCTGACCTGAAAACTCTGACTTTAGGCTCAACGTTCATATTAACACGCTAATCTCACTTTGTAGAACAGCCCTCTGACTTCACAACCGTGGTTAACCAGGCTTTCACCTGTCAGACTGTTCATGTCATCTGACCGCCGCCTGCTTCAGAAGAACAGGTTGTTGTAAAGAGAGTTCATGAAGTAGTTTTACAGGCTTTTGGTGGCACTTTGCAGAAACCAATTATGCGCTGAAACACATTAATCAATCTATCAGTCACAGAAAGGCAGACAGTAATCAGAGCAGTCTGCTCAGGTGGACGTCAAGAGCAGCCAGGATGGTTGACAGTTTGTATGCATTAGGTGAAATGCTAAATGCATACAGATATCTAAAGCTAATTAATGAACCTGTCAGTCACACAGGAAGGAGCTGCAGTGAAGTGGAAGCTTTCCGCTCCAGAAGTGAAAAGAAAACCTTCTCCAAAAGGAGATTTTTATGAAAAAATCCAGCCTGAGAATCGATTCAGCTGCGGAGTGTTGCAGGTTAAACAGGACTGAAGCCAGTGTAAATATCATTTATAACAGACAGACTGATATGAAGATTTATTACGCCAGGATCAGACTGCACAGTATCAGTCCAGTGAGCACGGGGACTTGACAGATGAGGTGCATCGGGAGCAAAAATGAGGCTCGGCAGATGGTAAACAAGCCGAAGCTATAGAAGGATGTACACCGATCAGCCATGTTGGTACTGTATGGTGTCCTGAAGGAAGACCTTGGATTGTAACATCCGTGTTGATGAGACTCAGACACCCAAATCCCAAATGTCACTGCAGGAAAATGCCCCCCACCACATGGCAACATCATCAACCAATCAGGAACATGTGGAGGAACATGACAATGGTCCAACATGTTGATGTGACCTCCAGACTTACCCAAAGGATCCAGTGGTTCCAGACCCCATAGGACACCCTGAGAGGTCCTCTGGTCCACGATTCCCAATGGTTCAGAGCATTTGGGACCACATAAGGGGGACCAACACAACATTAGGCAGGTGGTCATGATGTTTGGCCTGATCGGTGTGTAGTCTCAGGTTTGGACCCATTCAGTTCAACTGTTTTTAGGGCCTCAAAGTATGAAATAAACCAAATTATGTTTCCTGTTTTAGATTCCTCAACGTAGCTGCTATTGTCAAGATGTTAACCAGCTAACTGAGGTCGTAGTAGTTGGTGCTTTCTCTTTCTTTAACCAACTGAACTAAGCGAAGAGATGCCACCGTCCAACGTTGCTTTAGGACTCGATAGTCAGAACAGAGCATTTTAAGAACTTTTAAAGAACCTTTCTAGCTCCACAGCATCAGTTACCATGGAGATCTAGCTCCCCAGCATCAGTTACCATGGAGATTTAGCTCCAAGGTATCTGTTGCCATGGAGATCTAGTTCCGCAGCCTCAGTTACCATGGAGATGTAGCTCCAAGGTATCCGTTACCATGGAGATCGAGCTTCACAGCATCCGTTACCATGGAGATCTAGCTCCACAGCGTCCAACAGGTGTACAGTCGAAGGTTTGGACTCTCCCACCCAGTCAGTTCAACTGTTTTTAGGGCCTCAAACTATGAAATAAACCAAATTATGTTTCCTGTTTTAGATTCCTCAATGTAGCTGCGATTGTCAAGCTAACTGAGGTCGTAGTAGTTGGTGCTTTCTCTTTCTTTAACCATCTGAACTAAGCAAAGAGATGCCATCGTCCGTCGTTGCTTTAGGACTCGATAGTCTGAACAGAGCATTTTAAGAACTTTTAAAGCTTCCTCGAGTGCAAAAACCATCAAATGCTCTGTTGGAACTGGCACCAGTTAATCACTAATTACCATCACGTCAGATCGGTGTTATCTGGAGTTCAAGAGGCAGACGCATTTCAACATCAGCTGAAGGGAGGAGGCTGTGTGAGTCGGAGCGTCGCGGTCGAACTGCTGCAAAGAAAACAAAACCGTCGGGGGCCGATAAGAAGCCAAGAAACACAAGGAACGCACACGTGACCGGTGGAAATCTGATTGGAGACTGATGCGGAGGAGGTGAGCGGATTGTTTCTTCATGCTTGGTCTCAATCTGAAGCATAGAGGAGGAAGAGGAGGAGCAGGAGGAGGAGGAGGAGGAGGAACACTGTATTATGTCATTCATGGTTTGAGCTCATTGGCACCATCATTCAGTTAAAGGATGAGCAACCAACAAGTGCTTAGAACATGGAGGAACAGGCTCATTGCTTCCATCCAGATGTGGTAATTTCCTTGAGAGACGTTCTTCCCATTCCTTCGGTAACAGTTCTGGTGTCTCCAGTGTTGCTCTAATTGTAGGTGATGGTAAAGATTTCCAGACATGACATGTGGGACAAAAGAAGACTCATGACAGATGGTTTCATGGGTGGAACAGTGAAGTCAGTCACCCTCCTTATTTGAGGGTTGTGTACATCTAATCTGTATGTACATTTCAGCTTGTGCTATATGATCGGTATGAGTGCAGGGTGTAGTCTGCTTCTAAATTCTTTCTAATAGATTAGGTGAGTGTATCGGCCTATCTGGACTTGTAGACAATCATTTCTCCAAGCAGTCTGAGATCACCTGTGGGGTACCACAAGGATCAACTTTAGGACCGTTGCTTTTTAATTTCTCCCCCGAGGCATCGTCATCAACAGACATGGCATCTCTTTACGCTGATGACACTCAGCTCTATGTGGACGTGTCTCCTGATGACACTGGACCGACTGACTCACTTTTAAACTGCATTTTAGACGTTACGGCCTGGATGTCAGAGTTTTTACAGCTTAACCAGGACAAGACGGACGTACAGAGAGAGAAACTGGCCTCTGAGCTCAATACATTTAGTCTAAACCCGAGTAAAGAGGCAAGAAACCTTGGAGTGATATTTGTGATCTTAATTTTAAACCACACATATGCTGTGTCTCAAAAACATTTTAGCATTTTATCATCGAAGAAATACTTCCAGAGTTTCTCTTTCTGAGCAACACTGAGAGACTAATGCATGGAGAGCAAACATTAGGCCTGTTTTAAAATCCCTACACTGGCTGTCTGTTGGTTTTTTAATGTTGACTTTAAAGTTCTTTTATTAGTTTATAAGGCACTGCATGGGTTTGCACCAGATCATATCTCAGGCTACGTTCAGACTGCAGGGCTTAACGCTCAGTTCGGATTTTTTTTGTGGATTTTTTTCGTTCACATTTCCAAATAAATGCGGCTTGTATGTGATCTCCTGTGAGAGGATACGACGACGTCACACGGCAAAGCTGCTATCCAACTATCTATCGGCTGAACGCTGGGCTCGTCTCCCAACTTGCCATCCAGCTCTTCGTAAAGTGGACCAGCAACACGTCCACGGCTGCTTCGTTCGTTTGAGTCTTTAGCCTCCTTATATTTGGCTCGGAGGCTCTTTACTTTCCTTTAACATTGGATCCAGGACCGTTTATCCCCACTGCTCGGCCATTTCTTTGGAAATGTTTTCAAAAACCGCCCGGTTCTGATAAGACCCCTGGAGTTAGTCCTGACTAGAGCTGTCCCCCCAAATATTAACCAACTCCCAAACCTCCACTGACTGGACTCCACATTATCGTCCGTCATGGTTGTTGTTTTTGTTCCTGCTTGAACTCAGAATAGAGACGTTTGTCGTGTATCAGTGACGTGTCGGTCGGATAAATGCCACCTGGACGTTCAGACAGAAGTCATGGCTAAAGATCAGATAAGTATTGGATAGAGGACCACATATCCAAGTGGCCATTTGAAAAAATCGGATCTGTGTTCCTCAGACTGTCATGAAAAGATAAGATCCAGGTCGCATAGAGGGGAAAAATCAGATTAGGGTCACTTTAGCTGCAGTCTGAATGTAGCCCCTCAGATCCAATCTTTTATTACTTGAACTAATATTATTTCATGACACCGCCTGCATCAGTCTCCAAGTCCTCCGAGTTGCTGCTCCACGGCCTCCATGTTGCTTCCATCTGCTTCAACATGAGATGACTTGAGGTGGAGTTCTTCTTCCTGACTGCTTCCTCTGGCGTGACAACGACATCCTGCAGTGTTTGTGATGAACCAGTATTTTGAAACCGTGCTGCTGGAGGTCAGAGCTTTCATGGTCGAGCTGCTGCAGAGAAACCACTATAAAGTAGAGCGATAACGAGGAGACACTGGCTGGGATGAGAAACCAGAGGAATGAACACTGGACCAGTTGGAAATCTGGACTTGGATCTAATCAATCACATGTAAGTGATGCGGAGAAGGTGAACAGATGGGCGGCGTTCCAACTCCCTTACTTTATCTCTTTAGTTGAAGTACGTGCTACGGCACGGTATGCATACAAATGGGACACTGCTGTGATGTGGTATCTTCACCTTTGATCGTCACAGTCTGTTGTGAAAAATGAGTTTGTTCTCTCGACTGTTTAAACCGGTTGAGACGAGAGACGCCCTGTCACATGTGTCTGTGCAGAGGATTGTGGGGGAGAAAGCCATGGAAAGCAGAATGAGGCCAGATGTAGCAGAAAGCCCTGGTATTTCTGACTAACTGCATGATGGACGATGAACACGATCAGTCCCAACATCCTGACCACTGACAGGTGAAGTGAATAACATGGATCTTATTGGTGCTATGTGGTGTTCTGATGGAAAACCTTGATCAGACTTAGACACCCAAATAAACATTGTCCCACAACAAACACACTCCCTCATGCAAATGGAAATCCCAAATGGAAAATGCACCCCACCACATGGAAACAACATCAACCAATCAGGAACATGTTGAGGAACATGACAATGGTCCAACATGTTGATGTGACCTCCAGACTTCCTACAGCCCATTCTGATCAAGCATCAACAGGATGCAGTGGAACCAGTTGGATTGACAGAGGCCCCACTGGACAAGCCAGAGTACCCAAAGGATCCAGTGGTTCCAGACCCCATAGGACACCCTGAGAGGTCCTCTGGTCCAGTGGTTCTCAACTTGTGGGTCGGGACCCAAAAGTGGGTCGTGAAGCCATTTTTAGAGGGTCGCAGAAGCATGCCCACCCAAAAAAGTAGTGGTAGAAAGTTTTTTTTTATTTTAAAGGACGTGTTTCTTATGACTTGGTTTGCTTTAGTAGCAGGATATTTAGTGGTGGTGACACCAGTAGTTGCCCACTGTTAACCTCTAGATTTGTCTCTGCCAGCTTATTGGAGAAATTTATGCTAAAACATCCCAAAAATAAACCAAAATGTGCTCAGAATCTGTCAAAATGGGCCAAAATATGCCTAAAACTTAGCAAAAGGGTCCAAATATACCAAAATGAGCAAAAAAAAAAAGCCAAAATTTTCCTAAGTTGTATCAAAATGCGTTGAGGCTACACCCAAATAAACCTTAATTTGTTAACAGGAGCAGCAAACTTCAAAAATTTGGTTCGCGACTGTTATTAATAGAGACATAGTGGGTCCTGAGGCTGGACCAGTTGAGAACCACTGGTCTAGTCCATGATTCCCAATGGTTCAGAGCATTTTGGACCACATAAGGGGGACCAACCCAATATTAGGCAGGATGTTATGCCTCATCGGTGTACTGGGACATACTAAGTCTTATATGATATTCTTTCTGCATTTTTGGAAGTGTGATTAAAACTTCACCAGCTTGGCTCCCATAATATCCTGCAGCAACACTTCATCCTGTCTGGTTTGAGATTCAGATTTAGTGAAGAAGCCAAGTGCTCAGAGCTTGTTGCAACTCCTTTAAGACTTCCTGTTGTTCCTCTGCATGGTCCCGGCGTCTGGCTGGTACTTGGCGCCACGGCCCCCCTTCATACCGTGTGTTGAGACGGAAGACGACGTGATGACAAACGGTCTCACAGGTGGGGGGCGGTGACCCTCCTTATCTCTGCGTGTGTCATGTATGTTGTAGAACAGGTTGCTTTTGTTGTGCGCTTCTAATCTTCATGTTTGCGCCACACGGTTGTGAGTCCTGTCTGCTAAATCAGACCAGTGAGACTGATCACCCTATCAGATTCTTTCAGAGACGCTATTCATCGTTTACCGTCCTTCAGATCCCAGAGGATGTAGATGTAGCAGCAGTAGATTCTCATTTAGTGTTCATGAGCTGAAAGTGGTTGATGTTTTGCTGCTGTCTAGTCGGTTTGGAGTCTTTGGGAATGACTTGGTTCCATATATGTGCATTGGATGGTAGAGCTGGTTCTCCACTGATCGCAAGGTTGGCGGTTCGATCCCCGGCCCCTCCACATGCCGAAGTGTCCCTGGGCAAGACACTGAACCCCAAGTTGCTCCCAATGGTAGATTAGCGCCTTACATGGAAGCTCTGTCGCCATTGGAGTGTCAATGGGTGGATGAGAAACACATTGTAAAGCTCTTTGGATACCACTAAGGTAGAAAAGGCGCTATGTAAGTGCAGACCATTTACCATTTACCAACCCTTTCCTCAGTGGCAGCAACATCTCAACAAGTTTTAGAGTAAAACTTTTACTCAAGTAGAAGTTTAAGGTGCTTTTACCTGAGTATTTTCTTTTCATGCCACCTTCTACGTTCACCCATCTTTACTTTCTAATGATTTAACCCATTTAAAACGTCATTGTAGAAGCCATTTTTAAATGGTCCTTTCCAAGTTTAGTGTTCAGTGAGTTTTATTTACATTTAATTGAATCAGACTGTAAAGAATGAACTAAATTACATTAAGGTATGGGTATTAAAGAAAGAAAACCATTTATTTTTCTCTTATTTTGAAATTTATCTTAGCAGTACTGATTATGGGTGGAGAACCTAGTTATATGTGGAAGAGTGCACAGGTGGTTGGGTTCGTCTTTTGTTTTGGGAAGGTGAAGAACAGTGTCACGATAAATGTTTTCCGACCGTATAATTTTCGATCCTGAGTTCTGCCCTTTCAAATTTTTGTTGTCATGGATTTGTATCGGTTGGATTGTGGAACGAAAAGTGGAAATAAATGAACACTAAGAACGGATATGAGAGTAATTTGAATTGTTTTATGTTGTGGACTGTTGATACGCGTCAAAATAACCGGACTGCTCCTCTCACCTAAGTGGCTTTTTTAAAATGTTATTGGGAAATTGTCACTACAATCATTTACACCAGTGGTTCTCAGCTGGTCCAGCCTCAGGACCCACTATGTCTCTATTAATAACGGTCGCGACCCAAATTTTTGAAGTTTGCTGTTCCTGTTAACAAATTAAGGTTTATTTGGGTGTAGTCTCAATGCATTTTGATACAACTTGGGAAAATTTTGGCTTATTTTTTGCTCATTTTGGTTTATTTGGACACTTTTGCCAAGTTTTGGGCATATTTTGACCCATTTTGACAGATTCTGAGCACATTTTGGTTCATTTTTGGGACATTTTAGCATAAATTTCTCCAATAAGCTGGCAGAACCAAATCTAGAGGTTAATAGTGGGCAACTACTGGTGTCACCACCACTAAATATCCTGCTACTGAAAGCAAACTGTGCCATAAGAAACACATCCTTCAAAATAAAAGACTTTATACCACTACTTTTTGCTTCTGCGACCCTCTAAAAATGGCTTCGCGACCCACTTTTGGGTCCCGACCCACCAGTTGGGAACCACTGATTTACACCACCTAACAGTCTGTACATGTACTCCTGACATTAGTCCACTAATCTGTTTGACCATTTCTTAGCGCTATAAGGATTTTTACAAACCACACAATCAGCTGATTAATCCTTCGTGACAATAATAATCAGCTGCAGTTCAAAATCAACCGACTACAGCAGTAAAATCCTGAGTTTACATGGATGCATTAATAATTCTAATCTAATGATATGACATCTATGATCTGTCTGCAGCCAGTTCTTTTGGTGCTTTAAGTACTTCTTTGTGATCATGCTTGCGTTATATTTTAAATGCAGGACTTTGGTACCATTTCTCAAGTGAAGGATGTGAAGACGTCTCCACTATTATGAATTACAGAAAGACACTGAGCAGATGATTCCAGCTCTGTAAAACAATGACAAACCTCCTGATGTCGAGGCTACAGAGGCAATTAACATATTTAATTAGCAGGTCAAGCTTTGGGGTTTCATGTGGAGGGAAAAATAAGAGCTGTGTCAGCTCGGTGAGCCGTCGTCCTCCAGCATGAAGGACCCGGTGCAGGCAGGGAAGGGAAAGGATCCCCGTCCTGAATACATATGAGCCTCTTCTGATTTAAGGCTCCGGAGTCGTCTTGCATCACTAAAAAACTTTCCCCTCGCCCCGTGTCTGCGCTCACGATACGGATCGATGTGATTTATGAGTACGTGCAGCCTTCATGGTGAGGATTTCTAAAGAAACAATAGCCGAGGAAGATTAAAGCAACTCACTGCTGTGTGTCTCAAACACACCTGATCTCTCACACACTTTAAAATCAGATGCTAACTTCACTGGTTTTTCTATTTTGCTTTCAGCCCAGAGGAAGAGAACAAGGACCCAGAAAGGACCCAGAAAGGACCCAGAAAGGACCCAGAAAGGACCCAGAAAGGACCCAGGCGGCGAAACAAAGATGGCAGGAGGAAGTAAAGGTGAGATGCTGGATGTCGGTTTGACACACTCGTCTGCATGATTTAGCTGCTGAGAGTTTCAGCTTCCTCTGCTAATGCTGTCACCAACATTTAACATGTAATCTGGCTTCCATTTTGGGTCGACCATCACTGTTGTAGCTGCTACTGAAGGTATTAAAGGTCCCTTATTCAGCAAACCTTAAAGGACATTACTGGAAGTCCCCAGAGGTTCAGTTTTGCAGCTCAAACAATACAAAGATGGTTCATTTTACCACGACTGAGTCCGTGTACGTCGCGGCCATTCGTTTCCTTATTTTGAGATTTCAAAATGAAAGCGAAAAATAAACCGTTTCCCGTTTTTTTCAGTGATAATACAAAATGAAAAACAGAAAACGGGACCAAATTCATCATCCATTATCTGTTATCCGATTTAATTAGATGTGTTTGTAAATGGAAATTCAAATTAAAATACACCTGTGGAAAACTTATTTCTCTACTTCCTGTTGGTTTTGGCTCCGTGACCCGTCTGACTTCTGATGAGGAAGGATCTGGTATCTAAAGCTCCAGTGTTAGCTCACTGTTAGCAGACCTTGCTGTGTGCCGTGGCCTGATGAAGACCCACTGTGGGGTCCAAACGTTGCTTGGCTCACATTGTTCACTATTTCACAGTGGACTTTTCACCAGCGTGGGGTTTATTTGTCCCTTTGGAGGGACCTTGTGGTGCCGCTAGCTCCGTCGCTACATCGCTAGCGTTCGGCTGCTTTTCGGGACTTTTTTGGGGAGGTTTGGAGGTTTTCTGTTACTTTAGCTTTGCCAGAAAGCAAAGTAGCAATTTAGCACTAGCTGTGGAGCAAGTGATTTAGCGGTAGCTCCGCAGCTAGCGCTAAATCGCTAGCGCTAAACCGCTAGCTCCGCCATTTAGCGGGGTTAGCTAAATCGCTAGTTCCTCTTCAGAAGTTAGACGGGTCATGGAGCCAAAACCAACAGGAAATAGAGAAATAAGTTTTCCATGGGTGTATTTTAACTTTAATTTCCATTTACAAACACACATCTAATTAAATCAGATAACGGATAATGGATAATGAATTAGGGCCTGTTTTCTGTTTTTCATTTTGTATTATCACTGAAAAAAACGGGAAACGGTTTATTTTTCGCTTTTATTTTGAAATCTCAAAGGCGTACACGGACCACGACTGGTTCGGAACGGTCATTCTTTGCTAACCCGTGTTTGGTGAGCTGTCCGTCGGAGGAAGTTGTGGTTATGGAGTCAGTAGTTTAGCATCTCGATTGCTGGTTGTCACTACTTCATGCTCATTTGACAACAGTGTAGTAAAAATATGCAAATGACAGCAGCTCCATTGGGAATAATTTGTATTAAAATGCAGCATGTGTGAGCACAGAGAGCAGGAGAGAAGCTGACGGATGTATAAACTTGTCCAGTCCTTGATTTTCTGGTTTCAAAATAAAGTTACCGCCATCTCTCAGTGGTGTTCCAGTCTCTGCAGAATTATAAACTGTGGGTAGACTGTCAAAGCTAGCATTGGTTTTTGCGACATTAGCCATTAGCATTGCCGATTTTCCATCACAAATAAAAGCAATCCACTGGATCTCTGGGTCCTCAGATGCTGGGAGTGCATGAGGACTGTTGTGGTCACTCTTGCAGCCGACAGCAGAACATTTGGCGAGCTTCAGTTTTAGCAGAAGCAGCTGCAGGAAGTTAATAAACCTGGTGGATTGAGAGTTAGCAGCTCGTTCTGAATGGAGAAGGCAAGATTATACAGTTTATCTTAGGTCTAGGGGAGGCAGGAGGACTTTTAGATCTAAATTTTTAGATAAATAAACAAATGAACAACAAAACATGAGCCCTTCTGCACACTCCGACCTTTCAGAACCTCTTTTAGGGCTGGTTTTGGGGAAAAACAAGCCCCTGCTTTGGGGTTTGGCAGAGTTAACATTACAGTCTGAAACGGACGGACTGGAAGCACCAGTTAGAGGGATCGTTCCTGCAAATCTTGACCTGAGTTCTTGCAGTGGAAAGTCGCCCACTGGTAATGGTTTAAATCAACCTTCGTGGTTTAAATGTGAACAAGCGACTCGGCCTCTGAAGCTGCAGATCTGTTCGTGTCATGCTAAAAGACGTGCTGCACAAACGGAGTTCGAAGAGGACAAAGTGTGACGAGCGCTAACCGTCCCGCCGACGTGTCACCGAGGACGAAAACCTTCAAATATTGACGCCGGCTCTTTCACATTAAGTTGTGTAACAGTGACGAGGTGGAGAGGTTCAGCAGCAGCGGTGGTGGCTAATAATGACAGCATCTTAACTCCGCCATGAGTCACTGCTCATAAACAGTGAGTCAGCAGCACTGAGACGGAGCTGCAGTGGGCTGCTCTTCAGAAAGGAGCTGTCATTTGTTATGTGTCTCGTTGGTGCGCTGGTGTTTTAGCAGAGATGGTTCAGCTCTGCCTCAGAACAGCACTGACCAGCGTTTTAGCTCCAGCAATCTCTGGTGTTGTAGCAGCATTTAGGTGGTGCTTTACCTGTTTTCAGCCAATACATGCATGTGCTGCTGGTTGTGAGCCAGGTGATTAAGTTAACCATGTATAAAAATTACATTGTGCATCTTTTCTTCGCCCCAATCTGTGGATCAATGTTTAAAGAGCCATAACTTGAGAAATAGTGCAGCTGGAGTCTTGACATTGGGCAGCCCGATTGATATGTACATCTGATCTTCAGTGGTGAAACCCTGCTTTGATAGAACAATACAATCCAGCTGTATGATGGTGCAAAGCCGGTCAAAAAACGTCCATGTTTCTATCTACTCTGATGTTCCACCAAGCATAAAACCTTTATTTTTCACCCTAAGAAGCTGATTTGTATGGAAGCCCTAAGCGCCCATGGTCCAACTTAATGTTTTTCGCTCTGTTTTCTCGAGAAAATGAGATCATTCTCCTTCACTTTCTCATTATAACGACAAAATAATGTCTTTATAATGAGAAAACAAAATCTGTTATCTCGTGATATCGACTTATTCGAATTTTCCGGTGAGGTTCAAAGTGAAACCAACCCTCCAGACCAGAAGGAGCTCTGCCACCGCTGCACACTACCGACTGAGAGTTTGTTAAAGTTGGAAAGATGTTCACAGATTCAGACTTCCAGCATCAATAACTCATTAAAATCATAAACAACTGGAGCTGCAGTTGATGTCTGCAGTAATTCTGGTGACACTACAGTACTATAGAGTGAAGTTACTGAATATCTGTGTCGTGTTTCTCTTCGCTGTTGCAGCAGTTTTGCTATTTGCAGACGGTCCCTGTGCAGCCGGCTGCTCATAGACACCAGTGTTATTTGTGCAGCCTGAAAGACAGCTACTGTTGATAAAGCTGGGCTTGTAGCACATTGTCTACCTGACAACGATGGAAAGAGGCATCGATTATGTTTTGATAACGTGTCACTAACGTGTCATTCTGGTCTGGAGGGTTGGTTTCACTTTGTACCTCACTGGAAAATTAAGTCGTTATAACGAGAAAACGATTTTGTTTTCTCGAGAAATCAAGATAATTTTGTCGTCATCACGAGATAACGGATTTTGTTTTCTCGTTATAACGACAAAATTATGTCGTTATAACAAGAAAACAGAGCGAAAAAATTAAGTTGGACCATGGCCGCTTAGGGCTTCCGTAGATTTGTGATTGGCACCAACAAGAGCTTTAAAAATGTAGAGTATGGTTCCAATCAGAGGCATGTTTTATGAGAAAAATATCAAATAAGGGTTATTTTTTAATTTAAGGCGGATATTTGAGCATGCGTTGAGCAGGTATGATGGTGAAACCACTCTAAAAGTGGTCCCAGCTGGAAGATCAAGTCATGGTTTTCCAAATTATCGTGCCTGAAATGATTTTAGCGACTCCTGCTCATTTATTTCTCCAGCTAGGGCGCTTTAAAGGTCGCTCAGCAGATTGGTGCGAAGGAAGCGGCGCAAAAATCGACATGCGCCAAGAAATCTGACAAATATGGTCAGATGTGAACTTTTTTTTTTAATCTCCTTGTCGTATCTTAGTCTTACTTGTGTTTGGTCCAGTATTTAAGTCTCTCCAGTCAGACGTTCAGTGATGTTCCATACTAGCTGCTATATTAGCCCAGTTTGGTCCAGTCGTCACTGGTGTTGGATTCTGGTGTTGTAGCTGTACTTAAGCAGTGTCCAGTGCTACTTTAACCCAGTTTCAGACGTGCTGCTTGTATATTATCCAGATTTTCCCCCATTCAGTGGAGTTTCTGTCTCATTTTAATCTCTTAAAGTGTGCTGTTACACGTCTGGTTTAGCCGACTGCTCATTGATGTCTTTGCCGTGGCTTTGTTGTCGTCTCCTTTCCTGTCCAGTATGTAGCGGTGCCTTAGCCCTGGTTTGTCCAGCATCCCCTGACCTTTTACTCTGCTGGAAGCTCACTGATGTTTAAACGCTGGTTTGTTTCGATCGTTGCTGATGTTCTGGTTTAATCCTCGGCTGTTTCGGGCCTCGGCTCGTCTTGTCTTGAAGCCTGTTGTTTACCTCCTCGCTCCTGTCGGGCCGCTTGTTTTCCATACAAAACGCTCGCCTTGATCTGACAGCATTGATTTTCTGCCGCTCCTTTTGTTTTTAAAACGGCCCTCCGGACGGGGCTCCTCGTCTATTCCAAACGTCTTCCCTTAAACGTTTGTTTTTCACATTATCGCTGACATTCTGCCTCGAGGGACAGAAGCAGAACAATTTCTGAGCTGCACAGGTTAATTGAGAGTTTTTAATGTTGGAAGGGCGATATGTCATCATGTGAGGACATTCTGCTAATTATGTCTGAACATTTGTCATCAAACTTCAATGTGAGACTTTGATACAGATAAAATACCGCTGAGGAGTATTAGACCTAAAATACTGCAGTAATTAGAGTTAAAATACTGCAGTAATTAGAGCTAAAATACTGCAGTAATTAGAGCTAAAATACTGCAGTAATTAGAGTTAAAATACTGCAGTAATTAGAGATAAAATACTGCAGTAACTGAGGAGTGTTACAGCTAAAATATTGTAGTAAATGAGGAGTATTAGAGTTTAAATACTGCAGTAACTGAGGAGTATTACAGCTAAAATATTGCAGTTACTGAGGAGTATTACAGCCAAAATACTGCAGTAATTAGAGTTAAAATACTGCAGTAACTGAGGAGTATTGCAGCTAAAATACTGCAGTAATTTGAGCTAAAATACTGCAGTTACTAAGGAGTATTACAGCTGAAATACTGCAGTAAGTGATGAGTATTGCAGCTAAAATACTGCAGTAATTCGAGCTAAAATACTGCAGCAACTGTTGAGTACTACAGCTAAAGTACTGCAGTAACTGAGGAGTACTAGAGCTAAAATACTGCAGTAACTGGGGAGTATTAGAGATAAAATACTGCAGTAACTAAGGAGTACTAGAGCTAAAGTACTGCAGTAGGTCCAAAGCTCTCATACATTGAGTGTCTTTCTTTCAGTGGTTCTTTGTCTTACTATTTGCTTTTCCCTGCTGGTCTCGTTGTTCTTTTACTGTATCATCCTGAGTCACTCTCAGCTGTTCAAACATGAGTCTGTATCGCTTCATTCAGACAGAACTGGAGGAACTGGTTCATCAGCCGACTGGAGCAGCTGTTACTGGGATTCTGATGGGACCACGGCTGTGTTTGGTCTTATGGTTACAGCTGCAGTGCATTTGTTTGTAAAGATGCAGCAGCGGTGGTGGTGGTGCGACTTCAAGCTCTGTATTGAAGTGACTGGTGACACGTCTGTCCTGGAGGCCCTGCAGGGTCACATAGAAGCATCTGGGAGCATCGACTGAACCACAGCAGCATCTGAAGTCACACATCGATCATACGTCATCCACAGCTTCACTCCTCCCAAAGAGCAGCTGGATGCTGCTGCAGATGTGCCTTCTGTAAATGAGCAAACCCCTCCAGATGCACCACAACGTGTCACGTGAGACTTCCTTCAACTGGCTGTTTATCATAGCAGGACTGGATCAGTGAGTGCATTTAGGTCTGACGCCGTCCCATAATGCACTCTGTCACCTTTAACTAGTGGCCAAATCAAAGTTAATTATATATAATTAGAGATACTGATTGAATATCTCTGTAATAAACACCACCAGAATCATCAGTGTTCAATCGGCTGCAGTATCAGCAGAGTGTAAACAAGCATGAAGACACATTCATGTGGTTTCTGCATCACCAGGTGAATGCATGTCGGTTTCCATGGCAACGTGATGCACACAGGTTTTAGTAAAGAGCAGATCGACAAGCAGATAAAACATTTTCCCTCAGCTGAGAGTCTGAATTAAGAATCATCAGGAAACGATTTGGTTAGAAGGAGACGACGCTCCACGGCATCAGTTGCCATGGAGATCGAGCTCCACAGCATCAGTTGCCATGTAGATCTAGCGCAACAGCATCAGTTAATCAGTTGCCATGGAGATCTAGCAGGTTAAAATGCCTTATTGACGCTGAAAACTTTGATTGTAGGCTCAACGTTCCTGCTAACACGCTAATCTCAATTCATAGTACAGCCCTCAGCCTAGAGCTGAAATACTGCAGTAATTGGAGCTAAAATACTGCAGTAACTGAGGAGTATTGGAGCTAAAATACTGCAGTAACTGAGGAGTATTAGAGATAAAATACTGCAGTAATTAGAGCTAAAATACTGATGAGTATTACAGCTAAAATATTGCAGTAAGTGAGGAGTGTTACAGCTAAAATACTGCAGTAATTAGAGCTAAAATACTGCAGTAACTGAGGATTATTACAGCTAAAATACTGCAGTAACTGAGGAGTATTGGAAGTAAAATACTGCAATAACTGAGGAGTATTAAAGCTAAACTACTGCAGTAACTGAGGAGTATTAGAGCTAAAATACTGCAGTAATTAGAGCTAAAATACTGCAGTAACTGACGAGTATTGGAAGTAAAATACTACAGTAACTGATGAATATTGCACCTAAAATACTGTAGTAACTGATGACTATTAGAGCTGAAATACTGCAGTATTTTAGCTGTAGTACTCCATCTCTAGTAACCTTCAGGACCGTTTGAAGGTGAGGATGTTTACTATAAACTGAGTAATACTGCAAACAGGAGTAGAACGGAAACAAACGTCTCCTTCATCATGGAAACAAATGATGTCCTGGAGGCTGTTTTCTCACCCTGGAGTCAAATTTATGGCCGGGCGTATTTTCCTGCTCTCTGTTGTGTTTTCTGTTGCTCTGTTCTGTGCGAGAGAAAAGTCCATAAACACACATTTTACACCACTGAGAGCAGAAATAATAAAACTCCATCACGGCCTCGGAATAACAATGAGCGGCGCCGTGGCTCCGGGCTGCTGGCTGGTTAGTTTTCCGATCAGAACATATTGCGGCACGTGTTGGCGTCGCGTTATCTGCTGCGGCCTGCCGGGGACGGGAGCCGCATCCCCGTGTGGATGTTTGGAAATTAGAAAAGTGAAACACAAGGTGGAGCTTCTGGGCGTCTGAGAACAACGTGATGCACACGAACAAGCGCCTCATGAGCGCTCAGACGCTTGGAGTGCATGTAATTTTCAACCTGATTGATCCTGCAGGCCGGAGGAGATGAGTGGCGCTCCCCCGCCAGGTTAACAGGCCTGGGAGAGTGTGTGTGACCGTTTCTAATCCTTCCCGAGGAGCGCCATGGGAAATGACAAGGCAGGAAATCAAACCACAGTTTCACATGTAGCGAGGCGGGACTGTTTCATGGTGAACACGGCTGAACGTCCTTCAAAGCTGCTCTCGTCGTTTTGACACTGCGAGTGGATCAAATGGATGCAGCAGCAGCAGCAGCTTGCAGAGATGCATCAGTGACTCCGTGCAGCTTCGTGGTCTTTCGGTTCTTCGTTTTGGTTTCGAAAGCATTCGGAGCTTGTCCGGATTTCTGGGGAAATTTCAGCTCACATTTCAGAAAGCGATGACGTTCTCACTGTTGATTGGTTTTCGGCTTAGCTTAGCATTAAGATGAGGATTCTGCTAGCGCTAAGAGCTCAGGTGTAGAAATGACATGTATTTATTGGTACCTTCTCTTGTTGATAATGTTATTTTTCTCTTCTTAAAACATTTTGAGACGATTCGAAAAAAAATAGCATGCCAGAAATAAGATTTAGTACGGTGGTGTGAAAAAGTATTTGCCCCGCCTTTGCATATTTCCTCACACTTAAATGTTCCAGATCATCAAACTAGTGTTGATATTTATTGAATATTAGTCAGAGATAACCCACAAAACACACTTTTAAATTATGGTTCATTGGAAACCGTTATCACCCCTGTGAAAAAGTAATTGCCCCCCTGAACCCAATAACTGGTTGGTCCCTTGGCAGCAACAGTTAAATGTTGGTTCCAGTCTTTTCCATCACCATGGAGGAATGTTGGTCCACTCTTCTCTGAGGAATAGTTTTAATTCAGTCACATTAGATGGTTTTAAATCATGAACTGTCCTTTTAAGGTCTGGAAACAGCATCTCAGTTGGATTCATTGGACTGGGCCACTCCAAAACCTTCATTTTCTGAGCCCCTCAGAGGTGGACTTGCTTGTGGTCTTTGGGTCTTTTTCCTGCTGCATGAACCATCAGTGTTGAGCTTCAGGCCATGAACTGATGGTGGGCATTCTCCAGGAGCAGAACTCATGGCTCCATCAGTGAAGACAAGTGGTCCAGGTCCTGTGGAAGCAAAGCGGCCTACTTCACAAAACCAGACAAGTTCTATTTAGAGATGTTTAGATCCAACAAGCCTGGCAGTGACCATATGGCGGCAGCTCATCACACCGGTTTTAAGATGGCTGCACTGGCTCCCCGTGTGTTTTAGGATCGACTTTAAGGTGCTTTTATTAGTTTTTAAGTGTCTCAGTTGTCTTGGGCCGTCTTATCTATCAGACCTGCTTTTATCATATCAACCCTCGCGGATGGCTCAAGACCCACCTCTTTAATCTGGCTTTTAACTGATGTCTCTTGCTCTGTTTGTTAGCTTTTAGCTCTTTTATTGTCCAGTTTTAGCTCCAGTGTCTTCCTCATGGGGGCTCTGCACCATGTGTGGGGTCTACCCCGGTCTTTCTGGGTCGGGGGTCTCTGTGGTGGCGGCGCTCCCTGTGGCCGTGGGCTGTGATCCCTCTCGGTGTGGATGAGCTCCCATAGGTGGTTTGTTCTCCTCACATGGTTCCTCAGTGCCCCCCATGTCACCAGACTAATAGCTACTGCAGTGTTTGTGGTTCTGTGGGTGAGTGTGTGCGTGGGACCGATTGCAAGAGCACCTGGCTGCAGACCTCCACTGTGAGGACAGGAAGTAACGGGTAAAAAACAGGAAAGGACATTTAAAGCGTCCAGTCCGGTAGGTGGCGGTAACATGTGAAGTTGGTTTGCTAACCGCTAATTAAATCAAACAAAGAAGCAGCCATTTAACGAGTGGTTGTGGCTGTTTCTCAATATTCCTACTTGTCCACGGTACGACCATGATGTGACACAAAATTTAGTTTTAACATTATTTGAGGCAATAAAGTGGTTGTGTAAACATCAAATCTGTGGTCAGTTTATCAGATAAATTCTGCTTAAAAATTTACTCCGGCGATTTCAGAGATGTGAGTGTCCCCGTTTGACAGCTACTAGCGGGCGGTCAGCGCTCAAATCTGTAGCAGGATAGAAGTAGTTTTACGGGAATCTAACGGTCACACTTATGTTATTTAATGTCCCCGGTCACCAACTTTGTCATTATATTAGTTATTATTGTGTTGTCTTCATCACCTGTAGCACGTCTTTGTTCTATTCTTATGACTGTAACTGTGCATTAAAAATAACATTTAAGGATTTTTCTGTTAGCAGGAATAAAAACTCACAATGGGGCTCATTCTCAAAATAATCACAAGTTTAATATATAAATTAAAACCATATATACTATAGACAGTGGTCGAGTAGATTTTACGTTGTATTGCTAATGCATTAGCAACACTACGCGGTTTTATTTTGTAATGCATCCCGTGCATTTCCTGTCCTCACAGTGGAGGTCTGCAGCCAGGTGCCTCTCACTAATTGTGGGTACGTGGCTCTATGTGTGTGTTTTGGGGGGAGGGAGCGGGTTTTCTTTTTGTGCTATTTTTCTACTGTATGTTTTTATTTTGGGAAACACTTTGAGTTACTTTTTTTGTATGAAAAGTGATATATAAATAAAGATTGATTGATTGATTGATATGTGGATGGAGAGACTGAACCCAACTGACAAATGAATTTGGTCATTTGGTAGATTGGTAGCCAAGGGGGCAATTACTTTTTCACATTGGGCAAAGTGGGCTGGACAGCATTTATCCTTCAATTAATGAAGTCATCATTTAAAAAACTGCATTTTTCTTGGGTTATCTTCGTCTTGTATTAAAATACTTCTATGATCTGTAACATTTAAGCGAGACAAACATGCAAAAGATTTCTGTAGGGGGGGCAAATAGTTTTCCACAGCACTGTACTTGGTGGACTCTACCTGGTCAGATCTTGCAGGCTTTTTGATCATTTTGACCCACAATCCTTGGTGCAGTTTTATGTCGCAGTCGTTCATGCAAGTACAAACAACAATACTTTACTTAGTCAGTTCTATTTTAAAATAGTTTATTGCATGTTTTAATCATGAGTACATGTGTGATTACAGCATTCGATCACTTCACATTTATAGATTTAACAGCTTGATTTGCCAACGATGATCACAGACTTTGTTTTTTTGTAGTTTTGACACCTTTATAAAACCCGCACTAACAGCCATAACATAATTAAAGTAAGACAACAGAGCAGATGGATGTGTTTAATTGAGCTCTACGTGTGTTTATTAAAATATCCCCGTCGTTAAATGCCATGAAAGCAGTGGAAGTGGTGAGGTTTGTTACGCTACGTTCAGCCGCTGCCGACGAGCACATGAAGCACCAGCGCGACGGCGGACAGAGCGACGAAGTGGGTGAAGTGCATCAGGTTTTCACCGGCGCAGAACAAGCTCTGACAGGGAGTGCCGGGCCTGGGGGGGTAGGTGGTGAACCACGGCGGGAAGAGGGTGGTGTTCGGAGGGCGGTGGGTGGAGAAATGGGGCGGCGGCGTGGGGCAGGTGAAGTTCAGGTCGCTGCTGTTGTCGCCCCAGGAGGTGAAGGTGACGAAGCCCGGTCGCATGCCGGTGACGGTGTCGCTGATCCACTGCTGGTACCTGGAGACGCGGGTGTAGACTCCAGGACTCCTCGGCTGGCCGCAGCCGACGCCCCAACTCACTATTCCACTCTGGACGTAGACGGAGCCATTCCTGGACACCATAGCGCCACCCGAGTCTCCCTGTGGCAATAGATTCATAATGGTTGTCAGTACAGGGTGTAAGTTAGGCAGCATTTAAAGTGTAGCACCGGTGGTTTCACAAATTCATGAGTGACATTTTTGATGGTGTCTAACGAGGCAGGGCTCAATCAGACATTAATAGACAAGTCAAATCCACCCTGCTGTAGCTCCAATCTCGTTTAGCTCCAGCATGACGCCACTGGAAATCAACATGCAGCTGAACCATCAACCCGCCGATGAGTCCGTGACCTGTTTAGCTTAGCTTAGCATCAGAATAAACAAACAGCCCTGCAGTATCTCTGAAACCTAAGAGCCTGTTGTCTGTTTGTTCAGACGCATTGACAGGTTTTCGTCGTTGCACCAGCCTTCTGAATCCACTGAATGCATGGAGCTGATGCTATCAGTCACGGGTGGTTTTGTCGGCCCGTGCACGTCGCGGACCCACTGTGCGGTCCAAATGTTGCTTGGCACACATTGTTCACTATTTCACAGTGGACTTTTCACCAGCGTGGGGTTTATTTGTCCCTTTGGAGGGACCTTGTGGTGCCGCTAGCTCCGCAGCTAGCTCTGTTGCTAGCGCTAAATCGCTAGCGTCCGGCTGCTTTTCGGGACGTTTCTGGGGAGGTTTGGAGGTTTTTCTGTTACTTTAGCTGGTGAAAAGTCCACTGTGAAATAGTGAACAATGTGAGCCAAGCAACGTTTGGACCCCACAGTGGGTCTTCATCAGGCCACGGCACACAGCAAGGTCTGCTAACAGTGAGCTAACACTGGAGCTTTAGATACCAGATCCTTCCTCATCAGAAGTCAGATGGGTGTATTTTAATTTTAATTTCCATTTAAAAACACATCTAATTAAATCGGATAACGGATAATGGATAATAAATTAGGACCTGTTTTCGGTTCTTCATTTTGTATTATCACTGAAAAAAACGGGAAACGGTTTATTTTTCGCTCTTATTTTGAAATCTCAAAATAAGAAAACGAATGGCCGCGACGTACACGAACCTTTGTCAGCGGAGACTCTGTTTATTCATCGATCGAAACTGAACAAAAGCTAAATTAAGTGTCCTAAAAAGATGAAAGGCAATAAAACTTTCATCTAAACCTTCATGTGCAGACAGACACATGGAAAAATGAACCAATGATCGTGTTTTTAATGCGATCTCACTTAGCGACACGCTGTTTGCTCTTGAGCGGTTTGACTCGTTGCGCCGATCTTCTTTTCGTGGCATCATGTGACTCTGAGAAGCTCTATAATTTCATTTTAGATGCACTAGTTTAATTTCAGAACCGATCAAGCTCGTGTTCTGCACATTTCAAGGTGGTGAATGTTGCTTTTCTTTAGCGGCGAGTCCATTTAATATAAAAGCCTTTCATATGTGACTGAAGGACTGAATGAATACACCCGGTAACCTGTTCTCCAGGTTGCCTTGATCTCCTACATGCAAAGTAATGGCGGTCAACAAGGCATTTGAGTGGTCACCTGACATGAATCCTTCCCTCCAGCTAGGGACCCAGCGCAGATCATGTTCCTTGTGATGTTGGACCGGTGGAAGCATTGGCACTGGCGCTGTCCGATGATCGGTACGTTCACCTCCTGCAGGGTGTTGACCGTGGGGCCAAGGGATTCTAGTTGGAGAGATTTCAAAGCAAAGAGCTTTGTAAGAAACCCGGCAGCAGTGTTGAAGAGAAAAAGAGCATTCTGTAGCTTACCGGTGCTGCCAAAACCAGCGACCCAGCTGCTGGTCCCGTTGTAGAAAGTACTGCCGGCTGAGGCCAAGCAGACGGGCCGAGTGTAGTTTGAGAAATTCACCGGAGCCAACAGCCTCAGCAGACAGATGTCGTTGTCGTACGACACCGGGTTGTACGCAGGGTGGCAGATGACGCCAGCGAGCGGCCGGATGACTTCGTTGGGGTTGGGACCCGTCACGTTCTGGAGTCCCAGATGGACCAGTGTAGTGTCGAGTTCGGAGCTTGAAGACAAAAAGAAGTTAGAACCAAGCTGAAACCCGCTATCGATAAACACCGAAGTGACTGAATGAGCCAACAAAAATCAAACGGACACAATCGAACAGGCATTTTGTTGGGTTCTTTTTACTCTTTAGCTGTTTGGTTTTCAAAAACAGATCTTACATTAGCTTCACAGACAATATTAGTCGGGTTTTCCTACATTTAAACAGACTTGCGGTTTAAGTCTTCATGCTAAGTGACGCTAACCGGCTGCTGACACAAGCTGGGACTAGGCTATTAACTGGGTCTAACATACCAAACATAAAGACACCTAGCGTCTCTACCTGCAAGGGGAAAGTCTGATAATATCTCATTTAGATTCCAGTTTCCAGCATTGACGGAGCTCCAGCTTACATTCACTCCCCCCTCTGCTAGCCCTGTACCAAGATGGCGGAGCTTTAGGCACGTCCCTCCACAGTCAATGCGGCGTCTACGTATATATGTCTATGGGTGCGCCTGGATTTAATTTGACCTTTAAAGACCCGCTTTTAAACCAACAACGCCGAATAAAACAAGCGCTGGAGCTCACGGTCGTCACTTCATCTCTCCTCACAATTTGATGCAGTGTGCGGCCGTCAGCACCCACTGGTCGGTGATCAGGGACCCTCCGCAGGACACGTTGCCGGAGATGTTCAGGGCGACGTGCCACGGGTAGCTACCTGGAATCACATTCTGACCTCCCACGATTCTGCTGCTGAGCGTGGACACGCCACACGCTGGCCGGAGAGACGAGACAAGAAGCAAACAGGGGAGACATGCAGGAGGTTTTAATGCAGTAATGGAGCGACTTGTTTTACCACCCATGTAGCTGAATCGTACGTTCGGTTTATTCACTGCCAGGTTCAGGAACAACTATAAGTTATCACGCTAACGTCCTAGCATTAAAAAAACCCTTTGAAAATGTGATAATACATCAACAGGACTGCACTTATTGGAGTTTTTGTGCAGTTTGCTCATCAGAAATAGGTCTAGTGGATGCCATAGTGGTCATATTCATCCATGTAGCTCTAACTCTCCTTAATCATGGTTCTAAGAGCCAATCTGAGAATTATCTGTTGGACAAAATCTTTATTTAGAATATTGTTTATGTGCTTAGATGTGTAAATTCATCGTTTCATGTCAGTGTGAGAACTTTGGTCGAACATTTCTCAAGGAGAAACGATTCAGTCTCCACTTCAGACTGGATTTAAATGACTGGACTGGCTCTATAATGGACCTTAACTCCAATATACAACACAGAACATGAAGATTCATTTAGTACTATGGACGTTACTGCCTTTAAGAACTTTATTGGCTTTATTACATTTAAAAAGGACAAAGTTATGACATCATTGGTTGCTTCAGTCCTTAATATACATATTTTTAATAATACATCCTGTCAATTAATGGCAAACGTCTTTAATACTGTTAGAAGAATTGTGCTTATGTTAAGAATTATTCTTATTAGGTAATCATTGAGTGACTGTAAGGACTTTAAAGTCTACATGTCAGCAACCATGAATCACCATAAAACATTCCAAGCTGTATGTACTCACAGTAAAGAACACAGAGAACTGAGCCAGTAAGATTGTGTAAGTGACACTCATCTTATGCTGATTGTTTACCAAATAAAAAGAGCCAAGGACAGAAGGACTAACCAGAGAGCTGGAATGCTGTAGGGATGCATACTGCAGAGCTGTAGTGTCCGTTCTCTCCTTGTGCGCAAATAAAAGACCTGAGCTCATTAGCGATGTCTTCCTTCCTGTGCTGGGTGTATTTTCAGGTTTTGAACCCAACAAATACAATGATATTTTTGTCCATATCAAGAATATTGGTTCTTTTACTGCATCTAAAATGGCCTAAATGGTTATTATTATGTTGTGTTCTGCTTCTCAGGTGAACTTGTAGATGTTTCCAGTGCGAACCTGTTGGATTTAGGTAAAATGAAGGTTTTATTCCATTTTTGTGCTTGTTTTTTTTATGTTAATTTAACATATTTTAAATTACTCCCTCAAATAGCCCGGCTTTAGCGTCGTAGCTGCCGTGTGCTGCTGTTGTCCAGCTCAGTCCAGTGTGATCTGTTGTTTGTTTTGTCATATTTACAATCAGTTAAAGCTGCTTTATCGAATTTGGAACGTCAGAAATGCAGCATGTATGTGATTTTACTGTTTACAATAGGCTCTTCTTTGGATTTCATGGCTTATAGAACCAGAAAGTGTTTGTATGATTCGGCGTTTGCATCTCCTGTTTCATCTGCTGTTGTCAGATGATGTCAAATGAAGCGGGCAGATCTCCGGCTCAGACGTACATTAGATAATAACCGGCCGCACCTTGTGTTGACATAGTGGACAAAATGCAAGAGTCGGAGCTATTGTTGCCGAAACACGAGGCCCCTGAAAACAAACGTGACAAAGTGCTCTTCAGTGCTTACCGGGCTGCTGCTCCTGCGAGTGACAACCTGAAATTTGAAACACAGAGACAGAAGTTAAGCAAGGCTGGAAGCAAAGAGCTGACTGAGCAGGACTTTCCCAGATAATCCAGACTGGGAAATGTAAGAACTGTCCCACCGAGTTCCACAGCAAAACCAAACTGGAAGTCAAGGTCACCTCTGATGTCGATGATGTGTTGCCCATAGCAACTAATTAGCTAGAACATCTTAACAGCTGCTGCTAACTGATTCTTGTGTGAGACATAAGGGACGTAAAGCGATGCTGGACTCCCAGAATGCTTCGAGAGCTCCTATTTTATGGTTTCAGCCGGTTACAAACGGATGCCGTGTTGGTTTTTGCCTCCTTTCCTACTGACATTAGGCAGTGCACTGCAAAAACTCAACATCTCACCAAGTTTATTCGTCTTATTTTTAGTCCAATTGTCTCAACCAACTTGATTTAAGATAAATTCACTTTACAGGTAACATTTCAGCAGATGGAGGGACGTGTTTTAAGACAACACATCTTAAATATCTTGTTTTAGTTGTATTTTACCAGAAACAAGGTTCATTTCATTTCATACATGTTTCAAGCTGAGCTGTTGTTTGTATCAGATAAATAATCTGGATTTAAGACATAAACTAAATGCATTTTATTGGAAAATCACCAATTCATATCAGAAAACAGCTGCATGTGTAAAATATGTTAAAAAAAACAAAGCAAATGTCTTCTTTTGAGTTAAAACACCTCCTTTTGGGCGTAGCTGGCTTCACCTAAAACACAACACCTTCAAATGCTGTCAAACACCACTAAATATTAGGATTTCTAGCCAACTGTGAGAAGACATTATATCTCAGAATGCTTCAGTTAATCTGTGTGATCTGATTTCAAGTACAAGATGGTCTTAAATCTAGAGAAGAGCCACGATAATACAACTAAAATAAGTTGAACACATCTCAAATTAAGAAGCTGAAACTTATTAAAGCTAAAATCTGTTTAATTCTTTATCATGTCTGGTTTATTCTAAGACCCCTCAGCTGACAATGCTGCTAAAATATAGCTAAAAATAAGTTTTCCCTGCTAATTTTAAGACCTCAATATTCTAAATATCATGTCTTATTTCAAGAAATCTGACCAAGCAGATGTTCACTTGTTCTATTGGTAGATTTTTTCACTTATTTCAAAGTAAAAGTGCCTTGAAATAAGTTTTTTCCCTTGTTTTGGGAGGGACATTTTTTTTACAGTGCAGCTACAAACCCAAACGCCAGATGAGAACGGAGACCCCGAAAACACTAATGTAAAACTAATAGAGGCCTAAAATGAACGCAAATGATTTAAATTTAATGATCAGCCTTAACTGGAGCTCTGCTATTTAAAATCCCATCAATCTAACCTATAAATATACGTAGATATGACTTCTATAATGTCATGCAAACTTCACTGCAAAGTATCGGTGCAATGTGTGACCGAAGGTTGCGGGAAAACACTCAAACTCTTGTTAAATATTACAAACTGGGACCCAGAATGCAGAACAAAACATGTATTTTAAACAAATCGTTGTGGAGCGCGGTAAATTTCAAGCAGCGCCTGATTAGCTGTGATGACAGGAATCGCACTTTCACCTGCAGGCGTTTGCAAAATCACACATAATCCTGAATTTGTGCCTTTTCCTGCTTTCAAAACTGCACAACTGCATGCTTTCTATAATGTATTCATGCAGCCTGATGGAAGATGCTGAATGGAATAGTCTGACAGAGCTCTAGTTAATCTTATAAACCCACAGATATGTAAAAAACCTCACCTTGGCTGAAGACTAAGACCGCCACAGCGACGCGCCACACCACCTGCTGCAGAGCCATGTTTACCTGCTGCCCCGCCGCCTCCTCTCCAATATAAATACCAAATCCTCCCACGCCCTCACGCCTTGGTTACATCACCCGACATGGATCAGCGCTCTCGATCAGAAGGCGGTCGGACCTGTTGGTCTTGATGCCTGAGGTTTAAAGTGGACAAAAGCGACACGCTCTGGGAAGCTGGAACCAAAGTTTCCACTCAGGTCTGCTTGTGTCTTGTTGGATGGAAACGTCCATGCTGTTAGCCCGGTCATAAAAGCAGCTAACACTGGTTTTTCTCAACTGGTGGATCGGGACCAAAAAGTGGGCCCCAAAGCCATTTTTAGAGGGTCGCAGAAGCATGTCCCCCCCTTAAAAAAGTAATGGCATTAAGTCTTTTATTTTAAAGGACAACAGCAGGATATTCAGTGGTGGTGACACCAGTAGTTGCCCACTATTAACCTCTAGATCTGTCTCTGCCAGCTTATAGGAGAAATTTATGCTAAAACGTCCCAAAAATGAACCAAAATGTGATCAGAATCTGTCAAAATGGGCCAAAATATGCTCAAAAACTTGGCGAAAGTGTCCAAATATTCCAAAATGAGCAAAAAATAAGCCAAAATTTCAACAAGTTGTATCAAAATGCGTTGAGACTCCACCCAAATAAACCTTAATTTGTTAACAGGAACAGCAAACTTCAATAATTTGGGTCATGACTGTTATTAATAGAGATATAGTGGGTCCTGAGTTGAGAACCACTGGTGTAGTGGTTATGGCGTAGCGGCTGTGCAGGGTTCGAGTCCGACCTCATTTTTGGCACGTTTTAGCATAAATTTCCCCAATAAGCTGGCAAAACCAAATCTAGAGGTTAATAATGGGCTTCTACTGGTGTCACCACCACTAAATATCCTGCTATTGAAAACAAACTGTGTCATAAGAAACACGTCCTTTAAAATAAAAGACTTTATACCACTACTTTTTGCTTCTGCGACCCTCTAAAAATGGCTTCGCGACCCACTTTTGGGTCCCGACCCACCAGTTGAGAACCACTGCTCTAGATAATGCCTCAGTTGCACGTATTGATCCAGATTCGTCGGACTGTATTGGTCTTGAAAACTTCTAATGAGCTCCCAGAATACTGTAGGTCCCCTGTTCCAGTTTGGTATGAATTAGGAGTCATACCCAATCCATCTTAATAGCTTACTTTGTATTCTTCGTCCCTCCTCTTATGTGTTTTCTCAGGTTGTTGTCCTCTATTGTGGCCTGTATAGGAACCTCATCTGTTGTGCTGGCTGATTTTTGACGTTTTCATCCTGCGCTCTGTTGCTTTCATGGGTGAAATCATTTATTCGAGGCTTAAAGTGATCAGAAAACTGAACGAGGAGCACATCGACTTTGAAAGCTTAAGACTCGCCTTCATTAGAATCTCATCTCACAAGCTGATCTAATCTAATCTGCTGCTGCAGTCGTACTTGCTTTGAACACAGTGTGGCTCCTGGAAGTTGAGGACGGAAGTTTGAAAATGCTGGACTCCAGGGAGAAAAGAAACCATCTGCCGGTTTTTCATTACCTGCACTTTCTCCATGATTGACGGTGAAGCATTCTGCACTTCTCAAAGTAGAAAGTGATGCGCCTTCTGTTCTCAAGTCTGGAGTTTTAGCAGAGTAAAGTGTCGTATATGGAGTATATCTCACTTACTGGTTGAACCTCCACTTAGCTGAGCTTTAATGGAGGAAATGTCGAACAAATATGTCCAAAATGAGAATCTGGATCATTCTCAACAACATCAGATCAAGATTATTTCTCACAATCAGTCGCTGATTTTCATCAGAGCAAAACACTTTGACATTTAAACGAACGGAACGCTTCTATGTTGCACTACATTCTTGATAACGCACAAATATCCATCCATCCATCCATCATCCATCCATCCATCATCCATCCATCCATCATCCATCCATCCATCATCCGTCCATCCGTCCGTCCGTCCATCAGTCCATCATCCATCCATCCATCCATCCATCCATCCATCCATCCATCCATCCATCCATCCATCCATTGTCTTCCTCTTATCCGGGGTCGGGTCGCGGAGGTAGCAGTCTAAGCAAAGAGGCCCAGACTTCCCTCGCCCCAGACACCTCCTCCAGCTCTTCCAGTGGGACCCCGAGGCGTTCCCAGGCCAGCCGAGAGATACAGTCCCTCCAGTGTGTCCGAGGTCTACCCCGAGGCCTTCTCCCCATGGGACATGCCAGGATCACCTCCCCAGGAAGGCGTCCAGGAGGCATCCGGAACAGATGTCCAAGCCACCTCAGCTGACTCCTCTGAATGTGGAGGAGTAGCGGCTCTACTTCGAGCTCCTCCCTGGTGACTGAGCTCCTCACCAGATCTCTAAGGGTGCGTCCAGCCACCCTGCGGAGGAAACTCATTTCAGCCGCTTGTATCCGGGATCTCGTTCTTTCGGTCATGACCCAAAGCTCATGACCATAGGTGAGAGTCGGAACGTAGATTGACCGGTAAATACAGAACCTCACCTTTCGTCTTAGCTCCTTCTTCACCACGACAGACCAGTACAGCGACCGCATGACTGCAGATGCTGCGCCGATCCGGCTGTCAACCTCACGCTCCATCCTCCCTTCACTCGTGAACAAGACCCTGAGATACTTAAACTCCTCCACTTGAGGCCGGACCTCTCCACCAACCCGGAGAGGGAAAGCCACCTTTTTCCGGTGGAGAACCATGGCCTCGGATTTGGAGGTGCTGATCCTCATCCCAGTCGCTTCGCACTCGGCTGCAAACCGCCCCAGTGCACGCTGGAGGTCCAGGTTCGATGAAGCCAACAGGACCACATCATCCGCAAAAAGCAGAGACGAGATCCTGCGGTCCCCAAACCGGACCCCCTCCGGCCCCTGGCTGCACCTAGAAATCCTGTCCATCAAAGTTATGAACAGAACCGGTGACAAAGGGCAGCCCTACCGGAGTCCAACGTGCACCAGGAACAGGTCCGACTTACTGCTGGAGATACGAACCAGGCTCCTGCTCCGGTCGTACAGGGACCGGACTGCCCTTAGCAAAGGGCCCCGGACCCCATACTCCCGGAGCACCCCCCATAGGACGCTACGAGGGACCCGGTCGAATGCCTTCTCCAAATCCACAAAGCACATGTGGACTGGTTGGGTGAACCCCCATGAACGCACAAATATTTGGATTAAAATTAAAATGATCTTCACCTGAATTCATTTAATCTCCTCTGAAACTTAACCTCCTTGTTTTTTTTATACATATATTTATTTTATATCGAAGTGAGATCATTCTCTAACCCTTATTCATTTTATTTATGCATGTAAAAGTGTGTAATTGGGAGATTTTCTTTTTTTTTGTTGCTAACATTCAAATTATGCACCTTAATAAATTGGGGTTGAATTCAAAGCAAGGTGTTTTTTTCTCTCGGTCTTTATTAAAAACACATCACCTATCAATGATCAACAATTGTTGCTATTAAATTCATTTAAAACATATAATACATTACGATCTTTGACCATGCTAATTTAATTTCTGGAAGCTGAAATTGTGTTTGTGATGAATGTTTAATTAATTGTGGAGCCCTACAGCTCTAATTATAAACGGCACCACACACTAATCACTCTGGGGTGATGTTAAGGCAGTTTATAATATGCAAAAGATTACCGTACCGGCTTTTACGCTTGTTTATGGTTCTGTTTAGGCCCTCTGATCACTTTGATAGGGAGCTATTGTGGTCTATTAATGTGTTTTATTCACATAACATTCACCCACTTTACCGGACAGTGTGCTGACTGGGGATGCAACGTAAACGACTGATTAATTATTCACACCAATGAACTACAGTGGACATAAGAGCACTGCCCTAGTCGACTCCAGCTCCATTAGCCGCCACAGAAGCCTCTGTCATGGTGGCCCTTTGCTAGCTAACGCCCCACAGTGCTCTATTCTCTCTGTGGGGCCGTAAATATGGGGACAAAAACTGAGGTTCCCACGAGTTTAAACTTGGTAACAAACAGAATTGAAAGTATTTGCCCCCTTTTATTTTTGCATATTTGTCACACTTAAATGTTTCAGATCATCGGACTAATGTTATTGTCAGACAGAGATAACCCAAGAAAGCATAAAATGATGATTTTAAATAATAACTTCATTGACTGAAGGAAAAATGGCGTCCAGCCCATCTTGCCCTATGTGAAAAAGTAATTGCCCCCCCCCCGGCTACCAATCTACAAAATGACGAAATCCATCAGTTGGGTTCAGTCTCTCCATCCACACCCACATATGGTCACTGCCAGGCTTGTTGGATCTAAACATCACTAAATAGAACCTGTCTGGTTTTGTGAAGTAGGCCGCTTTGCTTCCACAGGACCTGGACCACTTGTCATAACTGATGGAGCCATGAGTTCTGATCCTGGAGAATCTCCACCATCAGTTCATGACCAAAAGCCCAACACTAACGGTTTATTTAGCATGAAGCACACAAGCAAGTCCACCTCTGAGTGGCTCAACAAGAACTAAATGAAGGTTCTGGAGTGGCCGTGTCCAATGAATCCAATGTAGATGCTGTTGCAAGACCTTAAAAGGACGGTTCATGATTTAAAACCATCGAATGTGACCGAATTAAAACTATTCCACAGAGAAGAGTGGAGCAACATTCCTCCATGGTGATGGAAAAGACTGGAACCAACATTTAACTGTTGCTGCCAAGGGACCAACCAAGTATTAAGCTTGGGGGGCAATTACTTTTTCACAGGGGTGAAAAAAACGCATTGTGTGTGCTTGTGGGTTATCTGTGTCTAATATTCAATAAATATGAATATTAGTTTGATGATCTGGAACATTTAAGTGTGAGAAATGTGCAAAAATAGATTTCTACAGGGGGCGAATACTTTTAAGACTTTGGTTGACTGACGTCTCCCTTTTTTACAGTCATCTCAAGTGTTTTGTGCCTGTGTGGAGCCGTGCAGAGCCTCGTCATTTTTAAATAACAGCAGCTCAGGCATCCAGTTTGAGGCTCCAACCCCCCGAGGGATTCCCACAGACTGTCAGACCAGCAACGAGGCGCTGCTTAGTCGTGTTTTTCCTCTTACCCGCTTGTAATCTGTCACTTTGCTGCCGTGTAAACAGCTGAATCACGCCGCTCACTCTCTGGGCTGCTCTGGGATGCAGCCGCCAGCCTTCTTCTAATCTCTCTACCTGGAGAGAATGGCAAATACCCTTACAGAGCCTTTTAAAGGCGTCTTAATTCCATCCTTTAAAAGCTCCGGATGCGCCCAACACTCCATCATGTGAAAATCAATAGCATCTAATTTAGTTTAGTGCGGCTGATGTTGTGTACAGAGACTATTTGTAGGGTTTTCCATCACGTCCACCGCCTGATACATTACATGGAAGGTCGAAGAGGTCGTAATCACTCATTTACATGTGATTATCATGTAGTTTAACAGCCTTTTAGCACACTTTGCTTGAAATATCCACGTTGAATGAGCTGTAACTGAGGACTATAAACAACAGTGTCATCAGCGTCACAGTTTAGATGTTTAGCAGCTTTTTTTTGCTCCATCTTTCTTCACATCTTGGGCCATTTCTGCAGCTACTCTTGCAACCCAAAGCCTCCCATCTAATAAAAGAGCAGCTCGCTGACAGCAGAGCAATAAAATAGCTGGCAGAGCTTTGTTAATCTGATATGTATTAATGCGGTGGAAGTCGCTTTCCTCCTAAACGGAATTAAGAATGCAGTTTCGCAAGAGAGAGACGGAGCATCAGGGCTGCCTCTTCGGACACGAGCTGCCGTGACAGATCTGGTCGATCCGCCCGGTTTGCTCCTCTGTTTTGCTACACGACATACCAGAGACGGATTATCGCCTCGTATTTCGTGAAGACATTTTCACAACAAAACTTGAAACAAATGAAAGACGGACATGGGAGGAATGCCGCCGAACGCGCTCGGCGAAAAAGTGGCAAGTCATGAAGGAGCGTGGGAGGGTGTCGGCTACACGTGTCGCACATCACATGAGTTCTGAGCATGATTTCAGTGTGTACACAGTTCACAAAGTGTGTTGAATAAGAGTTTGGACTGTCCATTAGGGGCTGCACGGTGGATCGGTGGTTAGCAGCGTCGCCTCACAGCTAGAAGATCCCTGGTTCGCGTCCCGGTTAGGACGCCTGGGATCTTTCTGTGTGGAGTTTGCATGTTCTCCCTGTGCGGCGTTGGTTCTCACCAGCTTCCTCCCACAGTCCAAAAACATGCTGAGGTTAACTGATGATTCTAAACTGTCCATAGGTGTGAATGAGAGTGTGATTGTGTAGATCCGTTCACTGTTTTGCATTAATCCGTCGCTTATTCGCCGAAGCAGGGCTCTCCACTGGTCAAATACTTTGGAGTTTGGTCTCTCACAGTCACCTTCGCGGTAACAGGCTCCAGTAATGCTAAAACACAAAAGAAGTTATGCAGCTAGCTACTGATTAGCATTAACATCACAGAGGTTGCTTGCAAAGTTGCGCTCAAGCTAGCAAAGTCGCCGACAACGTGGCGTTCTCGTAAGTTATTACTGTAAACAAGCCGATATTCACACAAAAGCATTTGGCTTATATCTCAACAAGCATAACGGCTGCTGAAGCCCGAAGTTTTGTCACTATAAACAACATATTTAGCATTTTCAGTGGAGCTTATTACCAATCGACTGACCACGGAGACCGGATGCAGCAGACTGAGGACGTAAGGTCGGCCGGACACCTCAAGTCTGCAGCGGCCCAACAGAGGGCGCTGGCCTTCCATGCAGTCGACGTGGGAAATTTATAATGCATTTTGAATAGTGCTGCCAAAAATACTGCGTTATTGACGCGTTAACGCAAATCAATTTTAATGGCGTCAATTTTTTTATCGTGAGATTAATGCGGGCGGGGTTGGGTGGGGCGGGGGCATGGTTGACGAGGGCGAGGTGTTCGCCGTCGGAGTCCAACAGGGTCTCCTGCTGGCTGTTGTACAGCAGCAGTGTCCTTGGTCACCATGCTTTTCTATCGGCTCCTTTTCCGCGTCCCGAACCGTGTGCTGCTGATCCAGATGCTCCGCCAGGTGACGGCGGCCTGGGGTGGGCGCACGATGATTAACGAGACCAAAGTTATCTGTGTGTTTTGTCAGCATGAACTGAGTTATCATCGTAGCACATCCAGTCTGTAATACCACTTGATGGACAAACACAGCTGACGCAAATCCTCCGCCTCCTCCTCGTATAAAATGATAATTCAGGGGACATTTAGAACAGATTAAAAAAAAGTGCGATTAATTTGCGATTAATCACGAGTTAACTATGACATTCATGCGATTAATCACGATTAAATATTTTAATTGATTGACAGCACTAATTTTGAATAACATAAAAATAATAATCGCTATGATGGAAAGTGATGGCAAGTGGAATCATTAACTCTGTCTCTATGTTTAGCCCCATGATAGACTGCCAACCTGTCCAGGGTGTCTCCTGCCTTCGCCCGAGTCGGCTGGGATAGAATCCAGCCTCCCCGCGACCCTAAAGAGAGTGTCTAGATCGGGGTGTCCAATCCTGGTCCTTGAGGGCCACTATCCAGCATGTTTTAGATGTTTCCCTCTTCCAAAACACTTGATTCAAATGATCAGGATCATTGTCAGGCTTTTGCAGAGCTTGATGGAAGAGTTAAACAGACCAGGATTGCCCACCCCTGGTCAAGATGATGGATGGATGGACTGTCTGTTATGAACAACTCTCATCTAAAAGCATTGTTGTACGTTTCTTTGTCAGAGACTTGGAGGAGAAGCTGCGTCCCAGAGAGCCGAGATGGACGGTGAAGACGAAGGAGAGAAGGGAAGCAGAGGTATGTAGATTTAAGATGGGAACAGTCGAGGTTGATTGTAGGACGCTTGTAGTGATACTGATTATTTGATGCAATCACACGAAACCGCCTCACCCCTCTCCATCAGACGGGGGAGAGTATTGATTGGAGGTGAGCTCTGAATGGGGAAGGCTTCCTCTCCTTGTGTGCGCTGTTCCCGGCTTTCCAGCTGAAGGGAGGGATGAAAGGAAGAGGCCGTCTGCATCCACTCAGGCTCGGACTGATGGATGGAAAGTGATGAGTCACACAGGAATAATGGCCGAGTCACACACCTCGCTCTTCCAGATAACAATGATGCTTTAAAATCTTTTGAGGCAGACTTGTACGACTCGTTCTGCGGGAACAAAAAACACCTGTCTCTTGATTATAGTGGGTTTTTTTAGCCTGGGGTTGACATTTAATCCAGCCGTCGCTCTCCCATGTCTTTGTTTCGTGCTGTACAGTTGCACATGTTCAGGAAAGTTAGTGTTGCATTTGCTGGCATGATTCCCAGATATGACAAACGCTGAGCCGCTGGAAGACGGCGTGAGTTCTTTATCACATTTTATTTCACTTATTTCAGACATGACGCAGTATCGTAACGGCGAGAAAACCAAAACAAAGCCTAGAAAGATGTCTGAAAACGAGTAGGATGACGTTTAACTCATTACTCTTCCACATTATCAGTCTTTTTTTGTATTCTTCTTGTAAATTGTTTGATACATATTGAGTTGAATTTCTACTGTTAAAACTAAAAACATGGCAGATTCGTCGGTGAAGTTTTCCAACCAGGAGGAAGTAATCTGAGTTTGGCACAAGTCTTGCTTTTGGAAGCCGCAACAGATTCTTAATTACACAGCATTTATTCAGCGCCTGAGGTTAAACAGGAATGCTAGTAGTGGTAGTGGTAGTAATAGTTTATAGGGAAGCGTGCTCGCAATGCTTCAGTAAAGCATTTACAGTCTTGTCAGGTTTGCAATGGATGAGTTGCATCATAGATCACCCCAAGATATGATTCCAGTAGTCTCTCGTCATATTGCGGTTCACTTTTCGTGGTCTCACTGTATTGTGGATTTTCAAATTGTATATTAAATATGTAGCGTACAGCAGATGAGTAGACGCTGGTGTGGAAAACGCAGCTACGGCCGCTTCCTCTTGAGCTAGTCGGTCACTGGTTGATCGGCGGTGATGGAAGCCAGCCAGAACCTTTGGTCCCACACGGTGAGAGTTTACTGGAAACGACCGTCAGAGAACCGGTGACAGTCTGTAGGATTACCGTAACATCATCAGCAGCCGGACGTCCTCGGTGTGAGTGTGTTTAAAATACGGCAGAGTTTTTCCCAAGTGGATCGCTGCGTCGCTAGTTCCATTATCGGACACGGCTGTAGAAGCTCCTCTTGATGGAAGGTTTAAGAGTGTAGGAAGAGTTTATAAGAGTATTGGGAGGGTTATAAAGTCTTAAAATATATATAAACTACAAAAACACTCAGAGAGCGCATACCTCCACCAGGGAGCTTCAGTCCACCCCCAACACAATCTCCCAATTCACATATTTCTATGGAACGTTACAGATACAAATGTAATTACAGACAGTTCAAATGTCCTACCAACAATGCTGCCTTCACCCCATCCGACCTAATGAACAGGCGCGGCCTCTAGCGCGGCAGCTCCTAACAGCCTCCCAGCTTCTTAGACAAGCGGAGATAAGAATGCCGGCCCAACCGTGCGTATGTCGCTCAGGAAGGAAAGAGAAGTCCGTCACTGTCGCTGTCTGTCGCGTGAAACCCAAAATCTCATGTGGTCAGAGGGGGTTACCCCAAAAACAAGAGTGCCCTCTGGTGGCTTTTAGAGTAAACCGCATTTAATCGTCCACCCGGTTACACTTACATTAAAAAAATCCTGGATCCAGACGGTGATCCAGATCAGTCCCAACATGTCATCATTTGTTCCTTGTCCCATTTCACACATTTCTTGAAAATTTCATCCAAATCCCTCCATAACTTTTCAAGTTATTTTGATCACAAACAAACAAACAAACAAACAAACCAACGCCGGCCATCACATAACGTCCTTAGCGGAGGTAATAATGAAATAAATATAAAGTCGCTACTTCGTGGATTTCGTCTATCGCGGGGGGGTTCTGGAGCTTAACCCCCGCAGTCGATGAGGGATTGCTAGTACTTTTAATACTACTTTGCTGCTATAACACTACAAATTCACCCACTGTGAGACTAATAAAGGGTTTTCTTATCTTATAATGGCTTGTATCATTATATTTTCCTGCATATCTGTTAAATAAACACACAGTTAAAAGGGCCTGCGTGGGCATAGACTTGATTATTGCTGTAGTGACTTTGGTTTTCCTTTTAACTCCATCAGTTTAACCTGTTAGCATTGAATTGCCGCCATGCTAACACGCATGGTGATTGGTTTTTTAAGCTCTAATAATGTTTCTGTAAAGTGTCCAATTAAGTGCAAATACTGCATCTAGTATAAAAGCAACTGTTAAGCCTAAATAAATCAAGTTCAGCCCTTTTACAAGCAAATCAAACTCCCATCATGATGTCGTGGATTTGTAACTGCCTCATCTAAGAGCTTAAACGACAGGTTTTTAATGGCTCCCTTTAATCCCACGAACACCTGCAGCCAAGCATTGTCTACTGTAATTCCCCCACTTCCCTAAAGCCTCCTGGCGAGCCGCCACCCTCGCTGCCGTCACCGTAGCCGAACGCGCGGCCAAGTCTTCGGCGAGAGTCCGTACCTTCGGCGGTCGTCAGCCTCCGGCGCCGATGAATCACATCCACCGCCAGCTTCCACATTTGTCTCCCCCCCGCTTTCACTCGGAGCGGCAGCATCCTGATTGACTCGTTTTTTCAAATGCAAATTCTGTAAATGAGGAAATTATAGAGGACCTCGGTGGTGAGGACTTGATTCGAGCCGTTGCAAGGCTTCGGCTGCTTTTTGTGGAGGATCTGGGCTGTAATTTGTTGGAAAAAAATGACCAAAGAAGCAACAAATACGAGATGAGCAGGTGTAGCAAGCATCCGACTGGAGCTGGGGGTGTAGCTGAGTTAAAAAACGCTCCATCACAACTCAAGCTAATAAAAAATCCAATTAGAAACCATATAAAAAAGGGAAAAACACCTATTTTGATGTTATTTTTCCATCTTTGACAGTTGCAGTATTGATCCAGACTTGTGTCGACGGACTTCACTGATAGTTTTCTGCCACCTTTCAAACAGGAGCGAGCTAATTAAGCTGTAACGCTGCCAAAACACTGCTCGAGAGAACATCAGTACCTACCTGAGGCTCACGTTAAAACCCCTTTGATGAGCTTTCATGGGGTTCTGCTCCCCTCACGGCTTTAATTTACTGTATTTTTTTATTCTGAATGTCACATTGGTTCATATTTGGGACTGAATTGGACGTTTAACTGAATTATTTTAACTGAGATATCTAGTTTAATATCTAAATATAAGGTTTTGGCTCGAAATGAAAGTGTCCCGTTGGAATTCTGGAGGACTACAATTTACAGTCAATAAATTCATCACCAAAAACCTAATTAAACATAACTTTAAGTCTTAATACAATTAAAATGGGTGACTTATATAAAGATTAACTCCTCCTACAGTTGTCAGAAACATGGAAATTAGCCATAGAGACCAAAACTTTTGCATTTACTCGGCTGTAAACATGTTTATCGTTGCTGTGAAGTTGCTCATTTTAACATGGAGGTCTATGGGGGTTGACTCACTCTTGGAGGCGGCCTCGAGTGGCCGTTTGAGGAACTGCAGTGTCTGTGGAGGTTGTTTGCTGTCAGCATGTGCTTTTTATGTCCTTGTTTCTTCCTCAGACACAGAATAAAAACAAAACAGACCAACTTTAAAGCCTGTTTTACCAACTTACATGTATTTTGCATGTGTTTTTATTCATTCTGCTCCATGTGCTGCACAAATAGGGGGATTTTCCGCATGTTTTTTCAGTTAAACAGAACCAAATCTGAGAAATAGAGTCGTTGGACCAACTTAGATTGATTGCAATTAATTAAGTTTGTGCAGATTGAGATAACAAGCGATGCTAACCCCGCTAGTTTCAGTTGATTCCTCTCAAATGAGCAATGCAGCAGCGTCATTTTAAGGAAAACCAACTTGAATTTTCCACCTTTTCCAGCTCAAGTATTTGCTCTAGCCCAGCGTAAAATGCAAAACATCATTTTGTCGTTAGATATTCCAAAGAAACCGAAGAAATCATGACGTCAAAAGCTCAACGCTGAAGGAGAAGTAAGCCTAATTTTTGCAGAAATGTGAGTTTGAAGGAACAAAACGTGGCCTGAGGTTGATGGAATCGACACTCGCCAAAGCAGAAAGATAAGTGAGACTCACACAGAGCAGTGCTTTACTTCAACTCCAGCTCAAATACACCTTTTTACCAGCCGCCCGTTGACCTCAGCTGCTCGGTCATTTCACGCTCCTTCCCTCGAAGCGAATGCACCGGCTGATGGCACCAATCTGACTGACTCCCCTCCACAGTCCCTCCCTCCCTCCTTAGAGTGCTGATTTTTGAAAATGGCCTCTTTAAAACTTCTCCCAGGCCGTCGCGTTGCTCCATGACGCATCCCGCTTCCATCTCAGAGCTGTCTGAGTCATTGCAATGGAGAAGGCAGCTGTTGGCTCGTTTATCTCGGCTTGTACATGCGTCCGGTCGATATATCGACGACCACTTTACCCGCGCAAACAGCAGCCCTGCTGATAATCCCCCGGCTGATAATCAGAGCGTGGGTTTGACTCCGTTAGTGGGAGAGTGAGAGCTACATGTGTGTGTTTCATCGCCTGGCATCTGATTGCTTTTTTGGGTGAAGGAATAGAAAATTATGCGTGAAGATCTGACAGAGAAAATGTGCCTTCTGTTTGGACGTGAGTCAGACAGGCTGAATTAATTTACATTCTGAGGCAGGTGCACTTAGATGCAAATTTAAACTGTCTTCAAGAGGAAAATGCTTCATTTGCTGATCATGGAAAGACTTTAAACCACTCATAGCTACACTTTACTGACAAGGACCTCCTGTGTTTTTAAAGCCTAACATTTTAATAGAGTTACAGTAGAAGGAAGACGGTGTGACTGGTATCAGGGAGGCAATGACTTATATTTACTTAAGTTGTTTTGTTGAATCATTTCCTAACCTGAAAGCTGGAAGTCTAAATTAATATAGATTAGTTTATTTTATTCAGCCTTCATTGAAATCTAAAGATCACCAAGGTCAGATAGGTGAAAACAGTAAAAACCCAGTTAAACCCAGAGGATTAACAGCCTGGTCGAGTATCAGATCAGATATTCCACATTTATTTTAAATTATTGCTATGTTTTTGTTTGTTTTTGTTTAGTTCAGGTTGTCTAACAATGTCCTGCCCACAGCGCTATCTGATTGGTTACACATCACCAGTGATAACCAATCAACAGTGAATAATTAGTAGGAAAGTTCTCTTTTAATTAAATATACGTGTAACGTCAAAGACCCTGTTACAAAGTTTGGTGTTGAAGTTTGAGTCATTCCAAATGTTTAAGACCAAGACTTTCATCATTACTTCAAAAATATCTGTATATCGATCTCTCTCTCTCTCTCTCTCTCTCTCTCTCTCTCTCTCTCTCTCTCTATATATATATATATATATATATATATGTGTGTGTGTGTGTGTATCTATCTCTATATCTATCTCTCAGTCTCTGTCTATATCTTTGTCTCTCTCTATATATATCTGTATCTATTTCTGTCTATCTCTCTATCTACATCTATTTCTCTTTATCTATCTATGTCTATCTCCATCTTTCTATCTATATCTATCTCTATCAACATCCACCTGTCTCTCTCTATAGCTATCTATCTCTATTTCTATCTCTATATCTATCTCTCAGTCTCTGTCTATATCTCTATCTCTCTCTATTTATATCTGTATCTATCTCTATACCTATCTCTATATCGCTATCTCTGTCTATCTCTATCGACATCCCCCTGTCTCTCTCTATTGCTATCTATCTCTGAATCTATCTCTATCTCTATCGACATCTATCTATATTCTATCTATATCTCTAACTCTATCTACCTCTATCTTTCTCTATATCTATATCTATCCATATCTATTTCTACCTGTATCTCTCTATCTCTGTCTACATCTATCTCTATCTATCTATATCCTACCTATCTCTCTATCTATCTCTCTATCTATCTCTCTATCTATCTATCTATCTATCTATCTATCTATCTATCTATCTATCTATCTATCTATCTATCTATCTATCTATCTATCTATCTATCTATCTATCTATCTATCTATCTATCTGTCTGTCTGTCTGTCTGTCTGTCTCTACCTCTATCTCTCTATATACTTATATCTATCCATATCTATGTCTACCTACATCTATATCATCTCTATCTGTCTACATCTATCTCTATCTCTATATCCTACCTACATCTCTATCTCTATATCTATCATATCTATTTCTATCTTCATCTATCTCTATCTCTGTATCACTGTCTATATCTACATCTGTCTGTCCATCCGTCCGTCTCTATCTGTATCTCTGTATCTACATCTATCTCTGTCTATACCTGTATGCCTATACCTATCTCTTTCTCTATCTCTCTATCAATAAAGAAAGATATAGATAAAGAGATAGAGGTGATGAAGTTCAGAATATGTGGCTGAACTGCTGGAGAATAAATAGGAGACATTAGTATGTAGAGTCACAGTGTTGTCCAGCATTGGTGACAACTTTGGAGAAAAATACCAGGTTTTCTCTTTATGTGCAAAATAAATAACCAAAGATGCTGATGTTTGTGGTGGTGGACGTGGTCCCAGAGCTCTTCTCCAGGGAACGACTGGTTTTGGTGTTTTAGCTGCTGAATCAGAGGTTTTTGCGTTCCCCAACATGGTACCAGGATCAGATCCAGCCTGGCTGCAGTGATCTCTGGTGGGAGGGTAACGTCTGGTCTGGATCAGCCTCCAGTCGCCCCCTTTGGTACCTTCCCTGCTGCTACAAAGGCCACAGTGTTTGACAATCCAGAGAGCACGTCGTTCCTCCAGCACCGATGCCGCTTGGACCTGGTTTTGCCTCCAGGTGTGGAGCCCTTGGGTGCAGCCTGTGAGTTTGTGCTGCAGGGCTGCTGCAGGGTCCGACGATGGGGAGACTTCTTTATTTACATCCAGGTGTGTGAAAGGCCTCGGCAGGAAGAGAAAGCAAACACGCGGCGCTGCAAAGCCGACAGGGGGAAGGTATTTTTGGATCAGTCTGTTTTGGCCTTTTGAGGCGAAATGCAATCAGATTAGCGGCTAACGAGCTGTTTCATGCTGATTAAGGAGAACAAACGGGGAACCTTTGCCTCCTCGCTGCTACACAGTCGCCGCCTTCTGAGGAACGTTTACGTAAACACTGGAAGTGAGCGGGTAGGAGTGTGGCGTTTAATTGGAGGAGCGTTTGTTCTGGAAGCGAGAGCGTTTAGATCTAAAGTGTTGTGTGTGACCAGAGGGCTTCATGGCTGTTTACCAAGTTCGTCTGTTTTGGTTTGATTCATGTCGGCACGTGAGCGTGTGCATGAATGTGTGTCACTGGTATGAAGCTAAAGAGGTGACAGGATAACAGTATCGCCTAACCAGCAATGAATCCATCCTTTGATTGCCTTCAAATGATAAATTACCTTCCATCCAAGGCCTGGTTTAGCTTCAGAAACACGACTCTCATGAATGCTCTGTTCGGAGTGTGGAAATGTTTGTTGGATCTTCGTTTCTTAATACTCTAAATAATCCATGAGTCCATCGCGTCTGATAGTTTCTTTGTGTGCATTTTGTTTACGTACTGCAAGTACAGTGCTGTGAAAAAGTATTTGCCCCCTGCAGAAATCTATTCCTTGCATATTTGTCACATTGATTTTAATGTAAGACAAAGATCAACCCAAGAAAACACAAAATGCAGTTTTTGAATCATGATTTAATTTATTGAAGGAACAATGCTGTCCAGACCCACTCTGCCCAATGTGAAAAAGTAATTGCCCCCTTAGCTACCAATCTACCAAGTGATCAGACTCATTACCGCCAGGCTTGTTGGATCTAAACATCACTAATAGAACCTGTCTGGTGTTGTGAAGCAGTTAAAGGTTCTCTAAAAGCAGCACATGATGCCACGTTCTAAAGAGGTCCAAGAACAGATGAGGAACAAAGTCACTGACATCCATCAGTCTGGAGGGTTACAAAGCCATTGCTGAGGCTCTGGGACTCCAGAGAAGCACAGTGAGAGACTTTATCCACAAATGGAGGGACATGGAACAGTGGTGGACCTTCCCAGGAGTGGACCAACCACCAACATGTCTCCAAGAGCATCCATATCTAATCCAGGAGTCACAGAAGAACCCAGAGGAACATCTAAAGACCTGCAGACCTCACTGGCCTCAGTTAAGGTCCGTCTACATGATTCCACAATGAGGAAGACTCTGGGAGGAAATGGATCCATGGAGAGTTGAAGGATCAAACCACTACTGACCAAAAACAACATAAAGACTCATACTTTTTCACAGAACTGTACATACTTAGTAGGATGACCATTAACAGCAGTTTTTTAATGGTTATTAGTTATTGGATTAGTTTTTTCTGATAATGCAAAATAACAAACAAATGATAAACAAGGCGTAACGTGGATATGGCGAATATTTTACAGCACAGAGCGACTGATGCTCCTTTTTTCCTTGTTGTGCGAGTGCTCTCTGACTTTAGCAGCTTTTAATTCTATGAAGATATAACTGTTGAGTCTGTGCGAAGATTTCAGGCTCATAAATAAAGATTTAAAGGTGCAGAGCAGCAGCTTGGAAGTGGCTGCTGGTTAACAGGTAGTTTAAATGAGAAGCGTTTCTGTCACTATTTTATACTAACAGAAATAGAAAAATAAAAGAATGAGAACAGATTTATTGGTCATTCAGCTATAATAACATACAATATATATGTGAGCACAGGGAGCAGGAGAGAAGCCAACGGATTATCAATCAATCAGACTATATTTCACTTTTCACACAAGCACAAATGCAACACAAAGTACTTTACAGACAACAAATACTAATGCAGTGAGACAATACAAACATAGTAATGTGAGCTCTCCTTCTGGTCTTAGTTAGAACTCGTCCTGCCGAGTTTTGAAGAAGTTGGGGTGGACGTATCGTCTTTTTAGGGATCCCAGATGGGAGAGAGATGCAGTAATGAGTCCTGCATGTAATAAAAGGATGCATTATTTTTAGAGAGGACTGGTTGCAGCCCACAGTGTTCTTCAAAGCCATCTTGGTAGTATTTTCCATGATGACTCCAAGATTTTAAACTTGTTTGCATTGTTTTAATGCCAGAGCTTCTAGCTGGGAACCAAGCTTGTCTCTCTACACTGTAAAAATGCCCCTCCCAAAACAAGAAAAAAAACTTATTTAAGGCACTTTTACCTTGAAATAGTGAAAAAATCTGCCAATAGAACAAGTGAAAACTTGCTTGGTCAGATTTCTTGAAATAAGACATATTTAGAATATTGAGGTCTTAAAATCAGCAGGGAAAACTTATTTTAAGCTATATTTTAGCAGCATTGTCAAGCTGAGGTGTCTTAGAATAAACCAGACATGCTAAAGAATGAAATAGATGTTTGCTTTAATAAGTTTCAGCTTCTTAATTTGAGATGTATTCAACTTATTTTAGTTGTATTATCGTGGCTCTTCTCTAGATTTAAGACCATCTTGTACTTGAAATAAGATCACACAGATTAATTGAAGCATTCTGAGATATAATGTCTTCTCACAGTAGCTAGAAATCCTAATATTTAGTGGTGTTTGACAGCATTTGAAGGTGTTGTGTTTTAGGTGAAGCCAGCTACTCCCAAAAGGAGGTGTTTTAACTCAAAAGCAGACATTTGCTTTGTTTTTTTTAACACATTTTACACATGCAGCTGTTTTCTGATATGAATTGGTGATTTTCCAATAAAATGCATTTACTTTATTTGTTAAATCCAGATTATTTATCTGATACAAACAACAGCTCAACTTGAAACATGTATGAAATGAAATGAACCTTGTTTCTGGTAAAATACAACTAAAACAAGATCATTTCAAGATTGTTTGACTTAACAAGATATTTAAGATGCGTTGTCTTAAAACACGTCCCTCCATCTGCTGAAATGTTACCTGTAAAGTGAATTTATCTTAAATCAAGTGGGTTGAGACAATTTGGACTAAAAATAAGACGAATAAACTTGGTAAGATGTGGAGCTTTTGCAGTGTAGCTTCAGTTCCAGTGACCAGTCCCTCAGTTTTGGCCTGGTTGAGCTGAATAGCTCCACAGTGCTTCCTTGGTCTGTCAATAAGGCTTTGCAGAGTGTATAAACTACCTTTTGTTTAGCGGTAATTGGAAGGACTCCCCTGCTTTCATAGACTTGGGTATCCAGTCGAAGTCCATTTGACCTTCGACTGGACGTCAGGCTGCAGCACTTCTCTCACAGCAGAAGAATATAATGAATTCAAGCATTTTAGAGAGCAATGTCTCTGTTAAAAACATTGATTTCAACACGTTTTCAGCATCAGCGTCACTGATTTAATCGACTCGCCCTGCTTTGAATGCTGTAAAGTTCCTCAAAGAGCTTCACGAGTTGGTCGGTTGTAACAAACAGCCCAGGTGAAGCAGCGAGAACAGAACCAAGTCTGGACACGTGCAGTGGAGGCCTGCTCACAGGGAACAGTCGTTGCATCATGGCACGAAGGGAAAAAGCTAATCAGGCCTTGGATGCTTGTTAGTAGCATCAGATCCCCTTTAAACTTTAAAATCAGAGCATGCAAAGATGGAAAGCTGGGTTTAATTCTTCGGGCAGATGTTTGAATTTCTCTTTGTGTTGTTGTGTCTCGTCTCACACACACACAAATGCATGAACACACACACACACAAATGCATGAACACACACACACACACAGAGCTGGAGCGATCACAACCAATTCCGACTCTCTCTGTGATTCCCGGCGTGTTCAGATTTGGGCTTAACAGCGGGGAGGCGTGTTGGATTCCAGCCTAACGAAGACGGACGCACACGCAAACAGTACGTGACATTCAGGTCCTTTCATGGCTAATTAAGCGTCTTCAATAAGATCTTTTTAAGGCTGTTCTGCCTGCTTGTTGCTGCAAAGAAAAGCTCAACAAATTACCCACACAGGGGAGTCGGCGATGCATGATCCAGAGTTGGTCCCTGCCTCTTTCTGTTTCCTTCATGCTCGCCTCTCAGTGGTTTTCCTGCCGTCTCTTCAGGCCTGAAGTGTGACGCCGCTGCTCACACCTTTACAACTTGGAAACACTTTCAGATTGCTCAGCATCGCAGCTTTATATTAAGAAAGATAATGAAAATTTGAAACCTACAAAAAGGTTTTGAGCTTCCAAGTTAAGCAAAAACAACTTTAAATGACTGCAGAAGCCAAATACGGTAGAACTTTTGAGCACTGCGCTGTTTACATCGTGCTCTACTGTGTTTTATATGTTGGAAATATGAGGTGCAATCAAAAAGTTCTGGGGCTTTGCCTGTAAAAATGAAAAACCCTGATGAGGTGGTGTCTTTTTGCAGCGATGCAGAGCGACGCCTGCACCACTTCCTGTTCAGCAAACAGGCCGAACACGATCTGCAGTAGGCGCTGAATCTTCTAAATCTGACCTTTCAAGTTGAATTTCGTTTCGGGGAAGAGGATGCAGGTATGCTGAGACCAGGTGCCCAGCAGGAAGCTCCCACATTCCACTGCGTCGTAACTCAGGTAGTTTTCTTTACAAAAATCTCGTCCCTTGACACTCCGACCCTGAGGGAACGGTTGACGTTGCACAACGATGGGAATGTTTGAGAAAATAACCTCTTGACCTTGTGAGGTCAAGAGGTGTCGGAAACTGTCCGGTATCGGAAACTGAAACCACGGGGTTCTTCCACTGTTTCTTCTCTCGCAGCAATTCCAACAAATGAAATGCAAGAATCCGGAATGTGTACTAATTTGAAAGTAGTGTTACACAGAGCATCAGACACTGTATGAACAGCACTGTACACCGATCAGGCATAACATCATGACCACCTGACTAATACTGTGTTGGTCCCCCTTATGTCGTCTCTGAAACATTGGGCATGGACAAGAGGACCTCTCAGGGTGTTCTTTAGGCCAGTGGGTCAAAAAGTGGGTCGCAAAGCCATTTTTAGAGGGTCGCAGAAGCAAAAAGTAGTGGTATAAAGTCTTTTATTTTGAAGGACGTGTTTCTTATGACACAGTTTGCTTTCAATAGCAGGATATTTAGTGGTGGTGACACCAGTAGTTGCCCTCTATTAACCTCTAGATTTGTCTCTGCCAGCTTATTGGATAAAATTATGCTAAAACATCCCAAAAATAAACCAAAATGTGCTGAGAATCTGTCAAAATGGGCCAAAATATGCCCAAAACTTGGCAAAAGTGTTCAAATAAACCAAAATGAGCAAAAAATAAGCCAATTTTTTCCCCCAGGCTGTATCAAAATGTGTTAAGACTGCATCCAAATAAACATTAATTTCTTAACAGGAACTTCAAAAAGTTGGGTCATGACCGCTATTAATAAAGACTTAGTGGGTCCTGAGGCTGGATCAGTTGGGAACCACTGTCCTATGGGGTCTGGAACCACTGGATCCTTTGGGTACTCTGGCTTGTGCAGTGGGGCCTCTGTCAATCCAACTGGTTCCACTGCATCCTGTTGATGCTTGATCAGAATGGGCTGTAGGAAGTCTGGAGGTCACATCAACATGTTGGACCATTGTCATGTTCCTCAACATGTTCCTGATTGGTTGGTGTTGTTTCCATGTGGTGGGGTGCATTTGGGATTTCCATCAGCATGAGGGAGTGTGTTTGTTGTGGGACCATGTTTATTTGGGTGTCTAAGTCTGATCAAGGTTTTCCATCAGAACACCTCATAGCACCAATAAGATCCATGTTATTCACTTCACCTGTCATTGGTCATGATGTTGGGGCTGATCGGTGTATCTTGATCATTCTACTTTGCTTGCTGTTTAGTTAAATTAACATTAAAACTACAAGGCATGATGAGAGACGGCATCAGACCAGCAACTCTTGTGTTCTATGAGGTACAATTCCTATTTTTGTGAAGAGTCTGGCGGCTTTGAAGAGCGCTGGTGCTGCTCCTGTTTGAATGCGAGGTTAATTGACGGCACACTTGAATTATCGTGCACACTTAAACTGATTTGTTCATTTTTAAGTGGGCTGAAAGTGCCATAGATGTACCGTGGAAGCAGGTGCACGTCTGGCGACAAGGGCTTAGGAAACGGAAGGGGCTACCACAGCTTTAAGGCTTGATTTGCTTCCATTGTCCAAACTAAGTAATAATATCTGGGTAGGCTGAACTCAGTGACGACAACTCCCTCACTGCCCCTTCAGAACGAGCTCATACGCAAAAACAGAGTCTGAATATGAGAGTAAACCCGTCTCCTTGCAAAGTCTGCCATACTGCTGTGTCGTTTCCGCCCCTCCTGCTTTCTATCTTGACGATTCTGTCTCCTTGTTTGTCGCTCGGTCTCCCTCTCTTTGTTTGCCAAATGTCAACAGAGCCAGACATCCGAGCCGTGAACTTTCCCTGTCTGGTTTTCAGGCTGAAACTTCTCCTGCGCTCGTTGCTCGGTGTTGCATAAGGGTGGAGTGCTGTCAGTGTTATTTTTTTTTTTGTATTTAATAGCAATTTTTTTTCCCGTGTAGGTTGCAAATTGTTATCTGTGCATGCATGTTTCAAATCCACTGGGTCAAATCCACTTTCAAATCCGTCTCTGTGCGGTAATCAGGTGTTGAGTCTCTGCTGGTCTAATCCCTGTTTTAAATGACACACACACACACACACTGCATGTCTGACAAACACCAGCAGGATTGAGATTTCGTTCACGGAGACAGACGCCCTCATTATGCAACATTATGCAAACAAAACACACACGGACACACAAACACACACTCTCGCACGGTGGCCTGAAATTTTTATTTTTTATTTTTTTTGGAGAGCTCCGGCGTCTCACATAAATTCACAGCTCACCTGTGCAGCCCTGAAACATGCAAAAACGAAGCTCGTGCTCCCCCCACATGACATTAATGCTAAACTTATTCACAAAACACAACAGCACACACACTCGGGCTGCCGGCAGGTCCTCTCCTGACCTCCTGAGTCGACCGGAGAAAGTACAGCGCTGCATGTGAGCTGCTGCTGCTGTGGTTCTTGACCCCTGATCTATTAATCTCTTAATAACACAGCTGCTGTCAGATGCTGTATGTGCTCAAAAGTGTGTGTGTGTGTCGCTGCATGCCTTAACTTACTGTACGAACATTTAAGAGGCTCATCGGTCAGTTTCCTCCGTCTGAATGCGGCTCGGTTGGTTTAATGCAGGGGTGTCCAATCCTGGTCCTCGAGGGTCACTATCCTGCATGTTTTAGATGTTTCCCTCTTCCAACACACCTGATTCAATGATCAGGATCATTATCAGGCTTCTGCAGAGCTTGATGATGAGCTGATCAATTGAATCAGGTGCGTTGGACGAGGGAAACATCTAAAACATGCAGGATAGTGGCCCTTGAGGACCAGGATTGGACTCCCTGGTTTAATGGTATTAGCGCTTTTCCTACAGTGGAGAGTTGAACTGGCTTTCAACTGGTATTTCAACTGGTTTGGTTAGCCCTGACTGGAGTAAAGAGGCACAGGTGGATGAAACCACCAACAAGACCGAATCCACGTTCAAGCAGATGATGTGGCCGCTAATCAAGAAATCCATGAGAGTCATTTTACCTCGACTCACCCAGCACCTCCCAGTTGAGGTTGAGGATTTTCTTGCAAAAATAAGTCATGCGAAAACTTCTACCTGAACTAATTCACAACCCAAAAAGTATTTGGAGTTGAGCCGTGGGATTTTGCAAGTGTTCCAGTAGAAGTTTTTGCATGATTTATTTAAAGAAAATCCACGAGTTTTACTGGGAGAAGTTCTGAAATCTGGGTGAGCCTGCGTGGACCCACTCATGGAGGTTCCCCTCGCTTCTTTAACGCAGGGGAAGGATGATACTCCTCACCTGTGGGCTTCTTCTCTGTGCGTTGTTTTGTATCACCGTTCCATTCAAATCAAGTGTTTAACGGTTAAGGCACGGCACTGCAACCTGGCGGCAGCGTCACCGAGCAAAATAGAGGGATATTAGATGGAAAAGCAGCCTGAGATACCACCTCCTGCTTTAAGATGAAGGACACTCCTTAACCTAAATTCTCCCAAGTGGTTTTCTCATGTTTTCATCAACGTTGATCAAACTCTTCCTGGTAGTTTTTGCATGGTCTCTGTGGCAGCACAACCGGTGAGCCCTGATGACATACAACAGCTGGAGACATGCAGAAATAATAAGCGGCCATTAAACTGCTGATCCAAGAAAAGATCAGAGTGATTCATACTGAAACAACCGACTGATTCAACTGACGTTCCTGCTTCTTTTCATATCAAGCAAAAACCACAAGGCTTGACCTTTACAGCAGCGCGAGTTCACACTGGTGTCAGCAAGACAAATAGAGTTGAATTTGCATAAAATGTAATGGACTTCATACAGCTCTGCATCCGTCTGCACACCCATTGCACTGGTTTGAATTAGCAAAGAACTCGTCATTGCAGAAACGTCTTAGTCATTGGATAGACTTGGTAAAATCGATGCATGCACACCGATCAGCCACGACATCCTGACCACTGACAGGTGAAGTGAATAACATGGATCATATTGGTTCTATGAGGTGTTCTGATGGGAAACCTTGATGAGACCCAAATAAACATTATCCCACAACAAACACACTCCCTCATGCAAATGGAAATCCCAAATGCCACTGGAGGAAAACCCACCCCACCACATGGCAACAACATCAACCAATCAGGAACATGTTGAGGAACATGACAATGGTCCAACATGTTGACTTGACCTCCAGACTTCCTACAGCCCATTCTGATCAAGCATCAACAGGATGCAGTGGAACAAGTTGGATTGACAGAGGCCCCACTGGACAAGCCAGAGTACCCAAAGGATCCAGTGGTTCCAGACCCCATAGGACCCCCTGAGAGGTCCTCTGGTCCATGATTCAGAATGGTTCAGAGCATTCTGGACCACATAAGGGGACCATCACAGTATTAGGCAGGTGGTCATAATGTTGTGCCTGATTGGTATTTAAGTTAACATCAACTAGAGCTTCGTAATTATGTTTGTTGCATACTTGTCAGGTCACATTTCTGCTCTGAGTTTTCATATTTTACTCGCCTTTGTGACTTATCGACTACTAATGACGACAATTTCTCAAATGTGAGGATTTCGAGTTTTTAAAAATTCAACTGCTTCTGGGTTTTTCGCGATTTGCCACCTGCAGATGTGGCTTTGTTCTGTGGAAGTCTGGTTCCCCTATTTAGCAGAAAATGGAGGAAAACCAACAATTTGCATGATTAATGGTGATTTGGAGGCTGAATGTGGATATCTCTCTTCCTCTCTCCGTCCCGTTGTTGTTCGTCGGCCGTGCTTTTGTTTTATGCCGTTGCGTCAGCGTGGCTCTCGGCTCTATTTAACAAGAAGAAGCGAGAACACCTGTGTGTGTTTGATTGCGTTTGCGTGTGCAGACGAATGCAGGTTTGATTGTTCTGGGTTTTCGACACAGCGGGCATTTAATCAAAGACCCAAACTTCACAACAAAGCAGAATCAAAGACGGCTTCAAATGGAAACCGAACGAACAGAGGATGAAGTCAAAGAGCGCGAACGGGGAACTTAAAACGGCCGACTGACTACACAAAGCGAAGAAAGAAAACCTGCGAATCATCAAGGCAGTGCAGTTAATAGTGTGATTGAAGGGTTTGGCTGATATGGAAGGTCTCATTCATCGGAGAGGAGCAGAACAAAGTTCAAACAAATAGTCTGAGGGGAATCAATGCAGAGGCCTGCACACAGCAGCAGAGTGTCTGTGGGAGACAATGGGAGAAGCATAATTACCTCTGGAAGCTGCCCGAGAGAATCAGAGCTCTGTTTGTAATTGTCTTTTTGCCGACTCCAAATGGGGCTTTTTATTATTATTTCACAGCAATTAAGAATAAAACGGTCAAAGTTATGAAGAACGGTGCGACTCAACCAAACGTCTCCCTTCTTGTCACCTCAACATGAACTGTAGCTGGACGAAGATGTTAGAAATAATGATGGGATGGTTTTAAAAGCCCTCATTGAAAAGCCCAGTTATTGAAAACATTAACCGTGTCCAAGGGTTAAGGTATGCCTCAGTCATCTGAACTATTCAAGGTTTACTTATTGCCTGTTTAGCTGTGAAGCTCACCAATACTTCCAGGAACAATTAATCATTTACTTTTTATTTTTCAGCACAAATTTACCATCCGAACCCCAAAATCACACCATTTATCAGAACCTGCCTGTAGAAACAGAGGAGCCATCTTATTTTTGATTTTTTCGACTTAAAACCACATTTTATCATGATCACTTTTTGAAAAACTGCCAAAAATAAAGCATTAACCAGATTCTGTAGAAGAAAAATTCTGTCCTCACTGTTGCAGCTGAAACACCATCATACCCCTTTTCCATCGAACTGGTTCCAGGTCTAGTTCGGAGCCTGACAGTTCTTTGTGTTTCCACCACCTAAGCACCGACTCCAGGTGTTAAAAACTGGTTCTTACCATCACCAACACTTTGCTGGTCCAGAGCTAAGCACCGAGTACGTCAGGGGCTGGGGGCGGGGTTATGGTGACCAACCATCAACGGTGGAAAGGGACACACAAGCGCTAATTAGTGCGTTTGTTTAACTGTTATGTAATGGATGCTAGCGTAGTGGTTTTACGGTGACCCAATGGCTCCAACTTGGAAAAGCAAACAGGTTCTTAGGAGGAACCAGATTTGAACCAACTAAGCACCAGAACTAGGACCTGGTTCCTCATTGTGGAAAAGGGGTACCAGTGACTCGGCTGCAACCAACAGTCAGGTGACAAAAAAATCAGGGACTTTAACTGCAGGTTTTCAGAGGGGAGACATTTATGGAAGCAAATTACAGAGGTGGAGAGTAAAATCAAACTTGAGCAGTAAAATAAATGCAGCTTGGCTCAATAAGAATCAACAGAGGAGCAAGTTGTTGGAAGATGCAGCCAGCATGGTGAAACACCTGTACAGAGGTGATTGATGCATTTTCACTGTAGTTATGATAAGTTCATGAACAAAAATAGTTGGTGTATGTACGTAAACAAAACCCCAATCAACAAAAGTAGTTTCTCAGTTCTTATCATTTTGCTGCTAGTGATTTACCTTCAAGGCAGGTTGAAGCTTCTTTTTGGGGCACCAAAAATGTGGCTATGCAGTAAAATCCTGTCTTTTTACTGCTGGATGAAACTAATGAAGATATGCATGTTTTAAGCAATAAGCAGGAGCGTTTTTAATACTTTACCTAATAGTAGCATAACTGTCTTTGCGGGCTGCACAGTGGCTCGGTGGTTAGCAGCGATCCCCGGTTCGCGTCCCGGGTAGGACGCCTGGGATCTTTCTGTGTGGAGTTTGCATGTTCTCCCTGTGGGTTTTCACCGGGTACTCCGGCTTCCTCCCACAGTCCAAAAAAATGCTGAGGTTAACTGATGATTCTAAATTGTCCATAGGTGTGAATGAGAGTGTGCTTGGTCATTTGTCTCCATATGTAGCCCTGTGATAGACTGGCGACCTGTCCAGGGTGTCCCCTGTCTTCGCCCAAGTCAGCTGGTCCCCCACGACCCTACAGAGGAATAAGCGGTATATAGATAATGGATGGATGGATGTTATTGGAGTGACAGGTGAGGAAAAATATGATGGAAGTAGCCTTTGACATTTTACTGTTAAGTTGAACAACACATTATTGTGCTATAATAGTCAATTTAGCTGCTTAATTGATCAAATAACCAGCAGGTTCATCAACCGTTAGTTGCAGCTCGACTACAAACTGTTCAAAAAGATACTGTCTTCAAGGCTGATGATTTGTTTTAGCTGCAGTCCAAAACCAGTGAGAACAAAATTGAGAAATTCTGTGTAAAATTTGGGAATTAAAAACCAGAGAATGGCTGTTTTTGCTGAACAGATGATCGATTTTCTGTTAAGGGGTTGTTTAGATGGCATGATAAAACTGCACCGTTATGGACCAACACCTGCTCATTTGAATAAAACCAATAACTGCACCGAACACAGACAGAACTGTTCCCTCAAAACACGATAATTCTCATGGATGAGCTGTTTTATTTTAGTAAGTTCTGGTGGCTGAAGCTGCTTCTTGTTTTCAGCTGCGTCCTCTTTTGTTTGCTTGTTGCATGTTAAATCTCTAAAAACAAGACCGCCGTAAAATTAGGGACAGCTACATTCTTTTACTCCCTCGGGCTGTTTTACATTCACTCCCCATTACTCGAAGCTGTTGTGCATGTGTGCTGGAATTTATTCCTCTGCAGATGTGAGCTATTGTGTGTCTGTGTGTAAATGTGTTCACTGAAGTGGCGTGAAATAGTAAATGCAGAGCTGGCAAACCGCACACACAGTGAGCGAGTGGAAGTGGAGTGAATGGATTTGTTGGTGTGTTCACACAGCGGGCTGCTGGCTGTCGTTTTCTACTCTGGCCTTCGTAGATGTCACCCATCTGCTGCACAGCAACGCCAGGTGGAGCGTCACGACAGGATGTGTGTGTCTACGGATGTTCATTTGTGTGTGTGTGTGTGTGTGTGTGCATGTCTGCCTCTGTGGGTAATAAGTAACCTCAGTGGGGAATCTGAGGCGGTAAATTAGGTCATTTTATTTAAAAGGTTTCCACCAACGCAGTGAGGAGCTTTCTAGAAATACTTCCACCTCCCGAATGTTTGCTTTTAGAATTCTTTAGCATGAAGGGTTTGAGCTTTTCAAGACAGAACTGGTCAGATTGTGTGTGAAAACAGAGATGAGCTGTCTGCTTTTCAGTTTCTTGACATAGCCCCTTGACGCCTGAATTAATTTACAATTATATAAAAACAGTAATTTTATGTGTTTTGATTTCAAGTTGATGTTAAATTAAGTGGAGATTGTTAATTTGTCTACAGCACATATAGTAGATATAAAGGTGTAATGCAACAGGCATTAATGGTAAATTTTTTTTTATTGATGCCGCAAATGCCGTTCAAACCGGTCCTAAGAGAAACCAGTGCTTGCAAAAGGTTCTTAGGTATGTATTGAATATGCACGAACCAGCATTGGGGGAATGCATACGATATCTCGGCTGCAGCGGTACGTTGCAAATTTACGACAACCGGCGTTAAGGGCTTAAAATCATGATTTTTGATCACAGCCACCTTATTTTATGTGTCTGAATTTTTAAAAAGATATATGATATATGAATGATATCACCCTCAGTTGCCATATAGACCCAACCACTAAACCATTGGGAATCATGGACCAGAGGACCTCTCAGGGTGTCCTATGGGGTCTGGAACCACTGGATCCTTTGGGTACTCTGGCTTGTACAGTGGGGCCTCTGTCAACCCAACTGGTTCCACTGCATCCTGTTGATGCTTGATCAGAATGGGCTGTAGGAAGTTTGGAGGTCAAATCAACATGTTGGACCATTGTCATGTTCCTCAACATGTTCCTGATTGGTTGATGTTGTTTCCATGTGGTGGGGTTCATTTTCCTGCAGTGACATTTGGGATTTCCATCAGCATGAGGGAGTGTGTTTGTTGTGGGACAATGTTTATTTAGGTGTCTAAGTCTCATCAACATGGATGTTAGAATCCAAGGTAGAACACCACATAGTACCGATATGATCAATGTTATTTACTTCACCTGTCATAGTGTTGGGGCTCATCGGTGTATGCTGCATGTTATTGTACTATTCATTCAGTAGTGGTATTCCTGATGCCTCATTTTAAAGAGAGAAGCTGCAGCCAAAAGCCAAATTTGTGCATAAGGCGTGACAGCTACTAGTCTTGCCTTGTAAGAGTAAAAAAACCCATTCAGATGCGTTCTGATATTGGATTGTCTGCAAATATTCTACCTTTTTCTGCAACACTGAGCATGATAGATGATGTGTCTTGAACTTATTTAAAAAGTGTGCATCGAGGGTGAAGCTGCTGCACCTCCAGTCGCTGTACAGGGACCCTGCATTAGCCAGTTGGTGAATCTTGATGCCAGGTGAGGCCTGAAGGCATGAACAGGGCGACGAGAGGCCCAGGCAGCTGCAGACTAACCTGGCTGCTTATGAACCAGGGTGAGAGCACCTTTGCTGTGTGTTAATGCAACCGAACTTGACATTTTCACGATGTGCTTTCATGGCAGTTTGATGGTTTCACTTGAATGCATCAGATGCAAACATTCTCGGTTCATCATCATCACCAAGTTCTCTCATGGACTATGGATGTGAAGCACCTTTAAGTAATGTGCTAAAAGATGCATTTCAGTCGTGGTAGCAGTCGATAGCTTATGGGCCCGTCATGTCAGAGTCAGACTGCTGCTTGAAAAGCGATCAGTTCTGCAGATTCGTCGTGTTTTGCTCCACTGAAGTCTAATTTCTCCGGATTGCTGATGATGTGCGTTCGCATAAATATTGATTTCTAGCCGTCATGTTCCTCAAAATAAGGAGCCCGAGGTACAGCTCAGCAAAGTGAGATGATGCATGAGATCTTTTTTTCCGTTTCTTCTGGCAATCTGAAAACTTTCCTGAAAAAATTCAAAGTTTAATTGTCGTTTCTCCCGTCAACAATCATCTCTCAAGAGCTCAGTTTACAGTTTAGATCCATTCAAGTCCAGTGGCCTCGCTCAGGCCTTTCACTCAGTATCCTTCATCTTACAGGGTTCACACATGGCCGACTCTCTGCTTTGTCTGCGTCAGAGGCTGTGGGAAACTGAGGGAGCGATAAGGCTTATCAGAATATTGGAAAATAAGGGAATCCCACAAGGAGCAGTCCGAGGAGCTCCGCAGCAAACCTGGAAATCAGCGGTTTTCATGCCAGAATGCCCTCCAGCTATTTAAGATCAGATTTATTAACTGTTCCCTCAACGGATTCAAACAGCAGTCATGACAAAAGATTGCTTATACAACAATAAAAGTACGTTTTCATATCGGTAAAGGCTCAGAATAAAACTTAATAATGACACGCTGTTAAAACTCAATGTGCATCAGCTTTAGTATACTCTAACCTAACCTAAACGTATAGTCTTTGAAAATTCACCCTTGCACAGTTGTCATGAGTAGAAAAATTAGCTATAGAGACCAAAATAGCTGTTTGTTCCAGGCTGTAAACACGTTTATTTCTGCTGTAAAGTTGGACGTTTTAACATGGGGGTCTATGGGGATTGACTCGCTTTTGGAGGCAGCCTCTAGTGGACATTTGAGGAACTGCAGTTGTTGGCATTTCTGCGCTGGTGGCAAACCAACAAGGTAATAACAAACCTGTCACATGTGCAACTCAACGTTTATTTTAAATAAGTGCACAATAACATGAAGTATTTTAAAATAGCAGGGCCATGCAGATGAAGTCAGTATATTTTTACGTACCATGTCTGCATTTACTTTTTCTTTACGGGTTTTTACACTAGTGCGTGTCTCTTTATTTACCCAAGACTTATGCCCTAATACAGTTAAACTGGAGGTGGCTGCGGCTTGGTTGTCCACTGATCGCAAGGTTGGCGGTTCGATCCCCAAGACAGTGAACCCCAAGTTAGTCCCAATGGTGGACTAGTGCCTTACATGGAAGCTCAGTCGCCATTGATGTGTGAATGGGTGAATGCAAAACACACTGTAAAGCTCCTTGAGTACCACTAAGGTAGAAAAAGGCGCCATTTAACTGTGTTTTCAGATACTTCAGCATGTTTTTCTACCTTCTTTGACCTCAGAGTTGGGTTCTTGTTGCCTCCATTTGTAAGAAAGGAGAAAAGTTGCTGGTGGCCATTTGATTCCAGAGAAGGTGAAAAGATCTCTGAAGTTTTGTTTTGTTGTCCTCGTGTTCACAATCACAATAGTCTGATAAGTTACTGACAAAAACGAGCTCTTTATTTCAAAGCCTTCCTTCTCTTTGTGCTGAACCTCTTAATGATGAGGACCTCATGTAGTGCCACTTAATATGAATGCAAATGAGTCTTTCCATGAGAAATAGATCGGCCTCTCCCATCTGACCCCCTCAGAATCGGCTAATTTTATAAGTTTAATGAAGCAATGCAACATTTCACCTTCATATCATGAGTTACAGGCCCCTGAAGCACGAAATGCTGTGTTTTTGATTTGCGTTACTTTTTCCAGTCCTTCATGAGCACAGGAGATGGACATGGGGAATTGTCAGGGATTAAAAACGCACCCGGACTGTGTTAAAAAAGACCTCCACATCCACTCCAGGTGTGACGATTTAAAGCCAAAAATCTTCCCCATGCCAAGTCAAGCATCACTATTATGGGATGTATCATGGTTTGAACGGCAGACGTTAATGTTAAAGCCATAGAGTCATGGAAACAATCACTGGTACCCTGGATGTGTTTCTGTTTCCCAGTAATTCACCAGATTCAAGGTGCATTCAAGGCTCATGTTAGCATGTCTGATAGGTGGTCGGTCAGAACAAGTTCTAGACCAGGGGTGTCAAACTCAAACACACAGTGGGCCAAAATGTAAAACTTGGACAAAGTCGCGGGCCAACATTGATATTTTTTGAAACATATGTTTTAAATAGAACTAGCCTTTAGTTCTAGCCTTTTTTTGAACATCGTCTGTTGTGAACTTCTTTTCATCTCCTCTACTCTCTGGAGCCTTTAAGTCATGTCCAGGTCCTTGTCTTTGTCCTGGTGTTTCGTTTCATCGTGTCGTCTAATGTTGTACTCCTTGGTCCTTGGTCAGTCTAGAAAATCAAACACTTGGAGACAGATTGATGCATTTCCATTTGCAAACGAGCAACACGTCCCAGGAAGAGGGAGGAAAACTAGTGACGCACTCGCGCAATGTAAATATTTCACTTTGCTCTGTCGGTTCAAGTTCTTCTAAGTGCATCTTTGTCACAAACTTCCAGCCAGAGGGACGCTCGGTGCCAATGACAGAATCTGACCTGATTAAATAATTGATTTAAACAGGGGCATAAACAGCCAATCATATCTGGTCTGCCACCAACTCTTGCAGAACTAATTGGTTTACACTCCGGCTGTTCTCTCTCCCCTCCTCTCCGTCTCGTTCTCTCTTGTTCCAAAAGTCAATGAAGGAGAAACGGAACAACGGCCCCACTTCCCTGATGAAATAAAGAACAACCTAAACAAACGCGTCACCTTGAAAGCTCTTTGTCATGACTCGGGCGTTTTGGAAACGTGCGAATGTTAATGTGCCAGCTAGTGGGTATGTGCGGGAAAGCTAATGAAGTTCTTTATCTGTGTTTAGTGTGTGTGTCCTCTGCCGCCGCCTCTCTATTGCATCTCATTTCCCTCCGAACAAATGGTCCTCAACCTTCGCCTCGACTCGGCCTGTCCACGCGCCTCACCTCTGTTTGACCAGCGGGGATGGCCTTGGGATGGGCGACTTGGAGGAGGAGTCGTGTTGGAGCCAGCGGACCTGAGCAGAATTGTAAACGAGGGGAAGTGTGGAGCAGAGGTGGCAGGCTGGGAATAGGACTGGGAAAGGCCAGTGGTGGAGTTACCCCTGGACTGGGAACAAAGCAAAGTGGTGGAAGAAGAAGTCAGATCCTTGTCAGATTTTGGCCAAAATGCTTGTGTTTGTCATTTGAGACCCTAAAATTAGGTGCTGTGAACATATTTAGGCAAAAATTTTGAGAATTTCATATTTTACTGACCTGGCAATTGTTGTGTTTTTACCTGGAGAGCCATTTTAGGGGTTCAGCATCTCCACAAATACAACTCCCACTACCTTGACATCAGACGCAATTGTTTCCAGCAGATTCAGAAGATTAAATGGCTTAAAAATGGAGGGAAAGAGCACAATTTTTCAAATGAGGGTGGTATTAGGGCCCTAGAAAGTTCCTCTAAGTGTATATATGTGGTGGTATGTGGCCGTACCGCCTTGTGGAGGCCCAGTACCATCAGATCTCAAAGCTAAGCGAGGCTGGGCCTGGTCAGTACCTGGATGGGGGACCGTGAGGGAACACCAGGAATGGGTGAATGTGGTTGGAGGGGCCGGTGGTGCAGCCTGGCCTCCGTCAGTCTACCCCAGGGCAGCTGTGGCTACATACCTAGCTTAGCACCATGGAGTATGGAGTGAATGAATAATGCAATGTAAAGAGTCTTTGAGTGTCTAGAAAAAGCACTATATGAAACCAATGCATTATTATTATTATTATATATTTGGAAAAGGTCAGTGGTCGAGCTACCCCTTGACGCAAAATGATTGTGGGCAGTGGTGGAAGAAGAATTCAAATCTTTTGCTTGCACGTGTCCGATTTTGCTCACGTTTGTTATTTGAGACCTAAAACCAGGTGCTGGGCATTCAGTGTCTCCATAAACACTTCCACCACCTTGACATTCGGCAAGCACACAATTGTTTCCAGCAGTTTCAAAAGATTAAATTGCTTAAAAATGGTGGGAAAAGTGCAAAATTGTCCAATAAAAGTTCCTCTAATTGTGTGTATCTGAATGCATCCGTGTTTCCTGCAAAAAATACAGTCTTTGGTTGATGTTCGAGCAACTTTCAAAGCCTCTAACATCAGTAGAATTTGATTTGGGGTGAGTATGGCAAGCTGAGGTTATGTTATGTAATATTTTTTGGCTATTTGACGTCTAAAATGATGATATGGACTAATTTGGAGGACCACAACAACTGGTGGGACTCCATGCTGTCATCAGACCAAATGTTCCCCTTCATCTATTTGAAACACCAACAGAGAAATTGATGACGACTCAACAGAAATCACAATACAATGCAAACGTAGTGGTTTAGTTCCTCAAGCAGATGTACGACATTAGAACCACCTGCCTAATGTTGCTCAAGGCCTCAAAAAGAGCTGTTTGGACGCGTTCTGGGGCTTGTGGATGCTCAACTGGAGTTCAAGTGCGTCTAAATGAATGTCCAACCCCTGCATACGGTGTTTGTTTTGGAGCTCATGGTGTTAAAACAGAGCATGGCTGGAATGTTCCTGCACGTCAGCACCTGAGAACACACCTGTAGACACCTGTAACACACACCTTCATGGCTGTTGCTGTTATTTTATGTTTAACCCATCCATAAGTCATATTAATGAGCTAATAACTGATGCTACTGAATATGAAGGAGCGTTAAGGAGGATATTTCCACCTGATTTGTGGTGGAGTGGAAGTACTGTAGCACAAAATGGCACCACTTGATTGAATGCACTGGGTTGCTTTCCTCCACTGTTCTTGGGCCAAACACACGGCGTCTTTGAAAAGTGTTATTGTGGTGGATAAAAGGTGGGATAAGACCCTCGGACGCTTCATGTGTCCACCCCGACAGGTCGATGTGTCAAAGGGGTGTTTTGCGCCGAACCCACTCGGTTCCTCGAGCTCCGCCTGTGGATGAGTCACGCTCTGCCGTGTGCAGCATGCAGAGGGGGAGTCGAGTCCGTCGTTAATATTCTTCCTCCGGCTTCCAGACGCGCAGCAGCAGCAGTTCCTCGTCTGCAGCACATGTGGGCTCTTGACATTTCAGCTAAGAGGCTGTTTGAGGGTCAAGACTCGGCTTTGAAGGTTAGAGCTGCTGATTTAGGACATGCGTCGGGGTTTGGCGTGCAGATGTTTTGCTCGACGACTCTGCTGTAATTATAAAAACAATAAGCAACCAATTCTGTTTGGTATTCCTGCAGATAAAATCCATTTGCATCCATTTCGCCGCAGGAACAGAGGCTAGATTGTGTCAACACATGCGAGCAAATTGCGGTTTCCATCTGTTGTTGCCTCTTACAAAGCTATTTTCTAGACAGCAAGCAACGAGAAGTTATGATCTTGGTAAACATTCTTCTAAACCACAGAAGTAATTAAGTGTAATTAAAACAGCAGCTTGTTGGAGCTAATGGCCACGAGTAACAGACGTCATTACATCACATTACAGGTGTAAATGACTTTGCCAAACCACACAACCGGTTACGCAACATGGATGACAATGGTGGTTTGAACAGCGGCCAATTCTGATCTGTCTCTCTGTCTGTCAGACCGGCAGTGTTTAGAGTTCGGAGTTGGTCTGCCAACTCTAGGATAAACTGAAATGTTGTGCAGACGTTCATGGTTTCCAGAGGATGAAGCTACAGACTGGTGATCCTCAGACACATTTTTGTCTTTTAGGGACGTCTTTCAACAACTACTGAAATTAAATTTGGCACAGATGTTCATAATTTGCAGAAAATGCGTCCTATTAATGCTTGCGGCCTCCATGATGTTGACATTTGAGGTTTTGGTCAACTGTTTGATGAAGGTGCAGATGAATCAAACAAATGCAAAGAATAAAATGTTAAAAATCTAAAATCTGGATGATCGTTAGCAAGTTAGCATTTAAATACAGCCTTACAGAGACTCTTATGCTATAAGCTCAGACTGGAGGCGTGTTAAAGCCCCAACAGTTTTAGAAATTGGATGCCGTCATTGGATATTGTTGTCTCTGTCAGTTTATTATTCAGACTATCAAGCCAGAGGGAGTAATCATTGGGCGACAAACTACATGGAGACTGTGGTGCAACAACGTGCTAGAATGCTAATAGTGCTTTAAAGTGAGAAAAGGATTGGGAGGATCTGATCAACACAGTTCGTCTGTTCTTTAGCCAGAACTGGAGGTGAGAGATTAAAACTTCCAGATTAGGGTGGAATGTTTTGTATTGCTGTACGATGCTACACCGATCAGCCACAACATCCTGACCAGTATATATAGCATTGATCATATTGGTACTATGTGGAAAACCTCGATGAGACTTAGACACCCAAATAAACATTGTCCCACAACAAACACACTCCCTCATGCAAATGGAAATCCCAAATGTCACTGGATGAAAATGCACCCCACCACATGGAAACAACATCAACCAATCAGGAACATGTTGAGGAACATGACAATGGTCCAACATGTTGATGTGACCTCCAGACTTCCTACAGCCCATTCTGATCAAGCATCAACAGGATGCAGTGGAACCAGTTGGATTGACAGAGGCCCCACTGCACAAGCCAGAGTACCCAAAGGATCCAGTGGTTCCAGACCCCATAGGACACCCTGAGAGGTCCTCTGGTTTCCAATGGTTCGGACCATTTTGGACCACATAAGGGGGACCAACATAGTATTAGGCAGGTGGTCATAATGTTATGCCTAATCGGGGTATATTGCTGCACTGTCAAACATGTTTCCTAAATCAGGGCGACCACGACGGGTCTGCAGGCACTTCGGGAGCCTTCAGACTGGATCTGTAAACGTCTCATATTACCAAATAATCTGAGCCCAACATCAGGGCAGACCAAGATCTCAGACCAGTGATAACTAACTTCCTGTAGTCTGAGCCCGGCATAAGTCTGGATTAAAGCAGGTTAACAGGACGTCTTAGACATAGGTAGACCCAACATGTTCTGACATTGTGAATTACAGGGTCGTCGATGTGGTCGTCCTCATCAAACCATAGAGCTGTCTGACTAGAACATCTGTGTTAGTCAAGTACTAAGAGGTTTCATTTACCTGAAAACCTTCCTTTGACCTTTGACTGAGTGTGACGAACACCAGAACAAAAAGTAACGGAGCTAATTCGGGCTGCAGAAATGATTATTTCTTTTCCAGATAAGAGCCTATTAGAGCAACTGGATGAGTCGACGGTTATGGCAGAGAGGATGTGACTCATACAGGAGAATATAACGTGAGGGTTTTGTCAAATAGACGAGTTTTCAGCCTGCAGTGGAAACAGATTGAGGAGCAGGAGGAACGACCAGTTGTAGATCTGGTCTAATTAGGGTGGTAATCTCACAACGCAGCATCTCTACACACAAATAAACTCAATTTTTATATCATGTCTCAGCTCAGTGGTTTGACCTGGACTCATTTATTATTTATTTCCTCCCCAGATTGTAGAATAAACACCCAAGGGCTGGTAGCTTTTCTCTTTAAAAGGGCAAGTTCACTCGAATTACCAAAGCAGCCGTCCTTATTTTCTATCCCACCGACTCACCAAGGTTGTGGTTTCTTCAGAAGTGTTGTCAGATTGTGATGTAATTAATCCACCCACTCAGTTTGGTTTCTAATTAAATGCGAGGTGATAAAGAGGCCACACAGTTGGTGATCCGTAGAGCATATTTATAGCAGCTTGAGGACATTGTGTAATAATTAAAAATGTCTAACAATGGCGCCACCCAGTGGTCCGTGCACCCTATTGGTGTTGGAATCACGTTTAATTCTAGTGGCTTCAAGACATTATTTAGGAGGTTAGATGACTCCCAGTTTGTTTAGAATTTGACCCACATGCTCAATTTTCACTCAGATCTTGCAGCGAAAGTTGAGAATATGAAGTTCAGCATGGCTTTAGAGGATACAACGACTGCAGCTGCACAGTTAGAAATGCATATAATGTGGTTATATTGTGGGAAAAGCAACAGGAGCTCATTAGCACTGAATACATCACCTGGATCCGGTGGGTTTCAGGCTTGTTCTGGTACATCTCACCAATGCCCAGTTGCAATCTGGGGAGTTTTGAGGCCAGTTCAGCACATTTTGGCTTTGTTTTTGGTGTGGCAAGGTGCATGTTGGGTGTCAAAGTAGCATTATTGTTCATCGGAACACGATAATTCATGGCTTTCATAACATTATGACCACCTACTTAATATTGTGTTGGTCCCCTTGTGTGGTCCAAAATGCTCTGAATCATTGAGTTCCAAGAGGACCTCTCAGGGGGTCCTATGGGGTCTGGAACCACTGGATCCTTTGGGTGCTCTGTCTTGTCCAGTGGAGCCTCTGTCAATCCAACTTGTTCCACTGCATCCTGTTGATGCTTGATCAGAATGGGCTGTAGGAAGTCTGGAGGTCAAATCAACATGTTGGACCATTGTCATGTTCCTCAACATGTTCCTGATTGGTTGATGTTGTTTCCATGTGGTGGGGTGCATTTTCCTGCAGTGACATTTGGGATTTCCATTAGCATGAGGGAGTGTGTTTGTTGTGGGACCATGTTTATTTGGGTGTCTAAGTCTGATCAAGGTTTTCCATCAGAACACCACATAGTACCAATATGATCCATGTTATTCACTTCACCTGTCAGTGGTCATCGTGTTGTTTACTTCAGGCTTTCATATATATATAAAGCACTAATCTCATTCTTAATGTGGCCATCAAACCCCTCCGTAGTGTTTCCAGATGTGTGCTCAGCCCTGCTCCTCGCTGTCCATTCCCCTCAGAGTGACGAGAGCAGGATGACTCACCTGTTTTAAAGATGCAGCACACAGCCTCCTCCTCTCCTCGGCCGGTTCTCCGGCTCTGCGTTTTCCCTCCTCCCCATCGGCACATTCGTCTTGAGATGGTCCAGGCGATAAGGAGCCTTTTATTTTTAGCCACACAGCCTGCTTGGAAAGAGTTGCACCGTCCTGAAGTGGTGACGTCTGCTGAGCGTCTGCAGATCATCACGGAGTCGGCTTGGGTGTCGTCCTGTTTTGGAGCTGGGAGGAGATATGACCTTGTGTCTGATCTGTTATGTGCCTCCCAGAGCTCACACATTCCTAAAATTCACCTTTTAGAAACCAAACAGCATTTTACTTTTGGAAGTTTTTATTTAAGTATAGATTAAAGTCCTTCTCATGCAAAACGCATCAGGCGAGCAGTTTTATTTCCTCCAGAGAGATTCATCAGGTTGCCAGATTGCCGTGATCATCGCCGATACTTGCAGGACGAAGCAAATCTGCACGGATGTTGCACAACTTTCCCTCTCGGATTTGCAGCGCTGACCGCTAACACGGTCTTGACAGTCCTGACCTTCTGCGGGAACGTAGAGCCGGAGCTGCTCGGGTTGTTCTGCACAAAGAGTCGCTGTTTGCTGAGGCATGAGTTGATGGTACATTCATCTGTGGGAATGTCCTTTTTCAGTTTGGAATCGAGCTTTTTTTGTTTGCTAATACATGTTTGACACAGCTGGGATCTGTGTGATGTCAGTTTTATTCTATTCCCATGTGTGTGAAGGACAAAACATGCTACAAATATATATATATAACAACCAAACGGGCTTATTTTGTCTATGTGGACAAAATTAAAATTAAAAAAAGAAAGAAAACCCCACAGTGGTCACTAAAGTAGCTTGAAACTGACAAAAGTAATAATAAATAAAAATTTACTGAAAATTAACAAATGAAAATCAGATGTTGCTTTTGAATTGTGGCTCAACGGAATTGTTTTAAAAACCAAACTAATGAAACCGGCCTGGACTAAAATGATGGCACCCGTAATTTAATGTTTTACTTATCAATAACTTTCTCCAGACTGAATAAATCTTTATCATCTCCACCAAGGACGTTATGTTGCTGTCAGCTTTTATCTGTTTATCTGTTTGTCTGTTAGCAACTCTATGCGAAACGTTATGAACTTATTTTGATGAAATGTTCAGGAAAGGTGGATAATGGGACGAGGAAGAGATGATTAGATCTTGGTGTTGATCCGGATCACCGTCTGGATCCAGGGATTTGTTGCAGGATTCTTTGTCATTGGGAGATAGAGCAACGTGCATGAATATGTGCATGTAACTCCACAACAAATGTCCAGGCTGCTTGGTAACAAATACAGGATCAGTTCCCGCTAATTTCTACAACATCTCAAAATTTGATCCAGATCTGGTCAAAATTCCAGATACTAGGATCCAGAACAGGAGAAACTAGAGGGCCTGTGGAATGGTCATCACTGTAAGGTAACAGATGAAGATCCAGACATGCAGCCAACACCAACATGTAGCTGAGACTCTGCTGGATCAGGAGGATCCAACAGATCTGTTGTAGAATCAACAGCTATGGAGCTGGATCCAGAAGAAACCACCATTACCCAGAAAGAGATTCTGGTGAATAACTATTGAGCTAATGATGAGATCAATGTGGATCCAGATGCTAAGGGTTTGTTTTCTGGGTCAAGGAGTCTGATAATGGAGATAAAACAATCCTGGGACGATTATTTCTGGGTGTAAATCCAACATGGGGTGAAATGAGCTGCTTGGGGGAGGTTTCTTATTACTTTTGTCAGTTTCAAGTTATTTCAGTGACCATTGTGGGGTTTTCTTTCTTTAACAGAAGGGTGTCAACAAATTCGTCCATGTGTGGAAGTGAACATGTATTTCCCGTTCTTGGTCGTATCCTTTTGTGACTTTTTCCTGTTGCTCCACCGAACATCGATCTGCTTGGCGTCACGAGGCGGCCATCTTGTTTTCTAGTGCACATGTGCGGCTGTGAGTCGCCTCCTAGCTCATGTCACGAATGTTCTTGAACAAAAAACTGTACGTTAAGTTAATGTGGATCTAAAGCTCAACTCCAAACACTTCAACGACTTTTTGAAGTTTGAATTTCAAGAGTTCGACTTCATCATTTTTGCCCTTCAAGCTTCACCAAGCGCTTATTTTTCAGAGCATTCGGCTCAAATTCGTCCTGAAAATCCACCAAACCCAAAGGACAATTTGCAAATTAACAGTTGCTGGAAATGAATAATTTCCAAACCGACCACTGAATCTATAATTTTCAATAATTAATGTTTTCTACTAGTTTCCACTTTGGTGCAACCAAATTTTAATGCTGTGCAGTTTTAAAACAGTCCCGTCTTATCTGGAAGTTAATTCTCAGAGCATAAAAAACGATTCAATTAAGTTTAAACCGTAATAATGATTAAAGAGCAAAACTAAAATTGCAATTAGCTCATAAAGTATTCATGTTTGTCTCACATCAGGGGGCGACTAAATGTGAGAATCCATCACAGAGGATTGGTTCGTTCGTCTAAAAGTGTTCTGCGACTTTTACTGTCTTTGGTTTTCGCGACCCCAAACGACGGTAAATCCTTTAGATTAGCTGTTTATTCCCCAAATTCGCTGCGCATTTGAAGCTTTGTCTTAATGAAAGGCGCCAAGCAGAACGGAAAACGCAACAACAGATGCAGAGACGAACAGGAGGAGGCGATTAGCAGACGACGACACGCAGCAAAACCCTCTAAGAGCTGCTACGTGTCCGTCTTCAACAAACACTTACCTTCCTTGCACACACACACACACACACACACACACACACACACACACACACACACACACACACACACACACACACAGTCTATTCCATCACTCGCACACATTTTCCACCGGACAGTCATTTATTTTCCGTGCAGGGTGACACAGATCGCAATCGTCCGCAGACACGACGTGCATTTCAATGGAGATCAGGCCCGACGCGATGCAGCTCCCAGCAAACCGCCTCAAGATGTGCGACTGTCTGCAGCCTCGGTGTGTGTGATCCTCCACCGCGTCCAGCCGCCGCCGAGGGAAGCTGTGACTTGAATCCTGATGCGTTTAATTGAAGCCTGTTTCATCCCCCATTTACCGAACTCATCGACGGAGGATAATGGATGGAGACGGGAGGAGGAGACAAGATGTGCTGTTGTCACTGGTCGTAAAGCTCCAGTATAAGAAGTCCAGGGTGATCGTCGTCTTCATGCTTTGTGCAATCAGTGGTTCTGCAGGTGGAGCTCCTCTCTTCTGAGCAGCCATAAGAATTCAGTTCTTCTATGCATCTGGAAGGTGGAGTGCAGGACGTCCAACCAAACACTGTAGAATCAGAGCAATACATGCATTTGTTATATCGGTTTTACACAGAACTGAATTTAAGATGCATTCTTCCAAAATCACAAGTTTAAATGTTGGATTTTTAACTGTAATTTAACCTCCAAGTTCCCCAGAGTGGATTACAGATGTAGATAAAAGCGATTATTACCAACAGACAAACACTTGTTGGTTCCACCTTCATCCAAGAGGCGTCTTCAGCTCCGTCTTCAAGAACTTCAAGTAGAAAAATGAGCTCTTTATTTAAGTTTCAAGTTTTTTAAAGGATGTATTTTTAGTACGTCTGTGTAAATCCTCAGTCATCCAGGTCATGGTCTTCATAAAAGCAACTGGATGTATTTTTCTCCTTGAAGTTCTTGAAGACAGAGCTGAAGACGCCTCTTGGATGAAGGTGGAACATCTACAAGAACCAACAGAGCTCCAGCATAAAGCAGTTGAACTTCACTTTTTGGTTCTTCTCTGGTAAAAATCTCAGTCATCCAGGTCATGATCTTCCCAAAACCTTCAATAAAGACCAACTGGACTTAATGTTTTGGTTCTTGAAGATGTTCCACCTTCATCCAAGAGACGTCTTCAGTTCTGTCTTCAAGAACTTCAAGTAGAAAAATAAGTCAGTTGGTCTTTATTGAGGTTTTTAGGATGAACATGACCTGGATGACTAAGAATTTACACAGACGTACTGAAATACATCTTTTTTAAAAACTTAAATAAAGAGCTTATTTTTCTCCTTGAAGTTCTTGAAGACAGAGCTGAAGACGTCTCTTGGATGAAGGTGGAACATCTACAAGAACCAACAGAGCTCCAGTGTAAAGCAGTTGAACTTCACTTTTTGGTTCTTCTTTGGTAAAAATCTCAGCCATCCAGGTCATGATCTTCCTAAAACCTTCATAAAGAGCAACTGGACTTAATGTTTTGGTTATGAAGATGTTCCACCTTCATCCAAGAGTTCCTCAGGTCTGTCTTCAAGAACTTGAAGTAGAAAAACAAGTCCAACTGGTCTTTATTGAAGGTTTTAGGAAGATCATGACCTGGATGACTGAGATTTTACCAAAGAGGAACCAAAAAGTGAAGTTCAACTGCTTTACACTGGAGCTCTGTTGGTTCTTGTAGATGTTCCACCTTCATCCAACAGATATCTTCAGCTCTGTCTTCAAGAACTTCAAGGTGAAATATAAGCTCTTTATGGATATTTATTTTTTTTAAAAGTATTTTTAGTATGTCTGTGTAAATCCTCAGTTATCCAGGTCATGGTCATCCTAAAAACTTCAGCAAAGAACAGCTGGACTTGTTTTTCTACTTGAAGTTCTTGAAGACAGAACTGAAGACGTCTCTTGGATGAAGGTGAAACATCTACAAGAGCCAAAACATTAAGTCCAATTGGTCTTTATTGAAGTTTGTGGGATGACCATGACCTGGATGACTGAGATTTTACCAAAGAAGAACCAAGAAGAAGAACCGACCTGCTTTATGCTGGAGCTCTGTTGGTTCTTGTACATGTTCCACCTTGATCCAAGAGGCGTCTTCAGCTCTGTCTTCAAGAAGTTCAAGGAGAAAAATGAGCTTTTTATTTAAGTCTTTAAAAAAGATGTATTTTCAGTACATCTGTGTAAATTCTCAGTCATCCTAAAATCGTCAGCAAAGAATAACTGGACTTGTTTTTCTACTTGAAGTTCTTGAAGACAGACCTGAGGAACTCTTGGATGAAGGTGGAACATCTTCAAGAACCAAAACATTAAGTCCAACTGGTCTTTATTGAAGGTTTTAGGATGACCATGACCTGGATGACTGAGATTTTACCAAAGAAGAACCAAGAAGAAGAACCGACCTGCTTTATGCTGGAGCTCTGTTGGTTCTTGTAGATGTTCCACCTTCATCCAAGAGGCGTCTTCAGCTCTGTCTTCAAGAACTTCAAGTAGAAAAATGAGCTTTTTATTTAAGTTTTTAAAAAAGGTGTATTTTCAGTACATCTGTGTAAATTCTCAGTCATCCTAAAATCGTCAGCAAAGAACAGCTGGACTTGTTTTTCTACTTGAAGTTCTTGAAGGTGGAACATCTACAAGAACCAAAAAGTGAAGCTCAGCTGCTTTACGCTGGAACTCCTTTAGTAATAATCCCTTTTATCTACATCTATAACCCATCATCCATCCAGGTCACAGACGTCCTAAAAACTTCAAGACTCCTCTTTTTGGTTCTTGTCGATGTTCCACCTTCATCCAAGAGGCGTCTTCGGTAGAAAAACAAGTCCAGATGTTCTTTATTGAGGTTTGTAGGATGAACATGACCTGGATGTACTAAAAAATGCATCCTTTTTTCAAACAAATCCTTATATTTGATTAAAAAATAAGGCCCCAGTACATTACAAATGAATTAAAGTGCTTTGACAAGGAACAGAAGACACAGATGACAGAAATGCTAATATTGAGGCTAAGGCTAAACGATATTATTGATTTCAAGTTGATATCGCAAGTTGAGGCAATTTGCAAAGGCTACAGGCAGTTTCATGTCACTTTTCCCTGGAGGACAGTCACATTTCAGATGATGTCTCATGTTATAACGCTCAGCGTTAACAGCTTCAGCTACATTTACAACTACGTCGCTTACAAACGCTGCAACACTTCAGTTGACTTCTCACTTGTGGACACGTCTGGTTGGTAACGAGTCCAGACGGAGCGAAAACCTCCCCGAGCAAATTACAGCTCCACTTATTAATTGCAGCAATTAATTTTTTTTAAGTTCACAGAATGAAATTGAGCATTAATATTTAAAGATGCTCATTTCTAATGGAGGGTTTACTTGGTGATTTGACCAGGAGGGGTTCCACCTTTTGCAGACAACTTTATGTTCGGCTACGACTCTTGCAAATTGCAGGTGATATATTCTCACATTTACCTTTAATTTACCTTCTTTATAACCTGTTTATTTGCTGCAGGAGCCCTTGTTTCTCCACGACGATCCTTCCCCTCCATAAACGAAGTAGCGGACAGACTAACGGAGTGTTTTAGAGACAGGAGCTTCGGGAAACAGGTGCAGGCAGGAGGACATGGTGTGTTAACGGACGCTATCAGGGCCGCTTCACCTGCATCTCTCAGCTTGTGGGAACGTCTGAGTCACAGGAAATCAATCTCCATTCCAGCCGCTGGCGTGCAGCTCATGGACCGCATATGTGTTTGCACCGCATGGCCGTGCGGTTGCGCGTCTGCATGACACCTCAGACTAATTGCGTTAGCGCCAATTAGCAGTGCAGGGAGCTGATAAATATCCTGCTGCATGTATCAATTAACCGGAGCCCCGGCGGGTCAGGCATGATGAAAGCGGGGCGGAGATTTAATCGCAGTGCTTCATTTGTATTCGCGCTGAGCGTTGCTGCTGGGTCTGTTTACATTGTCGGCGGCGGGTTTTATCGCAGTGTAAATAAAGGTCTTCCCGTGTAAAACGAGACACGGGTGATTTACGTGCAGCTGAGAAAGACGTCGCCTCCAGATGCAGCCGGTTTCGGGCTTTGATCTCTCGGCTTGATCAGCTTAATTTGCAGTCAAAGCTCATGTTGCGTCCGGGTTGAAATCCACATGCAGCTAAAGTATTTACCCTGCCGTGCTTCGGTCTTAACCCCGGAGTTGTGAGAACTTTTGTAAACTTTCGCTCGACAGACGCGCAACATGTGAAGTTGCTTTGAGAGGTGGTTACAACCCAATTCGCTAACAAGCTTTAGCATGTTTCCACTGAGACTTCAGGCTTCTCCTGGGTCCGTATTCACAAAGCTTCCTAAGGCTAAAAGCAGCTCTTAGTGACGTCATTCTTAGAAAAATCTTAGAATTCCTCGAGTTCTAAGATAAAAGTTATTCACAAAGCGTCTCAGGCCTTAAGAGAGCTGCTAAGGTGAGAAACTGTTAGGAGGAGGGAGGAGGACTTTAAGAAGCCTAAGAGTGTCTTAAACAGGCAAGATGGCAGAAAGACGGAGAGGAAGGAGAGATATTCTCTGCACGTTAAAAGACGTTAAATGACAGCGATTTAATAAAACGCTATGGGCTCCATCGTGCAGAAATAATGTTTGTGGTTGACCTCATCAGGGATGAGTTTACTGTCCCACCCAGGACAGTAATGCAATAACTCCTGAGATGAAAGTTATCACAGCATTGATACCTGGCCACAGGTAAAATGTAAGTGTAGCAGTGATGACTTGGGTCTGTGACAACCCTCTGTCAGCACAGTCAGACTATTACAGCCATAGACATACATACATACATGTATGTATGTCTATCATTACGGTCTTTCACAGTCTCGTGTCGTTGCGCCATTTATTAATTTCAATCTCCTCTCCTTGGGATTGCAGCTCGTACCAGAGCTTCTCACAGCATCACAGGACCTGCTGACAGCTGAGTCTGTGTCCACCATTAATATCAAGCACATGAAGCAGTAAATGACCAGCATGGACAGGAAACATAACAATAAGGAAAGCAATATAATCGACATGTTAATGAGGTACGTTCAAACATTTGAAGCTGCGTCACAATGAATTTAATTTGCTGAGTTTCATTATCATGACATCAAATTAGTGTCACCATTACACATTTCTGAATACAGTCCAGGTTATATGATGGTTGATTTTACTGTCCCTTCATTACTAGAAGCATGGAGCACATTTTTCCTTTGTCTTTCCCCCTTTTTGTAACGACCAATCAGTTTTTAAAAGACTGCGTCACACCTAGCAACAGGGTCGACCACACCTCCTCTCTAAGATCAAAGTTTCTGTTCCCTCCTTGCTCAGAGTTGCTCTCAGAAACTTCCTGAATCCCTCTGAAGCTCAGATTCCTTGCTGGGAGTTTTAAGGCTAAGCTAGGAGCTCTCTTAGAGGACTCTGAGACGCTTTGTGAATACGGGCCCAGATCTTTTGAGATTGGAAGCTTTTCTCGCCGTCGCTCTGGTCTTCAGTTCTGGACTTCAGCTGAGCCGCTCCAAAACCTTAATACTGGTTTCTCTTCACCGTTTCACTTTAAGTTCCACAAAACTTCAGTGCTAACCAAGGCTACCTTCTCCTGCAGACTGTCCAGGTGTTTCCCTCCAGAATCCTAATGTCCTCCTCTTTCCTCATGATCTACGTTGACAAGGTCGGCCGGTTCATCGGCTCAGAAACACCCCGAAGGCATCGCCTCCACCTCCAGGCTTGGCCTTGAAGGTGGCGACGCAGTTAAAGGTCACCACTAACATGTTAAATAAGTGATCGGCCGGACAAAAGTTAATTATAAGTCTCACGTCGCCGTGCATAATTCTGGGTTTGGCTTCGTCCTGCGGCTCTGACAGCTGAGCTTAATCACTGCTTCTCACATTCTAATGGGGTCATTCAGTTCATGGTGCTTACATGTGACTCATCACCAAGCTTTAGCAGCTCCCCCGGCAAGTTCTAATTACACCTGTTGGAGATAATCCCCAAGAAAGAAGAGTTTGTGCAGCCGAGGTGTTGCAGCGACTTCCTTGCTCGACTCCCACACCTGTTTCCTTCATCCAGTAACACGCTCGGGGTTTGTACGAGCCACTTTCACGGCTCCTTGACCAGATTTTCAGGTTGTTTTCTGGCCCTCCTGCCTTGCACCACCTCTCCGCCTTTAGGGTTGTTTATTTGCATCTTCATCTCCCTGCATCCTGGATTTGCCAGATGTCCCTCTTCCCGTTTTCTCTTGAGCGTTTAGTGGATGAGCCCGTCTTTTGTTGTGTTTCGCTCGTCGAGGAAATTTCACACGGACTGAGAAGACTTTGGAAATTGAACCTTGAAGAATCGCTTTTCACCGCGGCGATTTCCTCCTGATTGAACCTCCCCTTTGAGCCGGACATCAACCGACTCGTCTGTCCTTTATAGCCGCCCTCGGTCCACGCTGAACTACACACTGAAACTCACTCGGAGTCTTTCTATTCTCTGGGGAGGCGTCGGCGGTGATTGTTGCAGCGAGCCATTTCTCCTCTAGAAGGCCTGTGAAACAAGATATGCCGAACATGTCAAGAATACAGTTAAATTTTATATTCTGTAAAACACTGAGTAGCTTTTTATTACGCTATTCTGCATTTCAAGGCCTCCAGATATGCTGCTGTAAAAATTAACAAGGTTACTCAGCCTTAATGCCTCACAAAGCCTTAAAGACGTCTTAATATCCAGTGTTTCAGTGGACAGTCTGTTCCAGATGCTCTTCTATCCTGGTAGAGAAACTCCATCAGAGATTTTTGGTAGGTTAACATGTTATTTCTGTGTGTGTGTAGCTGTTTTACATTAAAACATGTGCAGTAAATTAGGTTTGCTACTCGGTTTGCAAAGATGCAGCCGGTCAAGGTCTCAAAAATTCAACAGTAGTTGGTAGTTTTCCGCGTTCCTTCATCTAACTTGATTTTTACGCATGTTTTAATTTGATTCAGTCGTAATTATGAAGTAAGAATATCCAAGATAAGTCATCTCAGGGCACTTTGCATACTAATTGGTGACGGGGAGGACCGTCTGGCAGAACCAGGTCCATGAAGGGTGGTCGTCTGCCTCGACTGGTCGGGGTGAGAGTGAAATTTAGTTTCACTTTGGCTCCTCTAGATTTCAAAACATTTAGTTTTCCATTGAATAGTGCTGGAATTCAAGGTTTCTGCACCTCTTTTCTCCACTTACCATTGAATTAACATGCATTTTACACACCAATGTGTCATGCATGTAATTCAACACAACAGCCTTCCATAAAGTTTTAGTTCTTTGCAAATTTCATGGCTTACTTAGTCTTTATGCCTTAGGGCAGTGGTTCTCAACTGGTCCAGCTTCAGGACCCACTATGTCTCTATTAATAACGGTCGCGACCCAAAATGTTGAAGTTTGCTGTTCCTGTTAACAAATTAAAGTCTATCTGGGTGTAGTCTCAACGCATTTTAATACAGCTTGGGAAAAATTTGGTTTACTTTTTTGCTCATTTTGGTATATTTTGACACTTTTGCCAAGTTTTGGGCATATTTTGTTCCATTTTGACAGATTCTGAGCACATTTTGTTTCATTTATGGCACGTTTTAGCATAAATTTCTCCAATAAGCTGGCAGAGATAAATCTAGAGGTTAATACTGGGCAACTACTGGTGTCACCACCACTAAATATCCTGCTATTGAAAGCAAACTGTGTCATAAGAAACACGTCCTTTAAAATAAAAGACTTTATACCACTACTTTTTGCTTCTGCGACCCTCTAAAAATGGCTTCGCGACCCACTTTTGGGTCCCGACCCACCAGTTGAGAACCACTGCTTTAGGGCAGAATTCAACATGAGTAAGTAGTTTTCTGTGCTCCTTTATCAAAATTGATTGATTCCCTTTTTATACATGTTTTAATTGGATTCAGTTGTATTTCTGAAGCAAGAATATGCAAGATTAGTCATCTCAGGGCACTCGGTGATGGGAAGAACCCTCCGGCAGAACCAGGTCCGTGAAGGGTGGTCGTCTGCCTCGACTGGTCGGGGTGAGGTTGAAGGAGACAGAGATAAAGATGAGGTTCAAAGTTTAGTTTCATTTTGGCTCCTCTACATTTCAAAACATTTAACTTTCCATTGAATTGTGTTGGAATTCAAGGTTTCTGCACCTCTTTTCTCCACTTACCATTGAACTGACGTAATTCAGCACAGCAGCCTTCTATAAACTTTTAGTTCTTCGCAAATCTCATGGCATTACATTGTTTTTGAGGCTGTGCTTGTGAGCAGTCATTTAAGATGAACTTTTATTGTTGCAAGTCGACCGTCTCACTGGGATTTATCCGAGTGTCGTCCTCCGAGTGTTCAGCTGATGACATGTTTTCAGCAAACACGTCTTTAGCAGCGAACCAGCAGGAGCTTTAGTGTCTTTTTTAAGGCTGAGTGAGTCGATTTTATTTACGTTCTTTCTTCCACGCGTCGGTATTTCCCTGTGATTTCGTGCCAGATGTGTTTGTGGATGTGTGCGTAATCACCCGTCTTAATCCTTTGTTCGTGCCGGCAGACGAGGCCCATGTTTGCTCGTGTGGATGTCTCCCGATAACGTGCGTCTAAATGAAATCTCCTGCCAACATGAAAGTCGGCGAGATCCGGTCCGACGTGATCTGACAGCGGGCTGACGGCGCTCTCTGTCTGGAGGGTCTATTTTCCTCGCTGCAGGACGCCTTTATCTCCTCATATCCCCACAGAGTGCGTCTGATAGCGAGGTGAGGGCGCTTGATTGAGAATAAGTGAGTTGTACAAATTGCCTGCTTTATTGGAAAATTATCTTTTGGCTCCGTGTGATACCACAGATTTAGTCTTTAGCTCCCTTTCAAAGGAGACAATTCACTTTTTTGGGTTTTCATTTTGCGTCTCGCTTATCTCGCTATGACTTAATACGCCGGTGACACCTGATCCTATCTGTGCCTGGAGTGTACAACTGCCACATTCGGGCTGTTATTCTGAATATGAAAGCTAGAAGTAATAACTCTGCAGAGCCCGGCGATGGTTTGTCAGGTTAATTTGCTCGTTCACCGCGAGCTCCCCGCTGTCTTCTCCCCAAACTTTGCTGTTTGTCGCCGAATCCACTGAGGTTAATGGACTGAATGCTCCCATCGTGTTGCTGCGTGTCTTAATCCATTACCTGCATGTTATACGCGTCACCACCAGCCATTTAAGGCATCAATAGGCTGCGATTTTTATGATTAAATTATTATTTTTTAATTCGCGGTAACACCCAGGCGGCAGGGTGGACGCATGGATGCAAAGCAGCTCAGTGTATTAAGGGAATATTAGCTGATGCTTATGTGATTACCTTTAATATTACAGGCTTAAAGCTCCTAATTAGGCTCAGGTGAACCAGAAACAACCATCAATGCACTTATGCGTTTAAATTCCACTACTGCAAGTCAGTCTTTGTCTTCTGTGTTCGTCTCTGCTGCATAATCTTCATTAAATTAGTTAAGATTAGGGGAAGTCAGCTGCTTGACCACCTCAGAAGCTCTTGAAACCTTCTAGGAACGATCTTTGGCATCTGAAACTGACATCTGACATCATTTTTTTTTAGCTGGAATTCCAACATTTTCATCATTTTTCACCCAGTTCGAAAATCGAACAAGATGCCACTTTCAGACGTCTGTATCTCTTAAAGCAGTGGTTCTCAACTGGTGGGTCGGGACTCAAAAGTGGGTCACGAAGCCATTTTTAGAGGGTCGCAGAAGCATGCCCCCCTCCTCAAAAAAGTCTTTTATTTTGAAGGACGTGTTTCTTATGACACAGTTTGCTTTCTAGATTTGTCTCTGCCAGCTTATTGGAGAAAAGTATGCTAAAACATCCAGAAAATGAACCAAAATGTGCTCAAAATCTGTCTAAATGGGCCAAAATATGCCCAAAACTTGGCAAAAGTGTCCAAATATACCAAATATTAGCAAAAATAAGCCAAAATTTTTTGAAGTTGTATCAAAACGCGTCGAGACTCCACCCAAATAAACCTTAATTTGTTAACAGGAACAGCAAACTTCAACAATTTGGGTCGCGACCGTTATTAATAGAGACATAGTGGGTCCTGAGGCTGGACCAGTTGAGAACCACTGGTCTTAAACTACACGTTCGAGAGTCTTCAAAGTTTCAGGAGATGTTCAGAAGTTCCTGGCGAATGGAGAGAAGGCAGCAGATTCTGGCAAACAAGACTCAGTGTTTTGCTCAAGACCTCTCAAATTTAGGATTTGTTCAAAAACGGCAAACAAAGTGGATTTTCTAAAGATTTTGAAAAACAGATATCTAATACATCGGATCTGTTGGAGAACGACAATCTCCATTCACCTTAACTTTCTGAACATCTCCTGAAAATCTAAAGACTCTAGGACGTATACTTCAAGAGATGTGGACGACTGAAAGTGGCATCTGGTTCAATTTCCAGCTCCAGAGAGATTTATTGAAAATCTCCATTGGGTAAAAAATTATGAAAGTGTTGGAATTTGAGCTAAAAAATGGGCAGATGTCAGTTTCAGATGCCAAAGATCATTCCTAGAACGTGTCAACAGATTCTGCCTTGGCTGAGTTGACATGGACCCAACTGACTTTCTGTCAAGTATAAAACATTAACACCAATGCAAAGTGGACCTAATTAGATAAATAAACCAGACAGTGATTGTCTCAGTGCTGATATGTAGGCAGTAGGCGTAAGAAGTACCAGTGTTGAGTGTACGTCACTCACATTGTGGTCGTGCCAAGAGCCCAACGCATGATCACTGTAAAGTGTAATTACTTCCGCCAAGGAGGTTATGTGATGGCCGGTGTTGGTTTGTTTGTTTGTGTGCAAAATAAGTCGAAAACTCATGGATGGATTTGGATGAAATTTTCAGGAAATGTGTGAAATGGGACAAAGAACAAATGATGACATTTTGGGACTGATCCGGATCACCGTCTGGATCCAGGATTATTTTTAATGTAAGTGTAACCAGGTGGACAATTAAATGTGGTTTACTCTGAAAGCCACCAGAGGGCACTCTTGTTTTTGGGGTAACCCCCTCTGACCACATGACATTTTGGGGCAGACAGCAACAATGACGGAGTTCTCTTTCCTTCCTGAGCGACATACGCACGGTTGGGCCGGCATTCTTATCTCCGGTTGTCTAAGAAGCTGGGAGGCTGTTAGGAGCTGCCGCGCTAGAGGCCGCGCCTGTTCATTAGGTCGGATGGGGTGAAGGCCACATTGTTGGTAGGACATTTGAACTGTATGTAATTACATTTGTATCTGTAACGTTCCATACAAAATATGTGAATTGGGAGATTGTGTTGGGGTGGACTGAAGCTCCTTGGCAGAGGTATGAGCTCGCTGAGTGCTGTTCTAGTTACATGTTGTGGACTGATTGAAATAGAGGTATATCTGCAAATAAGATGGACTGAAAAAGACAGTGCAGCTTCTTGTTTCCTACGAGGACCTGAGCTCAACTGAGGGTGCATGGTACAAGATGGAAATTTGGCATTACAACTGTAGCATCAGTCTCCTCCATCTCCCACGTATAGCAAGTGTTCAGCATCCTTGTCCATTATACATCAACATCTGATCGCTGTGCATAGTGTTGCTCTGAGGTCTGAAATTTTAGTAAAAAAACTGAATTTATTTCAAGCCCTACGATGTCGATTAAACGTTCTGGACCCTCTAAGGCTTCTGGCACTGAACCCAAGCGCCAGAGGAAGATGCTCACCATCGCAGGAAAGGTGGAACTCCTTGACATGCTAAAGGAAGGGAGAAACCACGCGGCTGTACCCATGTAGAATTTTATTTGTTGTTAAAATGACGTAAATTTAAGAGTGTAGAAAGTGTTTAAGAGCATATAAGAACGTGGGAAAGGTTGATAACAGCATGGGGAGGGTTTATAAAGCCTTAATATAAATAATAAAATAAATGTAAGGTCGCTACTTCGCAGATTTTGTCTATCGTTGGGGGGTTCTGGAACCGAACCCCGACGATAGATGAGAGGCCGCTGTACTCAACAACTGACCCAACAAAATCCACAGTCTTCCACTGCAAATCACCTTGAACGTTCACAGCAGTCCAGTGTAGTTAACTGAAAACAGCTGCTTAACCATCACTGATGTCCACAAATACAGTTGCAGCAGCTTTATTGTTGCGGGAAATCTGTCAGCATGTACTGCCTTCTCTAAAACAGATTTATACTCATAGAAAAGCATTGCAGGTGTTGTCGGAAACTTGTAATCAGAGCCCTGCTGCTCCTGAACGCTCGTAGCATCTGTACTGACCGACACTGAACTCCTGACGTGTGTTTGAAAATTCTAAGTTAGCGTTAGCATGGGCCTCGGGTAGCTAGCTAAACCGGACACCTTTTAACAACCTGATGCTGCAGAATTCATCAGTTCGACTGCACTCGATCGATGCGACCCTTACAGGTGGTCAGCAAACACACCTGTAACTCCATCTCCGTGAAAGATGAACTGACGTAACCTTTAGTCTTACAACTGAAAGGTTCCGACAGCTTTACCTTATCTTGTTTCACCAGAAGCTTTGGGCGGCTAAAGCTAGCTAGCGTCGGTAAGCTTTAGACGTTCGTGTAGTCGTTTCCATGGCTGCTGTTTTGACTGTCTACGTTGGTTTGACGTCAGGAAACTTGTTGGGGATTCTAATCAGCGTATTCACATGTCGGCGACTCGTCCCACTTCCTCGCCTGTTAGACGAGTCGTTCATCCGCTCGAACATCTCCTCCCTCGGACGGCTGCTTTTAACTAATGGAGGCATAAATAAATCTGGCATTTCCACTGGGGATCAGGTCTGAATGTGTGTGCAGACTGGGCCCTTTCAATCCATTAGAGCAAATGAAAACAAAACACCAGTAATGCCCAATCACCCGCCTGCCATCACTCATTCTTCCTCTGGATCCTCGGATGTACGCGCTCGCTCCACACAATCGCTATTCATCCTCCGTCATGCATCCTAATCTGTCCTACCCTTTCTGGGTCCAGACAGTCGAGGGAGAAAATCCATGAGACCAGACGGAGGCAACTTAGAATCAATGCGTGCTGCAAAGCCACCTGGAGGTAGAGTGGCTTCTCCTGCAGCTGTTATAAATGAAAATCCAGTGTTTAACCTCACAAATTCAACTCATAAGAGGATAAAGTTATGCAATATAAGACTCGACTGAAGCCTTTTGCCATAGATACGAGATCTTGACCCTGTGATGAATGAAAATTAAGTCCAACAGCAACATATAATTCAGTTTTTACCATTTTCACGTTAAATTATATGCTAGAAATTACAAATAATCTACAAGGAAGTGCTCGAAATCCCTCTTTATTTCCATTTGGTTTATTCATGAGCTTTAATTAATACATGAGAAGCTCCCAGGAGCTGTTAGAACGCCGTGTAAAACATCTTATTTGCATTATTTACGGTTAGAACGCTCAATATGCCCTCCGGATTCACATCCATCCCTTTAAATCCTTGGAGGAGGGTGCAGCCTGTCAGTCAGCACTGAGGGAAAACACACAGCCGTTCAGGACCCTCAGTTAACTGAAAACTAACTCTGATTTTTAAAGGTCCCATATTAGGACCCTGTTCATCAGATCCTCAGATGTTCCCATGATGTGTTGGTGGAGGAACAGTCGGAGGAAGGAAGGAAGGAACCATCCTCAGGTTTATAACAAACAACAAACACAGTTAAAGGGATTTTCACCACACGACACCTTTAAACCTGTTAATGTGGGATTTATATCAGTAGAACACCTG